>VYXC01003761.1:873754-1176761 GCA_013397175.1 Platysteira castanea | reverse complement strand
TTTTTTTTTTTGGTTGCTAATAATTTGACAAGCTTGTTTTCTGGGACTGACATTTTCCAGACTTGGTATTAGCACATGACAAGTTTTGAAAGATGAAAGAAAATCAGCAGAGCTATTAAAGCATGTAAAGATTATTTTCCACATGGCCAGACCAAAACTTTTGCACTTGACTTAACCCAGAAAAATCTGAAATTAGAAACTTTAAACAAAATTATTTTAAAAAAAAATAGTTAGCTCTTACTAGAAAAATTTTCAGAGCTAATTTTTAAAGAAGTTTTAAGGGTTTGGCATTTCTTAGTTGGCAGTTTCAGTATGTTTGTTAAATTTTCATTTTAAGATCCTGTAATGAGATAGAATGGTGTGGGTTGTTTCTCAAATGGAATAAAATATTGTATATATTTAGACCAGATAATTCTTTCAATAACGGAGGGGGGGTGAAGAAGAGAAGGCACTACTAAATCACTATTGATCTCACTACACCAAGCTAATTTATTTGGGAAAGGCTTAAGACAGTGCTGAGAAGTATGGAAAATCCACTGATAGATAGAGAAATTGATCTTTGTTAAGGACATTCTACTGGAAGAAAATTTGTTAATACCTTTTCAATGTTCCATAAAGTCCTAGACTTTAAACCTTAAAAGGCCCATTTTTGATAATCTACTCCGACCTCCTGTACATGACATGTCATTGAACTTCTATGAATTAGTTTTTGTTTCAATCAGGGGTCGTCTAGAAAAATTTCCAGTCGTTCTATACATTTTCTCACTAAAGGAGAATTCACGGAAGTCCTTGGTACATTGTTTCAATTACTTTCACTGTTAAAAATGTGTGCCTTATTCCTAGTTTGAACTGTCTACCTTTCAGTTAATGTATCTTGTTATACTTTTGTCCACTATACTGAAAAGTTCATTCACGCTGTGTGCTCAGTGCTGGTACTTACTGACAGTAACTGTGCTACTCCTTAAATCAGTTCTTTTATAAAGGAAATAGATACAGCGATGAGAGTTTTCTGCTATGATCTGTTTTTCATTTCCTGTAATAAGTTTCGTGGGTTTTCTCTGAATTGTTTTCCCTCTGAGCTCGTTCTAAATTCCTGAAATGCAGGAGAATGTAGATGCCATACTGTCAAGAACCCCAGGGAGATGCCTTCTGCAAGCAAGGATCTTTGTTAAGTTGCTATTGAACCATTTTCGTTACTTTTCAGATTGTGCCATTAGAATCTAAGCTCCCATTCCATCTCACATCTCCCAATTCTCATTTTAAAGCATTCCATTTGAAACAGCAGAATGACAGGAAACAATCACGACCCATTTTGTGGGCCTATTATATAGCATTGTTCTGCTGACCACCATTTGGAGTGGAAATACAGAATATTTTAATTCACAAGAGGAATCACAGATATTAGTGAAGTTGTTTTAGTTCACCAGACTATTTCTATTGTAATCAAAATGCAAATTGACTTACTTTTGATGGTTCTCACATGGCCCAAAGCTGTATTTAGCTCTTTATCTTTGATGTTATGTGGTAGGTGAGGAAGCCTTTCTTGGATCACGTACACATGAGACACATTTTACTGGTTAATCTGGCCCACATGTGAGAAGCAAAGCTGACTATTCTTAAACCTGGGCCTCCTAATAATCTCTGAACTTCTACTTTCGTTGAGTGCTATGACATCCACTGGTAGCACTGTTTTCTACAGTTTTCTAGCAGAAAACACTTCCTGCCCCTGAAATTCACAAAGGATGCAAACTGGGGATCACTAGAGAATCCATGTTTGCTTTTAATTTGGTGCCAGACATGCTTGTATCTAATGTACCTACTAGTGGTCTTTGGAGAAGGCACCTGCTTCTGCTCATTGAAAACAGCTGGAAAGAATGATAACTTGGATTTAATTGCTCAAATGCTTGAAGAACTGGGACACACCCTGTACCCACATAGTGTGTCTTCTGGTATATTTTAATTGTTATATCTTGTCTTTCATCTTCCCCACAAGCTGTGGGCATTTTTTCACAAATTATCTCTTCTTTGTCATCCACAGCTCCATTTTCTTGTTTTGCAGCCTGCTAAATTGGTAACAGTATAGAAGGAAAGAAAGAGTTTCTGACTCATCTATCATGAGTCATCTAACAGTTTGGTGAGGTTTGTTTGTCTGCTATGACTCTGCACCTGGCACTCGGAGTAGTATAACATTACCTTTATGTTTCTTCTGACACTGCATTAAAACTTGTGAATTCATTGAGCACTCTGCTCAGAAACGAACAGGCCACAGAAGAAACATTGCAAATACCCTCCAGCTTCTTTGTGCTTAAGCTGTAGGTGATTCAGACCTGATTTTCTTCTGCACCAATGAGTTATTTGCACTACTCTGGCAGCCTGAGAGGGAACATTACAGCAGAGGCTTTATTGCTCAGTCTGCTGGTGTCAGTTTGAGCAGCTCTGCTACCCACAGCTACTCAGGTGGCCACAGTCTGCAAAATCCAGTCACTAGGAGACACACACACTCTGCCACACCTGGAAAAAAGGTTCTCTGGGCTGACTGATCCCACCAGTGGGGCACCACAAGGGAATTATGACAGATGCACAGTGCCTTAGCTGAGCCTTGATATTTTCAGTTGTAGCTACTTGATCTTTAACTACTTGTGTAATTGAGGAACTTAAGAACAAATAAACTGATTTGGGTTTTTCTCTTTTTTCCCCTCGGTTTTATCATTTGTTACTGTTGCTTTTGCCATTTTTTGCTAGAAGCTTGTTTAGTGTGGATTGCTGGATTTGACAGCCTGCCATGGTGGACATTGGAGAACTGGAACAGACAGACAAGCACATAACCTTGCTCTTTTGGCCTGATTCAAAGCTCATCGGTGTTGTAGAAATCTTTTCATTTTCCTTAGTATGTTTTCCACTGGAGTCTTACAGCGAGAGTCTGCCAGACAAAAAAGGAAGGAAAGGTAGGGTACACAGCTTTCAAATATCAGACATAATAGGTCTTTTTCCTCTCTTCACCTCTTTGCATAAAAAATGTTACACTGGTTCAGAGCTTCGGTACACTTACAAATCACCATGGAGCTGGTGCAAACCTGGGGAGGCTGCCCAAGCGCCAGCGCAGGAGCTGTGCCAGCCACACGGTGCAGGGCAGTACCCGAAATAAGCCCTGCTGAGGGGTAGGTCTGTGCAGTCTGGTAGAGTAACAATCACAGGGCTGGGGTGCTTTCAGGGCACAGAGATCCATGCTGGGCTATATTTAGTCACATGCATTTCCCAGTGCAAACTTGGTCCAAAGTGTGTCTTTGCATGGCACCTCAGAACAAAACAAACATCTCCATCCCCCTTTTTCATGGTTTTTCTGCTTTTACTTCATTTTACCAGTCAGATGCACATGAAATGAAAAGGTCATTCACACATTAAATAGATAGGTGAAATGGTAGCATTCACCATGGGTTTCTGCCTGTTTGACTGGTTTGTTGATAATGTAATTACTTTCAGCATAATAGCCAAAAATAAGCAGGCACATGGACTGAGTTTCCAGTTTTTCACAGATTTGGTAAATGAAGTAGTGATACTCAGGTAATCTCCTAATTATTGTTGCTTTGAAAGGTTGGTATTTCGGTAGATACTATCTTCTAATTTTTGTTGAGCAAGAATGACTGAATCAGGAGACTTCCTCTGGCCTACTTTCCTTTTCACACACACACATTACAAAGGGGTATTCTGGCTACTCAGAATATCTCCCTCAGCACAATGAGCTGTACTGCCTCTCACCTGTCAAAACAATGTCACTCCATGGTGAGTTACAGAAAAGCTGTAAATTGGCTTTTGTTTTTGCACTGTGCTTTTCACTTTTCCCCAAACAGGAACTCCCACCTCATTTTGCATCTGCTTTTATTGTGGATGGAACCAAGCCCAGATACTGCAGGTGATCACCCGCTCTCTGCTTCAGATTACTCTAACTTGAGAAGGGTTTGGAAAACAGTTCTGAAGGACTACTGTACCACTCAGTAAAGGAATAAAGACAACGAAAAAAGAAAAAAAAAAGAAAAAAAAAGGAAAGGAAAATGTGTTTAGTCTGGTTATTTGTCTTGGCAGACAAAAGCTAATTTTAATTACGCCTAATGCCTCATGAAGTGCTGTCTTACAGCCAGTTGAAACAGGCCACGGTTGAAATAATGAAGACACAGTAACATGAGATAATGCTTCTGTGCATACTCCTAAATCTGCCCTGAGCAGATCCATATTTCCTCATGCAAACTGAGGTTCACTCTGGTTAAGCGCTAAATATAGCAAACCAGGTTTAGCTCTGCCATCTCTGGCTACCTCCACGAACACAGTTCCTTTCACTGGATGCAATGTGCCAGCCCAGGTGCCAACCTGCTTTGCACTGGTGAGGAAGACAGGAGTGTAGAGGAAGATAAAAGCACCCTTAGGGGAATGAAGCCTTCTCGCAGAATGGCTTAGCAAACCACAGCATGGGAGACGTTAATTCTGCAATCTGCCCCCAGCTGTGTGGACTAGTCAGAGTCTTGTGTTTTCAGAGAGAAACATACAAAACATGCCTGCCTCCCCCAGTGCTCTGGGCATTATTACTTAGCTGGCAATGTTTCTCCTTAAATATCACAGCTAGCCCACCCCAGACCCACTCCCCGTGAATGGCAGCAAAGCTCCTATCACCTCTAGTGGGAACAGGATCAAGCACAAAACAGAGGTAGTATTTTGAATCTTCAATGACACCAAAATGCAACTTTTTATTTACATATTGTGGTCTTCTTTTTAATGGCTACACACATATTTTGCCTGAAGTTGAACCACAACAGATCCATGACCAGTAGATAATACTCAGGAGCCTCACACCTGTTGAGAGTACTCTACTGTCGGGTTATAATGCACTAACAAAGGAGAGGAGTTCTCTTTATGAAAATATTTCATTAAGAAACCAGAAACACTTCTAGAAAAGTAAAGAGTACTACAAAAGGAAATTTGAATAAGCTTTGTCCTCTATAGAAATAGGAACTTCTGTTCCACCCCATTCATAAATAGTATTATCAGCATTATTATTTATTTTAATAGTATTTGAATGTTTTCTTGGATTTACTTTCACAATTATTCTATGAGGAGACGGGACATGTTCTCCCTATTTTACAGATGGAAATAGTAACAGAAGATAAGGACGTATTCAAGGTGACAGTAAATCCCTGACACAGCTGAGAATGGAATGCAGGTCTCCAGTGCCTCACCCTGCTTTCTCCCTCTCTCAGACTGCAGTGTTGGGATTCAGCAGGGGCTGTGCAGAGGGCAGGGCTGGGCCCAGAAAGATGCAGAGCCATGATGCTCTACCCAGTGAAGTTGCCTATCCCAGTGAAGTTTCCTATGGGTCTCTGCAGCCTTTTTTTTTTTCTTTTAAGTTATGTTGTTTTCAGTACCTAAAATACTTTCTTGGCAATTTCTATTTCCATCATAGTGCATCAGTATGAGCAACCTCCCACAGCTCCCTGCCAGCCTCCCATCTGTAGGCTCTGGACACTGGAAGATCAGCCAGCATTGAGGAACCTCAAGGTGATGTAAAACCAACATGTGTTGCTTCTCTAATAGTACCTAAATTTCACACCTGACTGACAACTGGTTTCACTACTATAAGATCCCATACGGAATGATTTGGTAAGGCAAGGAGCAGTAACAGAATTCTTCTAGAGGACAGAATGTGCTGTTGAAACAACTGACAAGACTACTAGAAAATCAAAGGGGAATAGAGAAATGAGAATGGGGAGAGAACAGAATTAAATGTACTGAGTGAGCCTGAAACAAGTTTACGTAAGGCTTGACGGTGACACACTTATTCATCCTTAATGTTATGTTAGTATGTGTAGGGTAAATTATTACTGACTTGAGGGCGTCAAAATCACATCCATCAGGCTCTAGAAGTACAAAAGCTACTGTCTGAAAACATCACCCAAAATTAACAAGTCAGTTAAACTGCTTCAGCATAGGCAAACAGGTCAACCTGCTCTGAATTTGTTAAGCAGCAATGCTTTGAAATGGCTGTGGTTGATGCTTTTAAGAGTGATTCACAGATATGCTTTAGAAGCTATGCTTGAATTGAGAAAGAAAGGGAATTGCATATTAAATGTATTCCAAAAGAGAGAGCACACCCAAATTTAGCTTCAAGTTTTCTTTTTCAGTCATCTGGCAGCAATGGGAAGCCACGGTGGGTACAATCATCTCATGTAGCTTAAGCTGCCCAAAAAAGGAAAAGAAAAGTTAAGAAAAAGCTATGCACTGTATTTTGTCTCTAAAATATTTATAGGCAAAGCACTAATATCTAGCCATCTGCTATGTTGCATCTGATGGTTCCTCCAGGTAAATAAAATATTTGTTCAATGAATTCAAAAAAAGTTGACTCAAACCCTTTAGCAGCTCTGATTATGCACCTCTGATTTTTCTGAGATGAACATTGGCTCTTTTGCCAGGAGGCTGCAAGGAGTGCAGAATAATGTGTACATGCTACTTTTTTTTAAAATAAGCCTCACAACCTGCACTGTGGAAAGAGGAAGATGTATAAAAAAAAATTGTGGATGCAAGCTTATCAAAACCTGTCATTTCAGCAGCTCTCAGCATGAAGGAATGTACTTTACTGCAAAAGAGATTTATACTAGGACTACTAATTTATCCTCTTTTTATGGTACCTTATGCAGGTTCATAAACTGCAGTTTACCCAGTTTTTTTTTTTTAAATATTAATAGCAAAGAATAAGCATAGATATATTTGTGTCTGTATGCATGCGTGTGTTGTCAATTGTTTGATTTGAAAATTTCAAGAGCAGAGACCTACTAATTAATGCAGAAACCATTTCCAAACTAGTGAAATTGGAGTTCAAAAGGACAACTCAGATGAGAGAACATTAAAAGACTTCCGTTGAAGTGCCTGTCAGAGCAGGGGAGTGAGCACCAGGATTCCTCATCTGCATCACAGTTAAGGCATCATCTATCCATTCTCCCAGACAGCACAAGGGGGAGGATGCCAACCCATCTCACAGCACTGGCAGCCCTCTGCTCCTCAAACAAAGCCACAAAAGCCATGTTGAAGCCAATGGTTGGCATCAGGGCAAAATCAGGCAACCCCAGTTTGCCAGGCAAAATAACACCACAAGGAGAAGGTGTGGAAAGCATTGCTAAAATGGTTGGGAATGCTCAAAGTGAAGAAACTGGATAATTATTGACATAAGGCTTAATTGTCCTGTCATGCTAGTATTATGACAGCATAACTCTGCTGACTATGAAAGAGTTGCTTCTGATTCAGACTGAACTAAGCTGAGTGGGAATTGTGATGAGAACCATGAGAAAGTCTGAGCTTGATGCTGAGCTTGGTACATCTCTATGTCTCTGAGTCATAAACTGGCATGAGATTCTGGACTTGAGGATCCTTGACTCTTCCTCACCCACTCTTCTGACTAGACAAACCAAGCCTGTACTCAAACTGCTCTCTGCAGCAGGACCAGCTGAACTCCTTCTGAGAATATTTGTAATAGAAATACACATTCTTTACTTTCTGTAGCGCAGAACCAAGGCCAAGGCCAGTCAGTTTCCTCATCTGTCTCCTTGCTCTCAGTGTCTCTCTTGTACCAACACCAGTGTTGGGCAAGCATGTGCAAGTGACCCAGCAGATCATATTTTCAGGTGAGGCACTTTTCAGTTCCATCTGTTCTCCCATCTGACTCACCATAAATCATATCAATGTTCATGTCACCACAAAAGAGGCAGCAACAGGCACAGGTGGTTAGCGAGGGTTACGAGATGGAACATGACCCCATGGCAGCACAAATGGCAGCACAAATGGCAGCACAGTTTATTTTGGATTAAAGCAACCATTTAAAGCAAGATGCTTAGTGAAATGCAAACTTTTTGTGGGTTTTTTTTTAATTAACTTTTGAGAGAATGTCTGTGGCTATAGTTTTACTAATGTCCTAGAGACACTGAGAAATTCTGCCATTTGGAACTTCCATGGCAAGAGCATTTCTTCCTCTCCCCTCCAGGACAGCTGCCTGTATTAAGCAGCAATAATATATAAAAATTCATAGAGCTAGTCAGCCAGAAAGTGCCAAATTCTATACCTACCACAAAAATCTGAACCGAATCCTGTATTTTACAAAGCAGTTTCCTGCAGGAATTTAATATGAACTGTTCTAGTTCTGTGTGTCTCTCAATCAACACCACATATTAAATAACACCTATAAAAAATGCAGTTTCAACTGAAAATTAGTGCACACTGGATGTGTCACTTATAAAGACAACTAAGATTTCAATATCGGCTTTAAAAAGCCAGAAATCCTATGGTTTGTTTATCTTGGCATTGCAGGCATATCCTGAGGCAAATAACTCAACCGAAGGATTTTCAAGAGCCAGCTCTTATCTAGACGACATGAAATGGAAGTGTTAATAGCACCAATATACAGGTGTCAGTGTCACTGCAATAATTACCCTACAAGTCAGAGACTGACACTTTCATAAACGATAGTGTCAAAACAGTAGAAATTGGGGCTGTGAAATTTTCTTCACTCACAAAAAAGGTCTAAAACAGGTATTCAAATGTTCAACTGGAATTTGCAACTACATTTAGGATGACAATTAAAACTAACCTCTTTTCACTGAAAAAACACTGTGTGGAATTATCATGCCATCATCAACAGGACAGAAAAAAAGGGAGTAAGTGCAGTAGGCCTACCTATTACAGGTGAGAGGTCCTCATGGGCTGTGAGGCACCAGTTCCAATGGAGGTAAGGCTCTTTCTCACTACGGGACAAAGATATTTCCAATGTTTCAGGTGGAGTTACTTGCAGAGCAATTTTTTTTTTTTTGTAACAAAAAAAGTAAAATAAATGTATTGGTGGGTGCAAAAGAGAAGCGTTCACGTATCTATGTAAAATGCCATCTCATCAAAATGGGATTTGTAACTCTAAAGAGAGGCTCTTTGATTGTTTCCTTTTCTGCTTGTTTGTTTTCCTTTTTAAACCCTGTGTTGCTCTTATTTCCTCTGTTCAGAATTGACCAGAAGGCTTAGGACTTACATCTGCCCTCAGTAAGTCTTTCACTAAGAACTTACAGTTTATTTTGTGACAGCAAAGAAATTAGTCTCTACCTAGAATAACTAGGTAGAAAATAGGATCTTAGCCCAATTTGAAGTCAAAAGTAAGTATGTGTGATAATCTGATCTTCTCAAGGCAAAATGGACATGCTGGACTAAGGCAGGTGATTTATCTGATCATTTCCCTTGACCTTTGATGCAAACGCTGATTTCTTTATGAAAGTCCTTTGGATTCAGCACTTTGGTCTCTGCAAATCATAATTCATAAACAATGAATTTTCTTCAATACAGAGAAATAAATCATGGGGCAGATGGCATTATCATACATGAGCAAGAGATAAAAAAGCAGCCATGTTCTAACTGTCTGCAAACACTGCTGCTGAGAGTAGAGGGATTATCTTTACATTCCCTGCTTAATTCTGTTCTTTGGGGTGGCAAGCTGCAGTGGCATTACAAGAGTTCATGGGCACAGAGTACAAACCCAGGGAGCACTTTATAAGGCCAAATTTTGTGTCTGTGCTCTGGTAACTGTGCTGTTCGTGCAGAGTTGCCAAGAGATGTCCTGATGGGGCAAGGAGATTTTTAGCACATGAGGAAGCAACTTGTGAGAATAAGGAAAAAGAGAGTGGGGGAAAGAGGGAAATAAAGGGGGAAGGTGGGAGAGAAAGGTTGAACAGGGGCCCGTTTTCTTCTCATCACAGTAGAGCATAATGACATGAGGGAGTCCTGGGTATCACTTCAACATCCACATGGTCATGGCCCACGCCTGCCTTTGCTTCCCCCCTGCAGGCTGCCAGGTGACTAAGGGCTTCTTCTTCATGGCCTTTATATTCCACCCTTGGTTCCTTGAGTTATGAAGGCTGAAGGCATGCAACAGTTACAGACCCAAGTCCGTCCTTAGTGTAATAGCACTGACTTGTGGTGTGCCAGCATGAAGAAATTCTTGCCTGCAGAGCACTTTTGAAAAGTTCTTTGCAGCCAGGTGTCCACCTACAAAGTCTGTTTACACTACAAAAACTTCAGCACATTTGTAAAGCCTCTAAGTCACTAAGTCATGTCATTAGTGTGCCACTTCATGGACATCACCTCCCAGAAACGCTATCAAAAGTATAAACCAAGTATGTGAGGGGAGTTGCTTTCCTCATTAGTCAGGCAGTTGACTTTTCTTCATGTACGTGTCTGGCTGGATGTTCAGAAAAACGCAGACAACCCTCACCCCATCACTGTTCTTTCTAATTGAAGAGTGCCTGTGGAAAAATGGCTCTCTCATTTAAGAGTCTAAAAGACTTTGAGCACTTTCAAAAATCGAGGGAATCCTGTTGTAGGCTAATTCAGTCAGATTGGAACTAATGAGACATCCATTTTAATTCAAATTTCACCTGTGCAACTAAAGAAATCAATGCACAGAACTTTCATTAGTGCAGAAATGGGGGAACAGCAACAGTGTGATGCGTTTGCAGGTAGCAAAGGCCATTCTGGCCTCTGCAGTGGGGAACAGATTGATGCTTTATGTGAAGGTGACACCTTCAAAAGCAGCAAATGGAGAACTGCAAATGTAGCTCCTCACTTCCCTGACCTGGCTCTGTTACTGCACTGGTGAAAAAAAAGGATTTATTTCTGGATGTATTTCTAAAATAAGAAGTTGTTCTTACATTTGAATATATATATTAGAAAAGAAAGCTGTGAATGGAAAAAACTCCCTAATGTGCCCCCACACTGCAAATGGCCACTAGATTAGCTTCCAAGGATGCAATTAAGTTTCAGCTCAGTCTGTCTTATAGCCAAAAATTCAGTCCTGAGGTTTATTTGAATTTAATATTTTTTACCAGCTCTGAATATTGCACTATGTAATTCTGCAGATTAAAAAAAATTGCTGCAAACACTAGGTTCAGTTTCAAAAAAAAAGAAAAAAACCCCCACTACTGGCAGGGGTTTTCATAGGAGTGCAAGCAGATATTCTGCTATTCAGTGTATTTATATTTGGGATTTTCTATGAATTTTATATATCTCAGCACATCATAAGGATTATTCACTTTTCTTTACAAAACCAAGTGATGTAGCCTGGTTGCCTTGGGCCTGCTTATCCCTTACAGCAGTTTCTGCCTTCCTTCTCATTTGTTTTCTGCATCTCAGCCAACGCACAATTTCAGCAGGTTCTAATTGCTACAAACAAGTTAACCCTCTGTCAGCATTCCTGTGAGACAGCGCAGAGTTTTATAACAGTCACAGAGACACTGACAACTTCTTCAAGATCAGAGGGACCATCTGTGGCCGAGGCAAGAGTTACAGGGGCCCATTTGTAATGTGTCTCTCTCGGATCTTGGTCCAGCGTTCTATCCACAGAACTTTGCTATCCCAGTAAATAAATCAGTGCTGCAGCAAAGTGTGGAGAGAAATCAGTGTAAGTCAGCCTCCCTGGTGTGACAGTACCAGCACCTCTCAGTCAAAAGAGAATGGAATGGATGACCATAGGGGCTTACAGATTCTTTTATCCAGTGTCACAGCCCCAAAGCAATAAAAGTCAATGTATTTTTACTGCTGCATGCCTACACTAAGCTCTGCCCTAGATAAACTCGTTGTGTCAATACAAAGCAGATAAGTGGTCAAGATGCTCAAATTCCTGTCACAACTGCTGCTGCCTGTTACTGTCAAATGATCACTTAGGAGGACAGGGGTGTGTAGATAACTGGAAAGTGGTGACCAAAACCAAAGTGCCAGGATGGGGCATAGAAGCCTGCACCTATGTGGCCAGTGTCACAGCTTTCTGTGCATAAATACAAGATCACTATTGTGGACCAGAAAGCACAAGCATGAATTTCACCCCAGCAGAAGGAAAACTGAAGAATTAAACAAACCAAAGAAGACAAGTCAAAGGCAGTGAGTGACAAAGCTGAGTGAGCTTCCCAAGAGAACTGCATGCAATGATAGTTAGGCACTAGCAATGCAATAAAAGCATTAACTTCTTAAAAATCATTAGAAAACAAACAGATATTCTTTGACTCATAGAGTGCTGTTGTCAAGATCTCTGTATAGAAAATACATGATTGATTTGCACATAGCTAAACAGTTGCCATTTTGTCTTCCTCTAAGTTGACCATCCGAAACCTAAGCATAAATCTTGAGCCCTCCAGCCTCAGCCTCTTTTCCCTCTGAGATGCATGCTTTGATTTCTCAGGCCCATGCTATTTTATGGCCTCTGCCTTTCGTTCCTTCTAAGCTTGGGCTTTTTACAAGTCATAGAAGAGGCATCATCTATAGTAGAAAAATCTTTAGCTGTCTCATTCATTCCAAACCATTCCAAATGGTTAGTAATAGTTAAATCAGGATGAGACTCCTTGACCTCAAAAAAGTTATGACTTATACCAGTTAAAATGCAGTGCTGTTTCTAGACTATGAAACAGTTTCCAAATCAACGTGTCATTTAACATTTCCTTACCTCAGTTCAAATATTTGACCTACTCTAATGTGGCCTGAAGGATTGCAGCAGTTGAATATTTATTGTGATTTTCATATAGCAATGTCCAAGGGCCTCTACCAGAATCAGGATCTTGCTCTTTTTAGGGCTTTTAAATGAACAAGAAAAGGAAATGGGTCAGGAAAAGCTTACAACCAAATGAGTAGGCAACACCACTGGGCTTGTTCAAATGAGGGAAGCTTACCAACAGTTCATGCTAAGTTTGAAACACCATTCCAGTTGGAAAAATGGAGTGGAGTAGGAAAACTGGCCAGCTCTTTTAAGAAATCATAGGCACTTACCCAAAAAGTAGAACTTCACATTCCAACTCAACTTATTGAGTCGAAATACCAAGTGTAAAAAAGATAAATTAAGAGCTTCATTCTCCCTAGAATTGTCCATTAAGTTTCTTACGAAAAATGCTACAGCAAAATAGTTGTAGCTCCAAATAGGGAGTCTTCTTGATGTGAAACATGAGAACCTCTTAAAATGCAAATCTTTGGATGAGAAAGAGACACAGAAGTTAAGGAACTAGGCCTATTATTGTCAGCTTCCCCTGGCATAGTCAAAGTACCCACTGATATACAGGCCAATACACACTGACTCTCTTTTTAAAGATTTAAGTTAGAAGGCTCAGACAGCATCAAGAGATTTTTGCACAAAACGGCAATTCTTTTTCAGGTACTTTTCCCTGGATTCTAGGAGCATCAGATACTTCTGCAGCGTATCCTCATGAGGCAATAAAGCAAGCAGCTGATTTTCCTATACTAATTTTGCATGTATATGTAGCTTGATTTATATACAGGGGAAATAAGACCATTAAGGATGAAAATAATTGAACACAAGGATGACAAGGAGGAATGATGTAAGCTCACCTGAAAGAGCGATTTTCTTCTTACAGTCCTTACCACTTGCATGAGATTTATGAACTTGAGGATATAATAAAACTAAGGGTGCAAAGAGGCCACTGAAAAGAAGAGGAAGAAGACTTAGATCTGTATTTTAGCCTTTGCAACCAAAGGGCACAGAAACAATGATCTTATGTGTTATTTTTCATTTTCAAAGGGATTTGCATTATTACATCCTCATTATCACCTCCAGGGAAAATAACAGTGCAGTGTGGTTACAACAAAGGCTTTGCAAAATTTGTTTCAACAGTTTCTCCATAACAGTAGATAGAACTACATTCTACTTACTGCTTGCAACAATCTGAAATGACTCTACCTATGATGCAGTATTTTGTACATATGAGTGTTTGATAGGTTTGGGGTCTGAGTGCTTTGTTCCACAGTCTGCTTAAAGGTAAGTAAGTCATGTCTAAATCAATGAGACATAGGGTCATCAGGTAATTTCAATATATGCCTAGCTTTAAGCTTGGGGCCTCTTGAAAGCATTTTCCTGCTGGCTAGAGAAAATTCAGCAGAAGGACTGGGAAAATTTTAGAGAAGTACTTCATAGCAGATGAACATCGCTACCTTAATCAGTTGCAGGGATAGAAAAGGGTCTTGGACAAGAGGCGCAGGGGCAACAATCACCTCCTTTAACTGCAGAGGACTGCAGTATAGACATGTACACCTCAACTATCCTCCAAGGTCTCTCTGCAGTTAATGGACAAACAGGCTTTTGTAAGTGCAGCTGTGGTCAACCTCATCCTAAGAGAGATGGTAGGATGGAGAAAATCAATTATGACCCTTAGGCCCCTCTTTCACTCCACTTTTGAAGGAGGTTATCCCAAAGGCAGCCACCTACACTGCATCTGTCTAACATTAGGTGAGATTAGATCCTCCTTCTCCCAGGAGGAAACTCTTACACAAAGGCCTGGAATCACATCTGTATTTTCCTTGAAATAGTTTCAGATCCTACTTTTGCCTCTAGTAACCCATCCTACTCAGGATCCGCCTTCCTGATCTTATGTCATTAGAGACCCCAAAATGTGAGCATGACACTAGCAATGTGTACTTGCCCACGCTTTCTTTCATGACAGTGACACTAAAAACTGCAGCAGCTGAGACCAGATGTGTCCTCAGGGTTCAGCCAGAAATTCTGCAGCTGCAAGAAAACTTGGTAAAACATTTAGAAATAAAATGTCTGCCAAATCCAATGAAGTGCAGCAACACTTGTCTGGATCTATACTCTTCAGTGCCAAAATACAACCCTGTCAATGCGCAAATAAACAAATAAATGGCCAATTAATTCCTATGTGTGACTTATTCCTACTTAAATTCAAAGTATTTATAGAAATGTCTATTGTATTTTAAGTACATTGTATCCTGGGCATTCAATTTGCAGAATTTGGTCAAACAGCACACTTTCCTTCTTAAATATGAGTCATGTCCCAGGTGAACTAACACTTAATCTAGAACTGAAAGGAAACTAAAACCCAACCTTTGTAGGGTTCAGTGCTGCTTTAAAAATACACATTCATCAGCCTGGAGGCTAAAACTCTGGCTGGCCAAAGACTTCTTAACTGTATGCTGAGCATCTCTGTCCAGAGATGTCAATAGGACTGTGCACAGTGCCTGATGCTAATTCAGGGTATGAAACCTGTCAAATTGGTTCTTAGATACTCAATCCCACAGGTTCTGGACATTCTGGCCCTAGGCTGAAATCAGGAGTCATGTCATCTACTCTTTTCCCTGAATTATAAAGAATCAATAGGTTAAAAAAATAAAATCTGTTATTCAAGGTATAATATAACATGCTGTGTAGTTGAACAGTAGCTTAGTAGCTTATATTTTCCTCCTGCAGAATTAAAACAGAAGTGAAACTCAGGTGAATCAATGAGATGAGTTGCTAGCAAAATGAACCATGTACAACAATGTTTATTTCCCAGAAGAAAGTATTAAGCAAGGGAATTGCATCAAGAGTGTGTATTTCAAAAAACACACTCTGGTACTCTTTCTGTACTGACTGAAATTACCATTTTATTCAGTATTCTGATGAGTGTTTTACACCATAGCTGAACCAAGTTTGTTAAAGTGAAGGCTTTTTTACAGACAACTTGTTTTTCTCCTCCCTTGGTGGGAATATTAACTTGCATCCTGCCAATTTTAACATAACTCAGCAGTTTCATCACGTGCAAAATACATGACAATACACAGGTGCACAACTTTATGGATGGTGATTGTGTTTTAAAAAAAAAAGAGGTCAAATGCGGTCATGGGAATTTCCTTTAAAACTATATAAGGCATCAGCCATATGCAGTCTTCTGTGACAATTTTATGCTATATCAGAATTTTTCCCATGTCTAAAAAAGCCTACAGAGAGCAGGAAACATCGTGTTCCTCTAGTGCTGAGTGCGATGTTACTAGCAATTTGATGAATTAAGGCTGATTTGTCAGTTGTATCTAATTTCAACAGCTATTCCCTCATTCTAAATCTGGAGCTGGCACTTCCTACAAACTGCAAGTATCCTCATCTCCCCTTTGCATTCTTAGAGCTATCAGGAGTGAGATTCACCAGACCTTAAGGCATCTGTCAACATACATTTACAACTGAGCTAAGCTAAGCTAGGATCTCTTCATAAGCTTTGGAGAGAAATCCATAGTTTTAGGGAATGAGTCATCTAAGCAGTTTTGGATACATGAAAGGAAAACACTTCTTTGACTTTAAAGAGAAGTTAAGGTTACTAACTCAGAGAAGCCTATTCAGAGTAGCTCTTTCCCAGCATAATTTACGAAGTACATCTATTGATTTCTCATAGCCCAGCACAAGCTGAGATTGATTCTCTAGAAGATGGAATTTACTTTCCTACAGACACAAGTAAAGTGATGTAGATTTAAAGATGATGAGCATCCAATCATATGACCAATGGCAAACAAGACTATATCCAGTCAAAGTAATTAAAAACAAGCTAAAAAAGAAGATCAGAAAAGGTTTTCATTTTACTGCCTACTATTTCTCCCTCTCCTACTCTCAAGATTCCCCAACATGACTTTCAGGCCCTGCTTCTTTACATCCTGAAAAAGTTGAAATTATCATAAGGTTCAAACGTGCGTTTGCCAAATAACCCTCAGCCTCAGCAAGAAACGGCAGTCAGAAAATGGCAGCACTTGAAGAAATCAGAAATGTTCAGGTGACACCAGAAATCAAAAGGAGCACAGGAAAGGGTTTCTGCCTCCACTGCTAAAGAGCAAGGCAGAACTATCTCCCTGTGTGCGTAGCTAACCTTCACTGAACAACTGTGCTCCTAAAGAAAAGTGAGATTTCAAACTGAATGTTCTTCTGGGCTTTTGTCAGTAGCTATTTCACTTTTTCATTTCTCCTTTTTGACAAGGAGAATGTCAGAAATTGTATGCATAAAAACATTCTGGAAGAAACACCCAAAGGCAACAGTGGGTTTACTGCAGGATCCCAACGTTGGTTGTGGAACTAATGAAATAAAAATCAGTTCTTTATACAAATGTCCAGTGATGCAACCATCCTGCTGGGTCATGTACCATTCAGAATCCATGCCAAAAGCAATCAGGCCAAATACACTGTAAATGTATTTCACAGAAAGAAAAAGAAGACTTAGATCTTGAAAATAGTTAATAAAACAAATAACCCAAGTGCTATGTGATGGAGACTGACCTCAGAAGACACTTGCTTCTGAAGCCAAGGGGAAATCTGACAGGCAATAAGAAATACAAGTACTACTAGGCACAAAAAGAGTTTCTGCACATTTGATATTTAAAATATCTTCCAGAAATTACCTTTCCCCTTTCAATGGAGGAACCCATGGATACATCCAGAAGACTGGCCCCAAAGGACCAGTTGCTGTGCAAAATATACTCAATTTCTTCTACCCAAGGGTATGGATGTGTTTCCCATTTGCATTTCAATTAATTTCCCTGGGTATTCACAGATAAAGTGAAACACGAGGCACAGCAACTATTTTTGCAGATTTTGTTTCCTAAGGTCATTCTCTAAAAGCCATCTTTTTTTTCCTCCACATTTATCATCATTTGCCTGCAGGGAATCTGAGACCAAAGCATGTACATCTCTATATACTCTAAGTGTGGCTAGTCCTTTTGCTCTAGCCAGTGAGCAATAAGAAAAAGAAAACAAAGAAATAAAAATAACCTGAAAAACATCCAACTTATCAAACCAGCAAGGACTTTCAGACTGGGACAAACATACTTCTTGTTTGAACAAATCTGTACATGAAGGAGTGCTGCCAGTGCTTTGCGGCTTTATTCCAAACTTACATCACCGTAAAATGAGAGCGAATTCTGGTGCCCAAAAAAAAAGTTGAACAAAAGTGAGCAAGCCTGAGGCTCATGTAATGTGCTGAATTGATGGAGAACTGCACTTCAGAGGCAATGTACCAAAGTGTACCAATAATAATCAGCCATCAGCAGGGAATATCCATCAACTTAAAGCTTTTAAGGCCTTGAACTGTGTGACTCAGTGATGCACATTGCACCACAGCTCCATTTAGTTCAGTGAAATTGCACTGACTTGTGCTATCTTGTAGATCTGGCCTTTTCTCTTTTATTGAAAGAAAATAAATCGAGGTAGTAAAATCAGCCAAATTCCTAAGGGCAAGCAGGTTTCATATTTATCAGTGGTTTCTGAATATGGTTTTAAATGTTTTTTCAAACCTTCTTGCAGTTTGGTTGGCAAGAATCAGTGTGCCATACTCCTCAGAACAGGCTTGTTCTGTACATTGTGGTAGTTTTCATTACACACTTGTACGAGGCTCTGGGTGTAGAGATACGGTCCTTTATCACACCTCAGAGGAGGCAAACGTGCAGGTACCAGCACTCAGTCTTCAAATCACTGTCTCCCAAGGCCTTTGAGCACAGATCAATGACTGCCACCCATAGCTCAGACACCACAACACATTGTACTGCACTGAATCCTGCCACTACAGGGAAAAGTGCACTCTCCCATACACCACAGTGACTAAAGACAATACAATGGAAAAGGTGGGCACCCTTTGCTCTCCCAGTTTAGTTCAAGCCACAGTCTTCCCAAGTACAAAAAGTACCTGAAAATTAACAACAGCCAAAGCCCTGGTCATCGAAAGTCAGGAAGAAGTAAAGATCTAAAGATATCCCTTACTATACATAAAAGCAGACATTACTGCTGCAGGATTGCTTAAGGAACAAATCCCCACACCATCCTAAATTCTTCTTCAGCAAAGCTTCTGAATGAGGCCCAGAAACAGTTTTGAGTTGTGCCTATTCTTGAGAGAATGGGACAACTGATGATGAGTCTGCAAGTAACTCCCTAGGGGGATATCTGGGGGTGAGAACACCAAGCTGCTGCCAGGGCATCCCATTACCGGGACTGGCAGCTTCAGGACAAACACCTGTTTATATAACCAGATGTAAAAGTATGACTTTCTAGATTAATTTTTCAGCATGACTCTCAGGTTGCCATTTCACTCATGGGGTGGCTCTATATCAATGCAGCTTTGGAAGCACCTGCCCTGGAATTATTTTCACTAGGATAATGGGTTAGAGTAGTCATTCAGAGACCACTGGAGACACACAGGTCCTGCTTTGACATCATGGTAAGTGAAAATCTCAGGCAAGCTAAGGCAGGGTAGTGACAATCATACCAATGTGGATTCAAAAGCAGCCTTGGGATTCCAGTTTCTGAGTCAGGTGTGACTGGAGCCATTGCACTGGTAGTGAGTTTCTTATCTTAGGATGAGCTGCCTTTCTATTGCAGCAGTCCAGTGACTCATAGTGAGAGTATCTGCACTACTATTTGTCTAGCA
Source organism: Platysteira castanea (assembly GCA_013397175.1). Taxonomy (NCBI): domain Eukaryota; kingdom Metazoa; phylum Chordata; class Aves; order Passeriformes; genus Platysteira; species Platysteira castanea. Next base: position 1,157,529 of record VYXC01003761.1, on the reverse strand, counting down.
GGGAATGCTGATAAGTTTGTGGGGGGGGAAATGGCCATATTCCAAAGGAGTGAAGTAATGGTACAATAGTAATAATAATTTACTTCTGCAAAGTGCCTCTTATTGTGAAGAATCCCTCAACAGATTATATACATGTATATGTGGGGATCAATCAGTCCCCTCTGCAGGGGACGTGGCAACCATTCTGCATCAGCAATGCTGCACAGAAGCATTTTAGAGAAGTGAAGAACAGCTTCTCCAAATATGCACATAGAAAGAGGATGTTGTGCAGAAAAAACCACCAGGACACATTTATCAATATCTGTATCTTCGAACAGGAAGCTCTCTTATCTTCTTTCCTAATCCAGGGCAATGCCAGAGCAAGGCTTTGCATGAGCTTTAAAAAACACAGAGGACATGACAGAAACCTGAGGCACAAAGGAAAACAATAAATACATGCCCATCAGAGAGATGAGAACGCAGCAGCCTACCCACACTCTTACATTCAGTCTCATTCCCATGGAACTGCACCCACATAGCCAACCAAAAAGCCTTGCCTTGACAAAACATGAAGGCATTGCAGTTTAGCCCCTGCTCAGAGGACCTCATTAGACCAGACCAGTAAACAAAAGGGGAACCCCCTGTGTGAAAATGTGCCTTCCACCCACACAAGAGTGGACACCACCCCTCCCTCTCACACTTACCCCTGCTGCTCAGCAGTGCTGGGTTTCACACAGCCATAAAGGGGCCTATCTTCAGCTCACTGAGATGGGGCAACTCTCTGGTCCTAGTGATTTTGTGCCAAGTTAGGCCAGCTGAGGATGTCATGTGTCAGCTCTCACCCACCACCAGGGAGGGAGCCCAAGCAGGCAAGTCTCCTCACCCCAAGCAGCCACTGTGCAGCCTCTGCCCCATCCAGCAGTGCTCTCTCTTCAGCTGGAGCCACCCCACTGGGGACCAGGGTCCTCCTGCACCCTCCCCTGATGTGCCCAGGCTCCTACATACCTGAAAAAACTTATTTGAGCTTTATGACTGCTGTGAAAGGGGGTGAGCCCACCTTCCTTCCCACTTCAACAAACACCCCACTCCCTCCTCCTCTCTGCCATTCGTGATCATCTGGCTGCAGGTCAACCAAGGGAACAGGCAGATCCAGAATAAAATAAAATAAAATAAAACAAAACATATAGTTGTCAGCTCTTTCGGTTCCCCAACCCAGCTCACAGTGCAGGGGTACTTATGCTGACACAGCACAGCCTTGGTCACCACACCCTCTGCTTTGCAGCAGATGAGCAAATCCACCAACCCTTGGTTCAGTTCTTAGTCACACCTGAGGAACCTGCGAGGATACTGTAAGAGGGTGCAAATCACTACCAGATAGTGGTAAGAGTGCCTCAAGGGAGGATCATATTTTCTTGGCAAACTGCTATTATCTTTCTTCTTTTCCCAATAATCATACAGGAATATGCAGTAAGGTTCAAGTAACTGCGCTGAGTAACTGTGCTGGGTAAGGCGTCACATGAACGCTTCGCTCTGCTAGCAGCCTTTCAAACCACAAAAGGGCCAGGAAACAAGTCCCATACAATTCAAAAGTTGGTCTACTCCTGACCATTACAAGTAGGCTTGTAATGCCTACTTGCTGCAGTTAATGTATATAAGCAATCCAAATCAAAGGAAAAAAAGTCAGTTGGTCTCTCAAGACAATGCCGGCCAAGCAAACAATAGACATCCAGTGTGGGAATTCAAAGACAACCAACAGTGACCTGATTGTTCTTCTATCAAAGTCTATGGGGGTTTTGCTATTGATTTCCAATATAGCTACTGTTTGCATAGGCTGGAATTTAACAGTGGTGAAAAGACCTTTCCTTCACCTTCAGTTTTACAGATTGCCTCTTCCTGTTCGTAACCATGGAGTGCTTTTTTCATGTCAGCTCCAGAACTTTTTTATACAGAAAAGTCATAAATATTCAACCATATCAAATTTTCTCTTGGTTCAGTTTGGAAGCTGGAAGCAAGGCAGGAAAACCAGTATCACAGACTCAGAAAAAAATCAGCAAACATTGCAGCGTCGCTCTGCAGAAAACCACATTTACTGTCTCATATGCATTCTTTTCAAAGTGCTGCAAGAAAATTTAGTCTGGGAAAATATGAGATGGATTCATGAAATGTCTGACTTACTGGGCAGAAAGAATAGGTAGGAGGCCAGACTGTGAAGCTATTGCAGTCCAGAAACCATTGAGACCAAAATCGCATCAGATTACCTGCACAGTTTTATGTCCAACACACTCACACACGTACATTGGGCATCACACCCTCAAACCTGCCAGGAAAGCACATTAGATATTTGTATAGCAGTAATGGCTAAAAAACTGTCGGCCGTGGTGGGATTTTTAATTTGTTCCCTGCTGATAGGAATGCCATGCTAGATGATACACAAAAGACATGGAATTCCCCCACAACGACTAAGGGCAAAGCCAACACACCTCAGAAGGACAAGATGAACAAATGAATGACATATGGGTAGCATATCTTGCTGCCCCTCTGTTTGCACAGTAGGTCTACCCACCCACCCGGCAGATACTTTTCAGATGCTGTTTAGAATACGTCAACAAATGCATGTTTATGTAAGAATGTTAATCATACCCATGTAAAGGAAACCAAGAAGACATTAATGATCCTCTCTGCACTTGCTTTGATTTTGTTTTCATTTGTTTCATTGAGTTGCGTCACTGTGAGTTGTAGGGTGGCTGAGGCTTAAAAGCACACATGATGGATCTCTCAGACTGAACTGCCCAGCAGCCTTTTTAGTGAAGGTCACATCTTAAACCATTCCCTCACTTGTAATCATGTCAGCGTCAATAAACATTCATATCTGAATACCAAATGCAGTAGTGCTGGTAGTTTAGATTAAGGAGGAAGGAACACAGGTCAGGCAATGACACCAATCTATTGGTTTCCCCTGTCACAGTATCTTTGATCAATACAACTAGCATCTCTCATCGCCTGTCCACTACATGAGAATATCCTACCTATCTCTGCAGAATAGGCTGCCTAAAGTCTCTCATTAAAAAAAAAAAAAAAAATTATGATTACTCTCTTGGTGTTTTTACAGAACCTTGAAATGGGATATGTTCAGGTCTTTCTTCAAGATGAGACCTGATCTTTTCAGCCATGAATTTGCAGAGCTAACAAAACAACTCAGACATGTTCATGAGGTGGTTTCCAATGTCACCAGGACAGATCATAAATTTTGTCGCTTCTGCCAAAACCAGGAGATAAGCTCTAGGCTAAATTGCCAAGTCAGCATAGTCAGCTCAAGGCTGAGCCGGAATGCTTCTGACACTCCCGCACATATGTTGAAGTACACGCAGTTAGCCTCTGGCTTTCAAAATTGGCATTTAAGTAGCTAAAGTCTGTGCTCCTCTGGGTCTCAAATAAATTTTACTGAGTGGAAAATAGAGTATGTAAATTATTAGTCCCAAGATTTGGGTAATTAGAGGTTTAGCAAATTTGTATCAACAACTGCAACAACAAACAGAACGCTTCAGTATGCCTTCTGCATCTTTCTGGACCAATTGGTACTTAACAACAGTAAAATTCAAGGTTCACTGCTGACAAGCCAGTCCCCCCAACTGACAGCCAGAGCTTGTGAACAGCCTTCTGTGACTTCTCTGCCAATGCTGTGCGCAGGTTGATTGAAACCTTTGGGTTGATTTCCCATTTGTGGGAAATTGGGGAAAATGAAGGACTCATAACTTACTAAGTATTCTCAGACTAAATTTTGTCTGAAGCAACATCTGCTTTTAAGTGGTTCCAATCACCCACTCAGAGCAGCCACTGGAGGGATGGGTTCACTGTGGCAAAACAATAACAATTTTGGAAACATTTTCAGTACATTTCTGTAAATTTGGAGTATCCTTCTGTGTGCCTTTCCTTAGCTCAGTTTGTTAAAGCTTGGTTCTAATAACACCAAGGTTGCGAATTCAATCCCTGTATAGGCCATTCACTTAAGAGTTGGACTCAATGATCCTCGTGGGTCCCTTGCAACTCAGAATATTTTGTGATTCTGGTTCTCTGAGAAAAAAGTAAGCAAGCTGAGTCTAAAATTCCAACACAGTGCAGTGTCTGTGTGCAAGCTGGGTACATCAGATCTAAAGCAAATGTTGTTGTGGCACAGCCAAACCCATCACTATCATGGACCTTACAGAGATACCCACGTCAAGAAAGACTTGTAAAAATCACTCTCCTACTTTGTAACATCATACAGGATCCCTTCTGTGCTGGTAGAAATACCGGCATAAAATACAGAGCAGTAGCAACCCAGACCAGTGGCCGTGGTGGCCATTCACCTGAACTCCAAACATAGCTCACCTTGACCACACGCATCTCTGCTGTTCATTGCTATTTACTCACAAGAGAGTCCATTCACCTCAAAGCTTGGGAAGCCCTGGGAACATGGACTTGTGCTTACTCTTCCATGCTGGCAAAGACACCAATGACATCTGAAGTTACATCTTCAGCTACCTTCAAAAATCACATCTTGTGAGAATTCGCATCCTTCCTCTCCCATTACTGGTGTTTTTTGATTTGTTATGCTCTTCAGAAAGTTTTACTCACCAGCACCATGAAGTTTGGCTGACCAATTCTACCCCATGAAATAGATCATTTGAACACCATGGAAATTTGATGTTTTCTGCCATGTTAGTAAGAGCTGCATTTAAGGGAGAAAAAAAAGTGAAAGAGAGGAAAAGAGAGAAATTAGAACTCCCTAATTGATTCATAAACCAAAAGGATCAAGAATGATTTGGATTATTTATTCACAGTTAACAATTTATCCAGCCCTAATTACAGCCGCTAGAACATTTTCCTTGCTGCAATATTAATTATATTTCTTTCATGGCTGCTATTTATAAAAGCAGAAGATGAAATAGGCAATTAGGTGATCAGATGCTGCAGCGGAGTCACTGATAATTTTTTTCACAATAGTTATTATCCTCTTAAAAAGACGGTAAAGGTTGGGTGTAATTGCTGCCTGTCATTTACCACAGAGTTCAGAGAGTTTCAGGACAGCCCTAATGGAGCCGGCGAGCAGGTCCAAGGCCTCCCTTGTCCCACGAGCAAGCCCAGGTCTCCCAAAACAAAGACACGTGTGCAGAACACTTTCTTTATTTGCAAAGGCTTGAGTATCAATTACAAGCACAAAAAGAAACAGAGAAGCTGAGGGACAAGGCTGCTAAGAAACACCAGATCAGAGTCAGGACAACACAAGGCACACAGTCTGAAAGAAAACTAAAACAAAGAAACTTCTGCACCTACGTGCTGAGCAGAAAGGGGCTCAACACCGCAGGCAAGGGCACCAACCAGCTGGAATCCCCCTGCCATCAGAAAACCAAGACTCTGGCTTGACAGAGAAGAAGAAATTAAAAGAAATCCTTGATTCCATCACTATTTTCTCTGGCTATGGAAACAATCTATCATGACACTTTATATTTAGCTGAACACTTGCGTCAGAAAGGATAAAAACAGGAAGAGCACTAATATCTTGATCTTTTATACTGCTCCATGTATACTGCTTTTCATAGGAGGTAACATGCTATTTTAATTTTGTAGGCAGTAAAGTTGAAGTGCAAAAGAAAATAAAAATAATAAAGCAACAGAAGAAATAATCTTTCTATTATAGAAGCTACTATAAAATCTATTAAAGCAATAAGTTCTTAAAATTACTTTTTATGGCATGCTAAAAAAAAAAGAGGATAAAGATAGATACAGCATATTCCATAAAATCGTAGAGTAAATTATCCACATGAAAAGACACATATTAATATTCAACTGAACATACAGTGGCATTATATCTGCTTATTTTACATCTCATATGATTTGTTCCCATAAAGAAAACAACAGAGGGGATGTATCCCAGGGCTTCAGTTTTCTTGCAAGTGTGAGAAGGAGAGGGTTGCAAACTGGTTTTTATCCCATTCTTTCATCAAAAGTTTATTTTGGTCATTTCTGTGAACCTGGATTCTAAGGTTAGATAACTGTTTGCACTTTCTGTGTGGAAAATGAGAACAGTATCACAAGTTCAAGGATTTCCTTTTAGAAAGAGAAGTATAAATATAAAAGGATTATCACATTTACTATTTCAAGTTCCAGTGACCTGCAGGATTTCTTTCTATGAGTTAATTGTTAATTGTCATGCTTCTAGAAAATAGTAACATTTAACTAACAGAAAAGAAGCTGGTTTGCTTGTGTTTTGCTCTAACACAGAGAATCAAGGCAAGTCAGACATCTAGTTATTGCAAGCATGCACAATTTTAAAGGCCTGAAATGACTGTTTGAGGAAAGTAGAACGTTTTTGGTCAAAGATTTATTGCTCTGGAGGAGTAGCTGTGAGGCTGAATCTCAGGCTGGTTGCCTTAACACTTGCCCCTTACAAACACTTTGTTTGTAAGAAACATCGTTTCATGGAGTAATCGCGAGCAGCCAGATTGCTGGCAAGAACATCCCACTGGTGGGACACACTCATTACCCTAGTGTTGGTTAAAAAATATTTGGTGGCCAAATGTTCCTATAAAGCTTCTCCAGAAGTGAAACTCTGAAAAGGTATTGAGTGATTTGGGGCAAGTTTCATATGAGTGAAAGCTTAAATAAATTTCCACAGCATCTACATCAGCTAGTCCATACAGTTAATGTGAAGCTGTTCTTGTGATGCTAAAGTATTTACATTTAACTTAATTATTTCAGCTTTCTATTTAAATTAATAAAGCCTTATATTTAATAATTGATACTAAACTATTGCACTATAACCAGAATGAGATTATTAAATATTTCCAAATTATTTTTAAAACACGGATTTCCTTTTAAATACTTTCAAAACTTTGATTCCTATTTAAAGTGTAAGTTTTCAAATACTTGAATTTCTACTTTCTAACCAATTTTTGCCAGTCAATGTGCCTTATGGCAGTATCTAATTTTCATTGTTTCTTTCTCCATTTAATAAATAATGGCTCACTCAGAGTTTATTGCTGGAAGTATATTTCTGTAGGGAGTTCTTTTTTTAAGGCCATGACACTTTTCCTTCCAAAATTTCACTTATTGAATTCCTTTGGTTTTCTTGGACTTGGGCTTGCCAGGGAGAAATATGTAGCTTAATATATTTGAGGCAATAAGAGTCCTCACACAGCTGATGAAGCAGCAGCAGTGGCTAAGGTTGTTAAGGAGAAACAATCCCCTTAGAACATGGTCAGTGTGGCTCCATGGAAATCAGAATGATTTTGCGAGCAAAGAAGACATTTTTCTTTGAACATTGCCTCCTTCAAAGCAAACTAAACTCCAGTCCCTCTCCTCAGACCCATGCACTACTTTCTAAGGTTGAAACACATGATGGATGGACCACATTGTTTGAAGACAAAGATGTTTATAAATATCTCAGCTTCTGACAAAGGGCCTGATGTCACTTATAACAATTTTAGCCCAGTTTTACATTAACTTATGTGAAAGAAGTTCTGTAATATATAAACTCTGGAGAGTGAAGCTTCTTCCAGAAACGTGATCTGCTTCCTGTATTTAAAAGATATTTATGCTCCCTCTGTAGCAGGCTGGAGGCTGCAGGGATTTTTTTTCCTGAGGAAAGATTGATTTATGAAGCTCTGTTCATGTTGCTATGCAGTCAGTCCCCTCTGCATTTAGGTCTTTACATTTTTACCTTCACCAGCAGAACTTATCAGCAAATGTATACAGAAAAAGGGGATCACCAGGACGTGGCTGTCACCTGATGACCTCAGGGCAGACATTTGTCATGCAAATTTCTGTATCTCATAACACAGACTGTGAACAATACCAGGTATGTTGCTACAGTACACCCAGCCCTCATTTTAATCAATGTAAGTAATTAATATATCCTCCCAATTCCTCCTTCTATACCCTTGCAGCTCATTGACTCCTTGCCCTCTTTTCCCCGCTTGATGAGAAATATCCACAGTTTCGCAAACATGTACCAGTCAAACTGGACTCATATGTCTGAAAACTAGTGATGAAGGCGAGCTGGAAGATTAGAGAAATGCTGCAGTAGGTCATCCAGAAGAATCAGCTCTGGAGGGGAAAGCGGAGTCCATTAATAACAGACTCGTTTCTTTCTGCTTCAGAGCTCTCAAGGTGCAAAGCTTCAGATGTGCAAGACTTGACAGGCCTGTGGCACTTACAATTAGGGTGTGCAGACAGGGGCATTTGGCACCAGTGAGATGGTTTGTGAAGAATAGGTACCATTTCAGTCATCTGGAAAAGGGAGCGTTAGACAGTTGTCATAGGCAGAAACTGGAGGAAGATGGCAGCTGAACAAAGGCCAGGACACTAGTAGCCAGGTCACTGAGAAGCCTGGAGTGGAGGCAGTGGGAGAGGAGTGTCTTGGTGATCAGATACCCAGAGAATCAATGCATCTGTAAGGAATGTCCCACTAAACAGAAGTGAGACCACTCATTCAAAACAAATAAATGCTTTGAAACTGAAATTGCTTTGTTATTGTAAATTATTTTCTCTTTCAGCTCATGGAATGTTGCAGCTGTGGTCTGGTGGTGGTAAGCCGTAACCTTCCACAGGCGTCTCCAGCTAGGAGCCACTCGGCAGGCTACTACACGCACACACGAACTGGATAGCTTCTTCAGTAAGTTGATGGCAAAGAGTCCACAGGAGAAGTTTATTTCAGCCACTCACGTGGACTAGATCCAGAGGAGAATGAAGACAGGACGAAGAGAGAGAGAAAGTGGAAGGGACCAGGTTTCTATACGGCGTGGGTAGCAGCAGACACAGAGCACCAGGGCCTAATAATCTGAGGGCATGGAGGTGGTGCCTAGGCAGGGCTAGGGGTGGGAGCAAATGGGGAAACCCTGAGGGAGTGGCAAGGGAGCAAGGGCCAATGGGGGGAACAGGGAAATAGAACCTTACAGATATGGTAGAAAGGGGCAGGGAGGCAAACAGGCCAACCGGGGAAGCGGAACTGGGGTTCATTTGCATGATGAAACAAAGCATCCTGGGAGAAGTCTTTTCTCTCACCATAACTTGGAGTGCCTCCTGGGGCTCTCACCACCAGGGAATGCTTCCCATCCCTTGTTCAACAGGCCCACCGACCTCCACAGTGGAAGGCTTTCTATTCCTTACTTCAGTGTGACAAGAACGTGAATTTTGGTTGTACTGTTTTGTTTGTTTGTTTTTGCGTTGTTCTATCTTTATAATTTCTTCAGGGTCAGATTATTGTATCACCATCCACACTAAGGTTCTGTTGGCTTTGTTGGTCTACAAATAGTAAAGTTTACTTTACAAGGAAAATCTAGCTCGATCATGTTGTTTCAGAAATATTAACAAAAGATGGCTTTATCTAAGTCAGCTGTCTAAAACTAGTGAAACAGAGCAAAGGAAAATAAAATATCTGTCTATCTACCATTGTTTGCTCTACAAACCCTGGAAAGGCTGAATTGTTATTTTCTCCATTATTTCTTACTTTAGCAAAACCTATCCTTGTAAAATCCACCACTATGTCTGCTTTTAAATAAAGTACACCATATCAAGGATTAAAAACCCATCTCTTGAATTAGTTTCGAGCACAGAGTTGACTTATATCTACTCAACAATGCTTACTTTAACATGTCTTGAACGTACTGGTAAAAATATATCCTGTCTCAGGGAAAACAAACTGCAAAAGACTAGCCGTTGATTTTATCCATGCAATGAGTTAACATAATATGCCTGGTAACTGTATATCCAAAAGGATTTCCTACTGAAATGGATTTATTTTACTACAGGAGGAAAATAAGTGAGCATTATTAGACCAGTCAATGTGAGAAACATAGACTAACGATGTGTTTGGCACTGAAATCACACTGGTGGAAAGCTAATTCGCTTCTGATTTACATTAGTGGAAATTCAAACCGGTTGTGACTTTCTGGTTAATGTGATGGTGAAACTCCCTCTCTAGTCACTGATTCGAAATGTTTCCCTCGAGGCAACTGTGACAGAGTGATGATTTCAAGGAGGCTGTTATCATTATGGCTCTGTCACTGTCCACAGAACAAAATGAGCATCAGAAACCTGAACTATTCATTAAACTAGTGCTACTTAGAACTGGAGAAAAACATTGTACAAAGAAAATAAAACAGAATAGAAGGTCTTCCAACTTTCCACAACTGTTTTCTGAAAATAATAGAGAATGAAAATAAGACAGTATAAAATTGGACCTCTCCACTGGTCTATGTAATTCCAACAGTTTTCTTAACTGTCTATCTTTATACTGCACACTGGCAAATCACTTCCTGCACTCTTGCTACATGCACTTTAGTAATGATGACATAAACTACTGCCGCAAATGACAGAAAAAACCCCTTTCCTCTCTTTTGACAAAGAAGTTGAAGTCTTCATGGAAAATGAAAAACTCTGATTATTTGGCACCTGCAGCTATGGCAACCTGCCAGAATGATTATCTAATAAAGTACAGAACAGTGGTAAACCTCTATTGCAGCCTGCCCAAATCAAATAGATTTTCAGCACAGAACAACACGTACCTAAAACTCTGCAAAGTGATGTGAGATTGCAGCAGTGAGAAAAATCAGAGCAATGTGTCACAAGCAATCACACATTCTGGCCAGTCTGCCAGAAGACAAGCAGACATTTTATCTCTCAAGAGGGCAAAAGTAATGACAGGGCCTAATCCATTCATTCTGTTCTCAAAAGCAGGGGCCAATTCTAGCCTAATATCATGAGTAGGATGGGTTTCATGTTGGCAATCAGTCATTCATCAGCATTTAAGCCACCATAAATTCATCAACCTGTAACACACCTGAGGGAAAACCCAAAACTGGAAAAGCAGGAATGTTGGTGATCCAGATGAAGATGCAATGACAGCTCAAGTTAGGAAAAGTCCTGGCCCACAGTATCAGGACCCCTCCTTTTAAACGTGTGCTGCCAGAACTCATCCAAATCACACAGGCACACCATGTAAAAATCTTAGGCCCTTTCCAAGACCCCTTTCCAAAACTAAGACCTCTATATCCAAGGAAAAGATGACCCCCTCAGGCCTTGTCCAGCCTTAATGCTCTGTGACTGCACAGTGTCAGTTTTTGCCACTTCCTTTGCTCTCTATTGCACCGGGATAAGCAAACCTGGGAACAAGCTATAGTCCACTGCCTGTAGGCAGCACCCAGCACCTCTGGCAGGGCGAGCATCCACTGCTACCAGCCAGATTCCCCGGAGATCTTTAACCAGAGGAGCAGGCACTGCTCTTGGTGCCAGGGTGCCATAGGTTGGCATAACTTTAGCCTTTACTTCTGTTGATATGAGGAAGATGTCCAAATGCTGGAGATGAAAGGCAATGAATGCACTGGCACTGCAGCACTTGCTGTCTGTAATAAGCACTTATGAAGGCAAGGTGGCTGCACCATGGCTGCCTCTGGAGACAACTAGGTTTAGTGTCAAATATATAAAGCAACCTAGATATTGCTTTACTGGGGCTAATATCAGGTATTTCCATATAAGACTGCTGGTCTTAACTCACAGCAATCACATTGATCACTTACATTCCAGGAACGTACCACAACCCCTGCTCCAATATATGTCCTACAAATCCTCCTTTTACAGTGACAGTTCCCAGGAATGCTTTGCTAAAATTAAACTGTATGTGCTCAAGGAACAAATGGTTTAAATTCATTAAAGACAATTCAATTACCCAAATTTCTGATTTCTTTCAAATGTTTCCTATGTAGCTGCCATCAAGTGCACCCTGGCTGACTCCAATCACAAACCTAGCTGTGAGACAGTTAGCACTGACCTCCACCTTCCTCTGCTTCATCCTCCTCACGCAGCAAGCAGCAGGCAGCCTGGCCTGCAAACACCACCCAAGTGCGTTGCAGGGTGCAGCACAGTGCTGAACTGCAACTCTATCCCAGCAAGTTAGGCTTCAATACATCAGCAAATGCTTTTAGAAACATCCCACTTATCATCTGCACTCCTCACAGTTAATTTTTATAGGAAGCCAAACATGGTGCTGCTGAATAAAAATCTTTAAAGGTTTGTTTTACTTTAGAGGTTTGTCTGCCCTCTCTGCCAGAGAAAACCTAACATTTCCCCATATATTTGTCCTTTCTCAAGCAAAAATGCACATTTGGTGCACTTAGAATATTTGATTTAGAATTCATGTGTATAAAAATTAACTGAAATCCTATTTGCTTTTACTGCTTTTTTTAGTAAAAGAAAAAATTACTGGTATCAGGCAGGATGACAAATGGTTAAAAAGAGTATTCCACAGGTTCTACAATGCCTTTATTTGGCTCAAGCGGCAAGCTTTGGATTTTTTCTCTTGGGGTGAGATATAAAGTATTTTGGACATATCTAGCACCATTTCAGACCTCCTAGGACATCCAAGCCACATCTGATGCAGGGCTTCTAGAAGACCATTGCTCAGTGGAGAGTAAGGAAAGAGGTTAAGCAGGATACTGTTAGAGCATCTCATATGATGCTAGATGACTGGAAATTGCTGAATTGTTCCACAAGTCTTGTTTCTTCCAGTGAGAAGAAAAGTAGGCAGTTTCCTAGCTCAAAAAAATCTCTGCTAACTATCCCAGGAGACTCAATATCTAACCCCTCTCTCCCTCTGCTTCATTTTAAAGCCAATTTTACACTAGGGACAAAAGAACATTTCCTTAGCTGCTAAGTTCATTTGTGTGTTGAAAAACCTGGAAACCCCTCAGTTCATATGATTTAGTTCTGAGCTACCACTGAGATCTTTACCTTCTGAAGAAAATTAAAAATCTTAACAACCTCAAATAGCTAATTGATTGCAAATGTACCTTCTCAGATTTATGGATGCATGTGAAAGAGCTCTGATGGGTCTTGGATGCCTCAATGTAAAACAGGCCAGGCCATTTAGATATTAGACATTTGCCGAAACTACTTAAGCGTTCCAGTATATTGAGCAGTAGCCTCATATATCCAGCTATTTTCACTATTTAAAAAGCTCTGTTGAAGCTGAGGGCAAATGTTTAACTTCCATAAGGTGATGGTTCCTGGTTCTGAAACTGACTTATTCACAGTAATTAATATTTCCCAGGCTAAGAGTATATTACTAAGACTACAACAATGTCAATGTAACAACGTGTAACAACTAACCAACCAATTTCGGTGAAGCATTGATAATGATGGATTGTTACCAGTTTTAAAATACTTGTCATACTTCCTTATGTCTGGAGTTAGGAGGTATCTTCTCAGGCTCCTTGACTAATTTAACAAAATGCAGACCTTATTAGAGCTGCTCGGAGTCTCTGAACAGACAGCAGAGTAAAGGAACACTTGCAGGGCATGATGTTATGGTATGGGTGCCAGGACCTGGTGAAGAGCCATAAAAGAGACTATTTCTTCCCTCAACAATAGCAGGTGTGCAGGGTGATCAGCCTAGCTCACCGAGACTAGAGACTTTCACATGCAGCAAGAAGACTCCCACTGGGAGTGCCTGCTGCCTTCATTTTGGTAATGGCCCCAGGCACTACGACAGATTGAAGGGGAAGATACGAGAGCAGAAGGCCAAGGGCTTGGCCTAGATTATCTAAGACATGTTAAAGAAGCACCCCTCTCCACATACATTTTCTTCCTTTTGAAAAGGAGAAAGTGCGTATCATTACATTTTTAATGTAGGTCCTTTCCCATTACACTCAACCAAGCTGAGAAGGACAGCTGAGGGTGAGCAGTTACACTGAAATACAGGTGAACATCCCGTAGGTAAGGCTGGGATGTTTGCAAGTATGAAAACAACTTTGATTTATGCTGTTCAGGAGAAATGCCTTTGTCTTTAAAACTGGAAATACAACTCTTCGTAAAGACAAAATTTCTGTGGGTACAAGTAATTTTTCACTTTTTCATTAGACAGAGAAATGAAATGCCTTTCAATCACGTCAGCCTTGATAGAAATGTCTCAGATGAATTTGTGGAGTGTCAGTTCAACACTAGGCTGTGTCCACTTGAATTGCTGCAATGCTACACACAAGACTGCAGCACAACATAAGCATTCTCTTGGGGAAAGTTTCTTGTGCTGCCCCTTTGGCCAAAACATTACACACTGATGGGCAGTGCATGGCTGTGGTGTGGTCAAGCAGGTTCAATCCAGTCAAGACACTCAGACTGGGGAGAAAAGTTGAAAGCAGAGGAGCTGGAAGGAAAAGTCCAACAAGACTCATATTCTCAGCCTTCTGGACACATTGAAGGTAAAAAAACCAAACAAACAAAAGACTAAAAGCATTTTATTTCAGTTAAACAAGTGCTATGACTAAATGTGAGACTGGAAAGCTTGGGTCTTCTCTAAACTGTCTCAACTTTTCATTCCAAGTCATGAATAAGAAAAATTAGAAGTATCAAAGTTTTTCACAGGATGGGAAGCCTGATCTTATGCCCACCCACAAGAATGACCTCAGGTTTTCTGCATTTAAGATAGATGTGGATAGGAAGTAAAAAACCAAGATTTTTCTTTCTCAATATTAGTATTTCAATTTTTCAATGGTTCAGGAAAAACAGAGTCAACTGATAGACATTCAGAGGCAGCTTTTTCAAAATAAAATTAGCCAACTTTTTTTTTTTAGATTAAAAATTATATTTAGCAGAAAATAAAAGAGAGATATCCTGTGGTATCTATTTCTAGGAGCTATAATTATAGTTCATCTCTTTTTAAAATAAATTAAATCCATGATTAACAATGCTTTTCCTAAGAACCAAAATGGTATTTAGACCATCCTATGCCGCAAATATCTTTCTTACCTTATGTACATTTCTAAAGATGAGACTCTTTCACATGTGAAAGATTCCTTGGAGGACACTTGTTTATTATTGAAGTGACAATGAGAAGTCGATGATATTCATGTTAATTTAACAACTACTGTAAAATCCTTTAACAGCAATTCTCTTTAATCATAAAATAAGAACATATTTTTCCTTTGATTTTGGAACAGCTCAAATAGAGCTGTTGCTTTAAATTGATGCTTCAGGCAGTCTCACACATGCCCTGATCACCTTAATGTTTTATATACGGGTGCTATGCACATTTACTTGCACTACATGCCCAAGGGTGAAAGTATGGTGCAGGCTGCCCAATTAAGAGTTATCAAATATTTATGCAGATTTATAACTCTGCTGGATATGCTTTAAGTGCTCCAGTGCAAGAAACAAAACTGTGTGGAGGAAAACAATCTGCACAGTATGAAGACTATCCATATGCAACAGTTGCTGGGAACTTTGTTCAAATAATACTACCCACCTTCTGCTTTTTTTATCCCAGGCTGTCAAAGAAATGGTGTTACTGAAAAAAAAAAATGAAAGTAGCAGACCCTAGATTTCTGCCTCAATTCACTTCTTTCTAAACATCTATAATCTTAAGTGGCAATACTTTTCTTCTAATTCCTACTGTTGCAACTTGATAAAGTGATTGTGCATAAAGAGACAAGGTATTTAAAAATGTTCTGCCTTGATCATAGGTTACTTCACATGTCTTGCCAAAGGGCAATAGGTTTCCCCCTCTGGGATTCAAAGTCAGACATAGCTATTTCCAGATAATTTACAAAATGGTTTTATAGTCTCAGGTTTCCAAATTAAGGTGTAATGAGGTGGAGGAGATCTACATGCTATCACAGCTTTTTGTGATAACTAACCTGTGAAGGACTGTTAGATAAAATGGTCAGATGTGTATTTTACCTGCATCCTCTATGGGATCTATCCCCAACTTCCCATGTCTGTAAAACTTACTCAATGGCAGAAATTAATGCCTGGCTAAGGGGCTTTCAAGGGGCACCTCATCATGTAGTGGCTTGCAGCCTGGGATCTGCAGACATGGGGCATGCAAAGTATCTTCCAATGGTGACCACAAGAAAAGGTTGAGGAAAACAAGACTATCAGCGAAAGAGGCTTACATAACTCAGTTCATCTACTGGAGGATGTGTCTGGGCCATCAGAGTTAAGAGCCCTCAACCTACTCTAAGTCAGTGTGTAGAACAGTTCCATCTTATACAGTAAAACAGAAGGATTACCTCCGAAAGAATTAGAAAAAAATGACATTTAATTATAGTTGTTTTAACGTATTCTCTGGAATAACATCGATCTTGTCTTTCAGATTGCGTACCATTCATTGTACTGTCATCTTGCTGCTGTTTCCATGTCAGAATTAACTGTGCAAATTTACTCTTTGTCACAAGAAGCGATGGATGTTTAATTCTGGTGTACAGCTCCAGAAGGTCAACATTTTCATATAAGTGAGAGCCACAGATCCTTTTGACCTTGCACAGCTTAGTTTGTAATCAGTAGCTAGACTTCTTTGTAACTACTATGTCTGCCATAATAATCAATATTATGACACTCACTTTATTTTGTAAAAGGCACAGTGACTGATCACTGGCTATATTTTAAAATCTCCCAGACCCTCATCAACTGAATACATTTTCTGGGCTCTCTGCATACACGATTGAGTTCTGCATCTCACCCATCCCACGTCCCTTGAATTTTTGCTTACTGGTTTTCAAGGTCATTGCCCATCTGGCTGTCTGTAAGCAAACACAAAAGCCTAAGGATACAGGGACTCTGGGAGTTACCACTCCTGAGGAGCTGTGTTTGAGTGGGTCTTTGTACCCCTCAGAGCAGGGTGGTTGGTGTGATCAGGTCAGAGGCGCAAAGCTCTGCTGGGGACTGCTCACAGCCACAGCTGGATGGAGCAGGGGACTGGTAAGGGATAGAAACCTTCTTCCACATCACCTCTATTTCCCTTCTTTCTCATGGGGAGCAGAATGGGAATTGTTATCTCTACTGATAACTAACAAGCCCAAGGGATCACTGAACAAGTATCACACCCAGCTCTGGTGTAACCTGTTGGTAATTGCTTCAGCTTGGGTTTGCACCTAAACCGGCTCTCACATATCTCCATGGGACTTGTGCCTGAGAATCAGAACTGAAGTGCTGCAAATATCCTTTGGAAGAATCAACACTTGCCAGAGCATCCAGGAATGTGTTTCTCTGCCAGAAGTTATACAGCACCAGGTTGAACCAAAAATTCCTTGTTGCTATGGTTGCCACTTGCTCTAAATCTTTTTACTGCTCCTTGTTGAAAAGCAGCAAAGGAGAATAAAAACATATACAACAATTGTAATTGCCTGGTGCATATTTTAACATTTCTCTTTGGTGGCTGCTTTAAATTATGCAATAATATTGCTGGCATGTTTCTCCACTCCCTCTTCCCTAAGAGGATACATTCTACAGTGGTGAAATTGGACACTGGGTGTAAGAATCACATATTTGAATAATTTTTTCAGGAGTAGACGTGTCACATGCAATGTATTACAACTCAGGCTGTAAAAATTAAGTGGCATTTGCATTCATTAAGCATACATGAAATTTAATTCCATTAGGTCCAGTAGCATTAAGGTCTGTCTGTTGCTGCTGATGTTACAGCTTAAGGACATTATATCTTCTGGCTAGATTCTATTTCATAACCTAATAAGGCCAGGAATTACATCCTGGCTTGATGCCTTTGTAAATCCAGCTCAGTGAACACACAACATGAAAGCTGTAGATGTAAATTATTTATATTCATCATTGTCCAAAATATTAATTTATAAAAAGGGTTTAACAGAGAAAGAAAACTGCAGGCACCACACCCACAACAGAACAAATTTAAAAGACAACAATATGATTTTCTCAAGACAAATCTCACATCTAATCTTCTCACTTTTTTACAGATACAATACGAAAGAACTGTGAACATTTCATTGAGGCCATTTAAAGAATCAAAAGCTTACATTACATTTCAGTCAACTTCCCAGAAATTTTGATCTGCACAATCTCCTAGGAAAATCAGGGATACTTTACCTTTTAGATTTTGACATTCTTAGTTGACATAAAAATTGGGTAAATGAAAGGAAGGCAAAATATTAAACTATTTGAATTGCAGCTCTTTTAATTTGTTCTGCTGAAAGGATAGTTTGGATTCAGTACAAGCCCAAACACAGCAAATTAATTTATGTGGACAAATCATTTTGGCCTGCATGAAGCTTCACAGAAGACATCATAACCAGGAACACAAGACTGCCCTCCTAACTACTCCCAAATAAAATCTATCATTAAAAAGCATGAGCAGAATTTTTATTGGCAATTTATGTGAGATGAATACAGGTGCCAGTGTAAGTTTTCATCAACAGTCCTTAACTTCCACTTATCAAATTAACAAGGGTTCATGAAACCAAAGCTCTTAACCTTCCAAAGTCTTTGATTTCTTCTCTGATTCTTACTAGCACCGTCAGCCTAGTCCTCCCAGTCAAAGTACCAGCAAAATGTTTATTTTTAATGAACAACAAGCCTATTTTCATGGAGATGTGAGAAACAGGAACTGTTTACTTAATTATGTACAAAATGATGCCTTATTTTCCTGTAAGCAACTTTCCAGTGGTCTGAGATGTTAATTTTTTCAGAAATCAAAGTCTTTGGCTGTGTCTACAGCCTCATTTCAATGGCACAAATGTTTACCACGGGCAAGAGATGATCATTTTTGCCTTTTCAAGGACTTTTTGGGGGAATAAAACTTGAAAGCATGCTAGGTGTATAAATTTTATTTGTATATAGTTTATTTATATATATATAAATTAAAATATAAAATTAAACTAGACTCATGGGAGCTATACTTCCACTTCAAAACTATTCTGCCATCTCTTAAACAAAACATCTCTCAAGCTACCAAAACAGTCTTTTAAATTCTACAGATCTAAGTCACAAAGCTTTCTCCATAGTCAATAAAGAGAGATAAGAACACTCAGAAAAAAAATTTTATCTTAAAATAGGTGTCTTAGATAAAGGACCTAAGCCATTTTGGAGTTTGCCCTCTAGGAAAGTATGCACTGGACAGCTTAGATTAGTAACTCTTAGAAAGCTCGATTTAACTGAGATCTCACTTGTTATCTGCTTTAACTGGAATCCACTTCGAGAGCACAGGCTCAGCAACATGTTTTCTATTAATTTACTGCAATTTTAGGGGAAGAAGCTAAGAAGCTGTATATCTCTATTTATGAGTCAACATAAACTATTTCATCCATAAGAAAAAAACACACAGGGGATGACTTAGCAATAACTGGTCCAGACTGCATTGTATCCAACTATGGGAAAAAGCCATAATGTAAAGTCTCAGGCCTACTAGGGAAGAAATTAAATAAATAAATTTTTATGAAGCTCAAAAAAAAAATGGTATTTCATTTTCTATTTTCTATTTGTCATGTTTTCACATTGGTGTCTGTCTAGAACTTGACAGACCACAAAATATGAATCTATTTCTCTGACACTTAAATCTGGAGAAATGCAAAAGGCTGTGATCAGAGGCTTTGCACTGAAGTGATACAAAATGTGCAGAAAAAGCCCTTTAGGGAAAGCCGATTTTGCTCCTGTCTACAGCTCCTCTGCACAGTTAGTCTGCATCAGCTCATCCTGACCTTTTCTCCACAGTACCGTGTGTCACACCTGCATAAAAACATTCACCTCAGTGTGGTGACTCAGCTCAGAGACATTTCGGGCCAGGGAGGTAGCGGAGGGCAGGGTGATTTTTCATGGGTGCTTACCACTCAACTTAGTGACAAAACTGCTCCTCATTTACAGAGTGCACTTACCTTTCTTTTCCTTCCCTCTCTAGCCCAGCACAGAGCTCCTGTCTGCAACAAGAGAAGCATGTTTTATGTAAATCACTTCCCAGTGGAGTCACTCATTATTATTGTAGACAGCTCTAAAGAGAGAAGCCCATGGCATTTAGCAGCAAAAACTGTTAATGAAAATGTCATTAAATAAGTCAATCTGCAAGCCACAAAATGGCCTATTTACCTTTTTTCCCGCCCCTGTCTTCCACACCTCTGTATCTCTGGGTACATTTCACTCAAGTCAATCTTTTTTAGCACCAAGTCACAGCTCTTCCTGAAGAGAGGCATCACTTCTGGCAAACTGGTCATATTTGAGAGGAGGTGTTATTTATACTTTGTGGAAATGTGTCAGAAACACACCGGGTAGGTATGGGACTAAACAGCAAGGCCAAGGAAGAGGAGACTACAATGACTGGCTGGTTGTAGGTGAGGCAATTTCCAGCAGCACTGATCTGGAAAATACAGTATAGACCCTGCTTTGCTATGCATTTTGTAAAGTTCATGATTGAGCCTCTCACTTAGAACTTGCAAGTTCCTCATGTTTGTAATTCATATTGTTCACTGGACTATCCTTCTGGTCACGTGTATGTCCTAAGGATCTGCTCTGCTGATTCAAAAAGCCTAAGCCAACAATTCTGCTAAAAATTTCCCTACTCCTTCAGACCATTTATATCTCATCATAATGGACTGTATTAACCCAAAGCAACTGTCTGATAAACTGACTCAGATTGGCAATAGTGTCCCTTTTTAACTTATTTCCTGAGGGCTTTCCACTTCCACATCTGAACATTGAGGGTTTTCCTTTGGAAAAAGGAGCTATTGCGATCAGGGAGAGGTCACTCTGGTCTGGGTCCACATGGATCACATTCCTAAGTTATAAAGGAATTCACCTTTCTCCATAATTC
The DNA here is from genome assembly GCA_013397175.1 of Platysteira castanea. Taxonomy (NCBI): domain Eukaryota; kingdom Metazoa; phylum Chordata; class Aves; order Passeriformes; genus Platysteira; species Platysteira castanea. The sequence continues at coordinate 1,136,972 of VYXC01003761.1, read as the reverse complement.
TGAGGGCTATCAGGATATGCATTGTATATATGTGTTTATATTAAGCCCAAAATATTGTGTGGATAAAGTCAGTATCTTTTATTAAAACTTCTACCATATTTATTAAAAACCCTAAGATTTTAGGTGCACAGAATGTGATGAAAGCATTTGTTCAAAGCTCTGGCCATTTTTTTCTAAAGACATTATTGGTCTAATAAAAAATAAAACTCCTCTACTCACAAACCTTTTCTCTCTTCTGATCTGAAAGAGTTATGGCTATAACAACCTGGAGTCCATAAACATAGGATCATAGAAGGGTTGAGGTTGGAAGGGACCTCTGGAGGTCACCTAGTCCAAACCCCTTGCTCAGGCAGGGCCACCTAGAGCTGATTGCCCAGGACCATGTCCAGATGGCTTTTGAATATCTTCAAGGATGGAGACTCCACTACCTCCCTGGGCAGCCTGTGCTAGTGCTCAGTCATTCTCACATTAAAAAGTGTTTCCTGATGTTCAGACGGAAACTCGTGTTTAAAAACACTGTTTAAAGAGTACACCAACCCTTATTTGTTTTCAGTACACACCATCCTGGTTGGACAGTACATTCCTTTTCATGTCAACTTGGAAACAGATTCAGACTTTTACACTTTAGTATTACAGCCCAGCACTAGCCAAAGGGAAAATTACGAATCTGTTTTTTCTCAGCATAGAGCAGCAATTCACCATGATGTGGCAAAAAATGGCAAAAGAAAGAAGCATCATTTCCCCATTCTGCAAAGAAGTAGAGGCACAGAGAGACTGCTACCAGCCTAAGCCTGTTCCTCCTCCCCTGTTAGTGTATTTGGCAAGAAGAAGGAAAGAGTACTGAAAACATTCACACCAGGCAACAATAGACAGCGACGGGCAGGGCAGAGCAAAGCAAAGCTGTTTCTTGCTGAAGTGTTAAGAAATAAATGAAAGTCCAACAGACAGAAAAAATGTAACGAGCATTTCAGGACACTGCTCTTTTTGCCTTTGAAACTTGCACCCAGTTTGGCAGCTGGCACTGGGGAAGGCCACTAGCCCATCCTAACTGCTATGGGATGCCTGTGGGACAGAGCACAGTGCTGTGTGATAGCCATAGTGATTTGCCATGGATTGTCGCAGTATCCAGCCGCTATTTATTGTGCAGGACACATATAACATTTTGCCTTGGTGGATGTACTTCACTGTCATGCCTGATCAAAACTGCTGCCTTGGAGCAATCTTAGCTTGAGAGAACCCCAAGCAGTTTCATAAGCAAGAAGTCACCCCAAGGTGACACTTGAGAGGAACAACTTTAAAGTGTACTCATCTCTCTTGTGTCCCTGGCTACTTCAGAAGCTCACAAACAAAGCCTAGCTCTGCTAGCTAGTACTCAGAAGGGGAAAGGACCCTTATGCCCTTGTTCATGTTTTATCAGCACTTCCTAAGTAGAAAACTAGCTAAAAATGCTGACTCTAGTCATGACCACTGGAGTTTCGAGTAAAGATAGTTAAGTAAAAGATTTATCTTAAGAATATTTAAGAAAAGACAAAAATATGTAAGCTAGTGAGCTCACTCTTTCTCAAATCCAAGGAGAAACCAACAGCATGGAAATGACACTTCAGGTATGATCTCAAGCCACAAAATAGTGTAATTACATGCAGAACAGCCATATACCCATGCACACATGCAGGCAATTCCTCTAAGCAATGCAACCTGAAGTCCCCCAAGGATTTTCCTTCAGCCCCAAGGAAATGGCAAGGTATGGAGCAGACATGCCTGAGCTAGCTCCAGAGCCAGCAAAAGCACAGGGAGCACAGCATCCGTGCTAAAACGCCTGGCTGACAGAAGCCCAGTGCACATCTCCCAGATGCAGGATTGAGGCACCGTGCCATCTCTGCACCACCTTGCTGCTGTTCAGCCCAGAAACAGCCTTAGTGTGGGGAGAAGGAAATGCTCTCCCCTTGAACCCACTGCATGAAGGCAGTTCTTCTGAAATATCCTTCTGGTCAGCACTGCTGAGACCACACTGTCTTGCTCCTTGATTCAGCCCGCCTACATCTTCGCTGTTCCACTTAAACTGATCTTCTCCCCATTGGTACAGTACCCACAAGCAGACAGGCAGATTAATTCTCTTCTGCTTTCTCTTGCTAGGCTTATTCATAAAAGTAAGGCTCAAGTATCATCTTGCAGCCCTCAGTCAGCTGTGTGTCGAAATCAGGAACACAAATCCCAATAATGGGCAGCAGCTAGCAGACAAGAATGGGTTAAGCAAGTCTCTTGGGCAAAATGAAAAATGCCACTTCTCAGTAACTGAGATAGGATTTGTCTTGGGTAAAAACACTTGGGATGGGGCTGCCAGTGTTATTTATGTCCTCAGTCTGGCAAAGAGTTGAAGGGAAGGATTTGTTAAAGATTCATCAACCATTCTCATTTGTTTAAGAGCTGGGAAATCCCAGAAAGGAGCCCTCTGAGCAGACCTCTGCTGAAGGCAGAGGAGAGATCTTGGGGGAGAAAACAAGAGGGGCAGTTTACTTAGGAGCAAAAAGAACTACACTTTTTCAGATGATACCATTTTCTCCTTTCCCAGTCAGGTCAGCTGAAGAATTCCTGGTCTGTGCTATGCCACAGGTCACCAAAGACACCAGAACAGTCTCTCTGCTTTTACAGTTGATGCAATTTTTAATCTGTCCCCATGGATCCCAGTAAAGACACCAAAATTACCTTTTGTAATCAGCCAGCCCAAATGCTTATGTGGCATCAAATACTCTATTAGATTTCTCTTAATTCACTCTACTAAAAAAGAGAGAAAATAGCTATTCCTTCTCATTTTTCATCCACAAGGAAGTGTAAATTTCCTCATGCTTTAGAAATTCTATTTCTTTTTATTACACAGTGCACCAGGGTCTTGTGTTCCAAAGTCCTCTGAAAAACTAAGATATCAAAAATGCATATCAAATACTAGCAAGCCATATAAAATGGACCACCCTGGGAAAAAAAAGGGTATTTGGAAATCTCCCAAAAGACTTTGCAGTCCAAAATACAGTAAAATTAATTTAATTTTTCTGGAAACTTTGAAAGACCCAGTGTTGTCAAACACTTAGAGATAGTTCATAAAGTCTTCCAATGAAATGTTTTTTCACCAGAAAGTGGCAAGTGACTGAAATAAGTGTGCATTCTGTAGGCAAACATAGCAACATTGCCAAAACTTTTGTCAGAAAGATTTTTCATCTCTAGGGTGTGATTTATGATCAAAACCCAGGAGAGGCTTAGAATCAACAATTGCCTGAAGTCCTGGGCTCTCATAGACCTGAACTTAGGACCCCTGTGTACAAAGCAGGTACTATAAATCACCACGCTATCAACTACCTACCAAAGCCAGTCTCTTACTTTCACAGATTGGCACCATTCCATTTAGCATTAAAAAAAAAAAGATTGTGAAGGATATCCTTAATATTTCTGTGGTCAGAGAACGTTTCTGGAATGTGGGAGGCTGGCAATGTTGAATCTTTTTCACCTGATGTGAGCTGATTAATGAACCGTCGGCTGTGCTAAGTGAGGATCTTTCTTTCTTTCTGCATTTTTTCCCATAAAAATAGAAAGAACTTGGTTTCAGCCCCATGTGGAACAAAGAAGGGCTTGGGGCTTTTTTAAACCTCAAAGTTGTGTGCAACTAGAAAATCATCTCTCACCCAGCTGTCAGAGATGACTCATCCCTGTGAGATGGCCATAATTTCCTTTTGGAACACTCAATAGCTTCCACGGGAGCAGCAGTGCAGCACATAATGGACACGTACTGAACAGGAGGGGCTTCTAAACCAAGCCCAGATTAAATGAAGCTCCTTGGAGTTTGGGAACAGACATGGACATAGAGGGACAGCACTGCAGGAGCTGAGAAGTTCCAGGGTTTGTACTTAGTCTTTTCACCACAGCTCCTCTGCTTCATGCTCAGCCAGGATATGAATTCAGGAACAAAGCAGGTTTTTAAGGCAGCCTGCTTTGGATATGGGCAATGAAACAAATCATTTGTTGTAGAGCAAGCACACAGTTCTGCAGTTTGGGTGACTCTAGGTCCCATTTTAGCCTTAAATCAACCTTGGGATGTAACAGTTCATTCTAGTCCAGTGCCCCTGATTTCACCTTACCACAAGTTAACCAGAGGCCATCATACAACCAGTTATTGTTTCATGTAACCCACAGTAAAACTACCTGTCTGGATCACTGCACACATATATCAATAAAAGGACATGATTTAGGAGTCTGTGGTCCTGCTGTTTCAGATATGAAACCACAATGAAGCACAGCCACCATGTCAAAAGCTGCTCTTAGGGCCAGGATTTGGGCAAAGTGGCCCTTACCCAGAATATTCGAGTTTCATGTATCCAAACCAGCTGTTTTTGAGTTGTGCCATTGCAAATACAGTCTGCATACATGCATACGCGCACATCCAGCTAAGTGATGTGGGAACAACTGCCTGCAGCCCGGAATTTTTACCTGTGAGCATCCCCGGATGGCTCCAGAGATGGGCAAAAGAAGCAGGCTACCTTCCACAGCTCGTGGGCAACAAGGTATATGTGCAGTCCTATTGCAGTGGTGGTGTCGGTGGACTGATGCCACGTTTTTCCCACGGGGTCCCTCGTGGGGACGCTTTGGCGGCGCTCTGCCAGCCCCACGCGAGCACACGATCCCAGCCCCGCAGGCTGGCATGAGCAGCTGCTCACACACACGGTCTGTGCGCTCACCGGGGACAAAAAGGCGAGAGGGGTTCTCAGCGTGCAATTCTGAGGCTTTTATTGGAACCAAGAGAACCCATGCACTCAAAGGGGGGCAGAGGCAAAGAACAAGGAACAAAACCCTGTGCATGGCTTTATCCCAGAGGGTGCCAGGGGCGGGCAGAGCATCAGAAGCCAATGGTCTGAGGGCCAGGGGGTAGAGGCAAGGCTGAGTGACATAACAGGGGCCAATGGGAGAAGGGAGGGGAGGGGAGGGGGAGAGGACCAGGGGCCAGCAGGATCTCGCTGCAAGGAGAACATTCTGGCACAGTGGTGTGGGGAGATAGCACTTCGCAGTAACACAAGGGTGTAATGTGGACTTAGCCACTGTAACACAGTCCAATTTGCTGTTGTTTCCCTCTGGAGCAGATCTGGAGGACTGCGTAGCATTTAACTTCTCATAACTCTGATTCTCAGAGTATCTGAAATCTCCTCCTTCTCCTCATGCCCAGGCAAACCTCTCTCCCCAGGCCCTGTGCAAAATACCTATGGTCTAGTCTCAGGTCCCATCATCTCCATGAGGGAAATGTCATTTCTCTTGCAACCACTCAGCAGGCATAAGTGCATTTCATGCCTGGATGAATATTGTCGCTCCTCTCCCTTCACTCTTTTACACCCATTTCCTCAAGCAGTCCAAGAAAGAGAAAAAAAAAAAAGAAACCAGTAACTTTATTGAAACTATCTGCTTCACCTGTAGCAGGAGTATATTCTACTGAGGATGTATTGCCTTTGCAGATTAAAAGTGAGCTGTACAGTTCTGTCGGGTAGAATAAAACCAAGTCCCCTTCAAGCAAAAATGTACCTGGGTGTCTAGGGATCTCCTAAACATCTCCAGCTTATCACAGCACTGAAGTAAGTAGAGAGGTGAAAGAAAACACAATGGAAGTAGATGCTAATCTACCTTTCCCAGCCAGTGCCCACCTACGTCAGCCCCACAGAAGAGCATGCAGCTGCCCTAGCATTCCTCCAGCAATTATTTATCCTTTTCTTGAAGACTTTAATGGCTGAAGGCACACACCATACCTTTGAAAAGCTAGTGACAGTTGTCTTTCCCCTTTCATTCCTCCAAAATAACAGTTTTAGACGGGCTCCCAAAAACACGAAATACCATTTTTCTTCTGAAAACTTCCTGTGAACACTAAATAACTCTTAAGACCTGGGAGTTGGGCAGAAATCCTCTGGGATGTAAATGGTGTTGCCTTTATTTCTGGTGTGCTGGCTGACAGCTGACACATACAGACAGCAAACACGAAATAATACAACTATGATTATCTGCATATACTGTTTATTTTGTGGCCATCGTCACAGTAGATAAAGCTCTCATGTCCCATTTGGAGAGACAGGTAAATAGATTTAGCTTAAAATATAAATATCAAGCACCTATAATATTTCCTGTGTGACAGATTGTACGGGGTTGTGCATATGTGTATGACAGACAGGGCTGGAATATTTTAAACACTAAATTGCTGCATCCAGTGATTGGTAAATTAAATAATCATTCATTAGTTACCATAGTGATGCAGATGCAATCACAGTGAACAAAGGAGGAATGGGGTGGGATGGACACACAGACGCACAGACACACACAGAACAAATGCTGACAGAGGCACAGCCCTGCATTGATTTTTGTTAATATACTTTTACTTATTAAATTGCCCTAGCTGCAAGATCTTTTTCTATATTCATTGCTGTTTCACTTGCCTGCAAGGGAAAGTGACACATACTCTGATACAGCCTGATATAGTCAAATCCCGAGCTGGAGCAAATTGGTATAGCTCTATTGACTTTGGCAGAGAGCAGCCAGTTTACAACAGCTGGGGAATCTGGCAAAAAAAGAGCACCTAATTCTCTTAAGCTTCTGCAGCAACTAAATACTAAGGCATCCTCTGTTACTTTATAACTTCTTACAGCAGGGCTCTCCAGTAAACAGACAGAGGGAAGCTGGCGTTCCCAAAGCCAGCTGGCAGGTTTAGGCAGGCAACTGTCACTGATTTCAATGGCAGCCCTACAGCTCAGCCTTTAGAATCTCATCAATCCCTTTGCTGCTGATAAGAGGCACAGCATGGGGTTAAGAATATCATAGAATCATAGAATCATAGAATCACAGAATCATAGAATGGTTTGGCTTGGATGTGACCTTAAAGATCATCTAGTTCCAACACTCCTGCCATGGGCAGGGACACCTTCCACTCGACCAGGTTGCTCAGAGCTCCATACATCCTGTCCTTAAACACTTGGCAGGAGGGGGTATCCACAATTTCTGTGTTCCAGTGCCTCCTCATCAGGTAGGGTTTAAGCAGATGTGCCACCTTGTCCAGGCCCTGAGTCCTCCTGCTCACAGGGAGCACTGCATTCAGGTGCGTGACCAGACTCCTGCAACAGCCATGCAGGAAAGCTGAAGCATCTCTATATCTGTAGGAGGCTAAATGAGAGGAAGATGACTCTGCCCTCCTTTGGGTCACTGGCAAACATGTCCATGGTCAACGGCCTGATGACACTGCTAAGTGGCCAGCCTTCTGAAAGGCCAATTAGAACTTCTCGATTTATTTTTGCACATGTATTTGGGTAGAAGAGAGTGAACCAATAGATTGAAACTGTGCTGAGACTAATGTCAACATCAAGGTTGACATTCAACATCAAGAGGACAGGGTCTTCCCCAAACAAGGGAAAACTGCACTCCAGCTCTGCCCTTTGCCATATACCCCCTCACCCCAGCCAGTAGCAGTAGGCAGATGAGCACCTGGCCTGCTACCCTGCACAGGAAACTAGCGGTGAATGGCAGTTCACACTGAAACACCAACACTAGCACCTGACATGGGTACAAATCTCTTGGTTTACTCCACCACCACTTATTTGTTGGTGATGTGCAATGACGGAGGAATGGGGCTGATGACTAGGACAGTAACAGCCCAGATGAAGCAAACACAAGGACACTAGAGCACATGTGTCAGAAATGGAGTGGCCTTAGAACAAATCTCTACCACATTCCAAGTTTGTTTCTCAAAGTTTGTTGCTACCTTGTCCAAAGTCAGGGTAAATCTCCCTAAAACCATAACCAGAGTCAGCTTTTGGGTAGTGATTCTCAACAAAGTCCATGTAGAATGGATGACTTACTGCAACCCTTCTTAGGAAGTCACATATATCTCCCATATACCATAAATATTATACAGATGGTGTAAGGAAAATCATTAACATCTTGAGGCAGAGGTGAAAGTAGGAAGCTGGGCAGTGTTGTGCCCAGAAGTCTGCCTGCAGTCCATCCCTCAGAGCCCTCAATACTTCTACCCTAAATGACCATCAGTGACTACTACATCAGCTACCACTAACCATTAGGGCCAAATAAGCACGTTGTGAGAATGAAGCTGGACATCTTCCCCTGAGCTGCATTGTCCAGATCCCCCCTGTGAGATCCAGCATTCTCCAAAATGTAGGCAGGAAGAAAGGAAGACAGGTTGAGATCCACTCTCCCAGCTCTAATTCAGTGTGGTAGGAAAGGAAAGCCACAGTGGCATAAAGGAAGCCCCAAAATACCCAGTGGCTATCCCTACTACCAGTGGTGTAAGAGGCAGCTGCAAGTACCCTCATCATCCCCAGCAGGCACTTGCAGACAAGCCCCAAGCCAGAGGTGTGAGATTCTGCACAGTTCAACAAAGGCTGTCGGAATACACCTGAGGAAAGGGCACTATTTTCTAGCAGCATGAGCTAGACACCGAGAGCAAAGCAGTCTTGCTGTACTTTGCATATCAATTCAATCCCTATTCTTACTCTATTAGCCTAAGACATTTGCTCAGTAATGTCTTAAATCCCTCAGCATCACACAGGTTTCATTTAAAGACCCAGCATTCTCTAGCCCTTTAGGTAAGATATTAAATCTGCTTAGACATCTTGAATACAGTAAATAGTCTCCATCTTTACACAGAAACCATTTTGATGGGGTTTTATCTGGAGGTAAGAGAATCAGATTTAAGCTTTTTCCTGCTTCAGTGAAAAAAATAACCATTGCGACATTGTGAGCTGTGAGAAAAGATTATGTTTACAAATCATATTATTTGTTACATTTTAAATGATTGTAAAGACTCTATACACAGTCAGAATCCCGTAGGCAGACCTTTTGCAAAACAGTCCAAAGTCTACATATTTAAATTTCTGCTATATGTGTTGTTGCCCTAGTTTTTGCCAAGCCTTCTGTTTTTAACCTTGGAGTCAGATTCTTTCTCACAGTTTCATGTAAATAATAGCCAATGTTTACTTAACGGTATTTTCTGGTTTTCATTCCTTTTGTGATAAGAGAACTTTGATGAGCACCTTTTCTCTCCAGTGGGATTGAGAAGGAAGTGACATGTCCTCCAATCCCTTGTGGAGTTGGGAATTGTATAAGAATGTGAGATATGTCAATAATAAAGTCTTTCCCCTCCTTTCTGCTGAACCTGGCAGGTGTGAGAGCGTCTTATTGTGTCTTCCCAGACACAATGTGTAAGTGGCTAACAGCCTCAAAACAACCTCTTTGCATTCACAGCACTGAAAAGCACAAAACCTTTAAAACATGGTTTGTCTCCTCTCTCACTTCCACAGGTACTTAACTGGCAGTAGCACTGCTGAATACAAGAGGAAAGAAGTATCTCCCACATACGGCTGCAGCCGCTCTGCCCACACTACCCTGTGGACACCATCGCTCCCTGGGGATATGGCCTTTTCCTAGGACTCACATCTCTGGCAGAAAATCCTCCTTCCCCCACGGCAATTGAGCAGAAGCAGATTAAGTGGCTCCCCATTTCCCTTTGAAGCAAAGCAAGTGCCTCTCCACATCCAGGCTCTATCCATAGGTCTCGCTGTTCTCCTCGGGCACCAGCAAAGCTGGTGCTGGGAACACTCCTCCCCCTTTGAAATGTGTGCTGTGCTCTAACCCTGCCAAACTGGATAATGGAAGCGCATATGGGGAGATTATGTTATGGTTAATGATACAACCACAGAAAGCACATTTTACACACACATGGATTATAATAATTGTTTGAGACAACAACATGAGCAACATATTACAAACTGGCCTACTGTGTGCTTCAGCAGTGTTGTTGTCACCATCCTGTTTAGGTAGCACACTATCTCTGATCCTGAGGGATGCAATGCTTTCCACAGAGACTCTCTGTATGTAACTGTTGAGCACACGTAAGACCAACACACACTCTGCAGCTGACTGCAAACCCTAAGGCACTGCTGGGTACCCCTCCTGCAGCTTTGCGGCATTCAGAGAAGGGAGTGAGTGATGTGGTTTCAGCATCACATGTGTCTTGCCTTTGACTTCCCAGCCAAATGGTGAGCTACTGATTGCAGGTGTTTGGCAGCAAGAGGCCTTCATGTGAACCAAGTGAGGAATTAACTGCTGTAGCACCGTGTGCTGAGGGGGCACAGAAAATAGAAAGTGGCTAAAACGAGATTTCTCTTCCCATTCAAAACCCAATGAAGGAGAGGGTAGGGTACTTCTTCACTTCTATACTTGTTAGTCCTGTTTCTGGATCTTTTCAGTAGCAGCCACGACTCTTTAATGTTATTTTTCGTGATGAAAGCCTTTGACAAGAGCATGTGTCACAGAAAGTGCAGTGGTGAGCCATGGCTTTCATATATATGTTAACCAGCCTTTATAGCATTGCAGAGCCTGGGTGACAGAAGAGTAATTCAGTTAAGCTGCAGCAAAGTACATGAATTCTGTACCGTACATCAGAAGGCGGAGGAGCATGGAACCAAAAGGTGAACAGCCGTGGAACAGTCAGCTCCACAGTGTCCTACAGCACCCAGTTAATACAGAAATGCCTCTGTGTGAAACACGTGGGGCACACACTTCTGGGGACGGTGCTGCTGGGACCCCTGTGTTAGGAAAGCATGCTATGAAGAAAAGCCTTTCCAGCCAGACAAATGCTTATGCACAACTTAATGCTGAACTGAGAATTTGGGACAGCTTGGGGCACTGAAGAATATCATGTTTCTGCTGCAGATAGCCAGATTTGCCCACAAGCAAAATTTGCTCAGAGACATATACAAAGTGAATTTGCCTATCCTTCTGATAACATCCTTCCCTCCCGCCCCCTCCCCCTCCATGTAAGAGGAATCTCTGAGTGGTGTAAATCTGCCTTTGAATGAAACTCATGCCTCTCAACTCCTAAGGAGTCATTTTGAAAATCTTTTTTTTAAAGTCCTCGTTTTCACCAAGATAACAGTTGTCGTTTTTGAAAATGAGAATAGACTCAGTATCTGTCCACATTTACAGTCTCTAAGAAGAGCTACTGAACAAATGCAAGTATTCTGCCTTGATGGCTTTTTTTAGTTTACTGCTTTCTACAGTGCCTTAAGAAGAATCATCTACTCTAACATGGAATTTTGAGATAAACAGAATAGAATAATATAAAATCAAACATTTCTGAATAGAGCCGTTTATTGGACTTCTACTTCTAGGCCTCAGTTACAGTAATATAATTTGTAAAATGGTGAACAGGTAATCAAATTGCAATCAGCAAATCTTCTTTAAAAAAAAAGCAGACTGAGAGAAAAGATTTAAACAACAAGCATTACAGATAGGAGAAGAAAAGCAAATTCACATCTGCACCCCCATGGGAAAATGTAGATGTAATCAATTCAGAGTAAAATTTAATTAAAACAGTGAGCAATGGATTGGGGGACAAAATACAGGTATATAGGAAATCTTTGAGAAATACTTCTGTGAGAACACAGTAAGGTCATTATTATTCTGCTCATACAGCTGTAAGTAATCTGTATACATGCATCATCCCACTAATGGGGAGAAAAATAATTTTGTCCCCCTACACAAGCAACTCCCATCTTTGAGGGGTTAAAAGACCATAACAACTGCTTGATAACATTCCAAATACTTCTGTGCCTACCCCCAAAATAGTAGCTGGTTTATCAATTCTGCTTTATCTAAATCTTAACTCCTCACTGTCCTGCCACATAATTCTGGTGGTAAACAACCTAGAAATTATAATAGCAATTACAAAAGACAGGAAAAAAGACAAGGGACACTGAAGGTTTTCTTTAACTAAAACCTGGCATTGAGCTCCATGGAAAGAAAACTGATTCAGTAAGGCACATAATTCCTTATTAAAGACAATCTTTAATTCATAAGGAACATTAAGTTAACATACAGTACAAATAGCAAGCTATGTAAAACTGCACCAACTATTATATACCTATTATAATCCTAAAATTTTACACATCTCTTAGAAAACACTTGGCAAATGCCAACCATTGAAAGATAGTGTGAGGAAAAGACATGAAACATAACAAAAATGGAAAAGAGTCTAATGTACTTCGGAAACTGTTATATTTGATTTGAAAAGCATGCAAAAATCAAGCATAAAATGCCAAGAAATGAATTACTTAAATCCTTCATTGCAAAGCACAGATTATATACTGAAATTCATTTACTGGACTCTTTCTGCCAGGACACTGCAGTATATGACAGTTCAGATCCTCAGCCAGTGAGAGTTGTTACAAACCTGTGACTCAGCTCAAGTACAGGCACTGCACATGGGAATGCTGAGAGTGGACCAAACAACACATAAACAGCCCTACATGAACAGCATGTGGATCAGGTACAAAAGGAACCTGGCAGGTGGGTCAGATACCTCCGGCCATCTGAAAAGAGCACACGGCACCTTTGAGGACATGTTACAAGTCCAGATGATGGCCAAGAAGAAAATTTAGTGTTTCAAATTTTCACCTGAGCAGAGAACATTTTGTCACTTATAGTGGGGAGAGTGAGAATATGCAGGAAGGTTTTCACAAGGCTGGTTGGTTCTGCCAACTGTGTCAGGTCACTCACAGCATGCTACTCCTTGGGGACTCTTCCAGTGCAGAAACAAGTATGGCCAGTGGTCTCAGGCCTCTACACAGTGGACTTCTGTGGCTACTGCCCAAAGTATAAATAGCTCCTATCCTCCATCACTACCACTTCTGTGGATTACTAACTCCTCAGTGTACTACTTCCCTGAACCTTCCCTGGTAGGTCTGTGCCTTTACAGAGGCCTCCAAGTCACGCTGTAGTGTGCAGTTGCAGGAGGAGGGAATTTGTGGATGAAAACTATCCCTGCCCACATCAAACCCATTTTCCAGATAAATGAGGAGCTGTCTAAAGAGTAACCACCAAGATTTTCACATAGACTAGAAACAAAATAAACCTCAACCCTAATTTCAAAACAGCTTTGGTGCTATACAGCTGTGACTCCTGTGCATGTACTGGAATCCTGCATCCCTGTGATTAAAACTGGCCTGTGCCCTTATTGTACAAGGACAGGGAGCTTGGTGATGGGCTGGGGGCAAACCTTGAGGCTAGGTAGTGAGAAAACTGTCAGAAGGAGAAAGTAAGAGTGGAAAACAAGGAGAAATCCATCTCCCTAAACTCTCAGTGAGTTTCATACCATCCCTGTAACACTAGGAGGTAAAACATTTCAGGCAGAAATGTAGATTAAGTTGAGAGAGTTCCTTCAAAACTCTGTGTAATGAAGTGTCTCCTATTTGTATTGTCTTGGCAGAGGCTTCCAACATTCAGAAGGGAAATGAGAGTATTTCAGGAAGACAGATGTAAAAGTCTCTCATTGATAGATGCAAGGAAGGCACTGTTCCGTTTTGTTAAAATGGCCTTTATAAAATGTTCATTATCCATCAACTGATACATTAATTATTGATAGGGAAGAACCAGCAGGCAGCACTGCACTCAGTTTGACTGAGGGTGGGCAAACATCCTGGCTTGTAACACCAAATGTAAAAAGTGCCTGATTCACAGGAAGCTGTCCAAAATGCAAAACCATTTTTAAATGGAAATTTCTACGTGAAAGAGAACCTTATAGCTGTGGGGGCATCAGTGGATCGATGCCACGTTTCTTCCACGTGGTCCCTCGTGGGCATGCGGGTTTGCAGGACTGGAGGGGGAGGCGTGGGAACCAAGAAGGGAGGCAGGGTTGTGGGACGAGCTGCCAATGGAGGAGGCAGGGGTGTCAGCGGAGCCCTTGACGCAAAAGGGGATTTCCCCTGGGGGCAGGGTCTGCCGCATGGAAGGGATTCCCGGCGACGACGCGGGAGGGTCCCAGTGCGGGGAGGGGCCCGGCGCGCTGGCGCATGCAGGGACAGGTAGGAGGGAGCCGCTGGGGACCACGTGGTCTCCGCCATCTTGAGGGGCTGCCGCTGACACATGGCCTCCATTGTTTGGGGCAGGGGTGGGAGAACCCGCAACAGGGGGGAAGACGAGGTGCCAAAGCTGGACATGCGGCCCCTGCCATCTTTGCAGCGCGGGGCTGGGACAGGGGTGCGAAAACTTGGAACTGAGGAAGGCACCGTGGCGGGGCAGGCTAGGCTGCCACCACTATTCAGTGGACTCGCGGGGGGGAAACACACCCTGGCACGGTAGCAGCCATGCTCGGCCACGCAGTCCGCGGGCAGAAAGCACTGCGGGGCGGGGACGAGTGTCTTCCGCCTGGGAATCTGCATTTTCAGACATTGCAGCCTCATTCTCTGATTCTGAGACTGCTTTATAAGTTAAAACTGCTAACAGAAGAAATTTCTTAACTGACTCGTCCCCACCTTGTCTCAGAAACGCCAGCCTCTCGATACCCCGGTCTCAGAACGCTGGGTTCATAACTAAGTCAACTGTAACTTTAGGGAAATAATAAAAGATCCACCACATAAAGCGTTCTAACAGCCCCTTAGAAAATTGGATTTTTCTCACTTTTAGGTTATTTTTAACTTAGATAAAAACTTCTCGTTGGCNTCCGCGGGCAGAAAGCACTGCGGGGCGGGGACGAGTGTCTTCCGCCTGGGAATCTGCATTTTCAGACATTGCAGCCTCATTCTCTGATTCTGAGACCGCTTTATAAGTTAAAACTGCTAACAGAAGAAATTTCTTAACTGACTCGTCCCCACCTTGTCTCAGAAACGCCAGCCTCTCGATAACCCGGTCTCAGAACGCTGGGTTCATAACTAAGTCAACTGTAACTTTAGGGAAATAATAAAAGATCCACCACATAAAGCGTTCTAACAGCCCCTTAGAAAATTGGATTTTTCTCACTTTTAGGTTATTTTTAACTTAGATAAAAACCTCTCGTTGGCGAATTGAGAATTTCGTACCCATCTTTCCCCAAAAACCTCACCCAGCCTCCGAGAGAAAAAAAGGCAGAGCATCAGAAGCCAGTGGTCTGAGGGCCAGGGGGTACAGGCAAGGTTGAGTGACAGAATAGGGGCCAGTTGGAGAAGGGAGGGGAGCAGGGAGAGTACCAGGGACCAGTGTGGTCTCGGTAAAGGGAGAACCTTCTGGCACAGTGGTGTGGGGAGAGACCACTTCGTAGTAACACGGGGGGTGTAATGTGGACTCAGCCAGTGCAACAAAACCTCCTAAGAATTTAGGCCTAAATATAAAAAAACTTACGATACCAGCTATGTATTAGAAATTTCACAGTGTGGCAAGAAGTTCAGCTGAATAAAAAGTTGAGGTGTCTGCTGTGTGTGCGCTGGATAACCAGTGCATATTGCCTAAACTGAGATGTGTTTTGAAGTTCACTCGCAAAGACAACACTGGGGATGGTGTTTTTTCCAAACTAGAAACTCCTTCTATTGATTTTTTCTTCCATTTAAAGAAATTACTTACCTACCACATTTCAAAGGAAAGTGTCCATCCTGCAAAAACTCTTGTTTTTATGCTGTTGCTTTTCCCTGGGTCTCAGTAGGGGTGCAGCTACACACTTGAATGTGTATACAGCAGGCCAGCAAATTGCTCACCCACTGTAGAGACAAAATCCTAGCAGGCAGGCAGGCAGGCAGGCTGGCCTTACTGCTAACAGCAATTGCAGAATAAAAGATTCTGAAGTGCTAATGAAAGCCCTGCTGAAGAAACGAAAGAACTTTTTAGACCCTATTAGAAAGTAATATGCAATCAGATGTATATTTACACATCAGGGTTCATTTAAGAAGTCCTACCAACCTCTGGCCTTCCTGTCCTCTTCACCCTACAAATCTTTCTTTTTTCTTTCCTTTCTCTTTTCTTTTTTTCCTACACAAACTGTGTTCTTGGCCCTTTGAGTAGATTTACAAGATCTACTCCTGACCTACTTTTCCATTGTTAGTCCTGCAGCTCTTGTCAAGAAACTTGGCAGAACCAAAAGGCTTAGTAGCAAAGCAGCGAAGTCCTCTAATGAGCTACAGCAGTGAGCAAACCTTCCTTAGCCTCACCCTGCCCTTGTTTCAGTTCCTTTGTTATTCAGGTCAGGAGCAAACTCTAAAGAAGAAGCCTGATCTCCCTCATGGAGTAAAGACTCCGGAACTAAGCTCTTGAATTTAACCAGAATAGCAGTCCAAAGAGGACCCTAGGAACAAGCAAGGACATTTTTAACTTGTAGGGAAGAAACCAAACTCATTTTTGTCATTTGGAGACTTACTGCTTTGAGTGGAAATGTCTGATTTGGGGTACGACTCTTAGAAGCTGATAACATGATAAAATCTAACAATAGACGCAAAGATACAAATACAGTCAAGGACAAGAAAAAAAAGTGGCTATTTTGGATATCACACTTGTTCAAAGAGGTAACAAAGAAAGTGACCAAGAAAATGAGTAGATTTGGATTTTCTTCTACTCTTTGCATCGGGCAGAACTTTGTTGCTTTTCACTCTTTCAACTCTCAGCTGCTCTCCATCCCTGCAAGATAACCCATACATCAAGTGCACATGTGCATACAGCTCTCCTGGGGCTCTGATGAACCTGTACACCAGCACAAAGAAGCACCCCGTCAGCCAGCACGCAGGATTTGCAGCATGATTAATATGTTTCACCCTTGATGAAAAGGCCCTTTACAAAGCTCTACTGACCTCTATCATTTCTTACTAATAGAAGGAGGAAAAAGAACTAAGAAACTGAAAGGAATTTTAACAAGAGAAGTCAGCGCATGCTCTTGTTTTACAGGGTGTTATACTAGACATGGAAATCTTTTGCAACTTAAGAAGCAGCTAGACAGGAAGCATAACCAACACCAACACTTCTCACACTGGGGAGGCTTCATCTCCAGATCTGGAGCTTTACTCTATCCCTAGCCTTCACACATCCCATTACAGCATCAGGGCTCCAGAAGGTGCAACCACTGGCACGATATAAAGAAAAGTTTAGGTTGTCTGGGCAAAGTTGATGTTTCCAGCCTCCCTAGTTGTAATAGGTTGAACCTGAGTTGATTGATGGGTTTTTGGGCCACTTGCTTTTGCAATTTTGCATATAAAAAGCCAGTGAAAGCGCAGGAGATTCCTCTTTGTTTCTAGCTTTAAGGGCTGAGAGGTGGCCAGAGGGCCCCGGGCCCAGGTTCGGGCCTGCTCCCCCTGCCCCTCGGCCCCTCGGTGTGGCAGCAGCGTGGGGCTGGCTCTCCCCTCCCAGGGAACACCTATCCCCACTTTGCAAGCAACCTGTAACTGAGGCCATGTGGCCGAGATAGTCTGAGGCCGCCAAGACTCCGCACAGGACCTGTGGGGCCAGCAGGGCACCTTTGCATCCAGCACAGCTCTTGCCAAAGCCGAAGAAACACCACACTGCAATTGACAAGGACACCTTTTCTTTCAAGTCAGCAAGGAAAGACGAGAGAAGTAAAGTCACATGGAACAAAGCTGAACATGGTGGCCTCAAGGTCAGAAACAGAGGGAAAGGGACAAAACTACGTGGGAAGGCAGCTAGATAACAACAGGAAAAGAGGGCTGCTGCACTTCTTGGCGCAAAGCTTAAAAATGCTTCTTGTAAAACCATAGAAAGGACTTCAATTCATTTGGAAAAACTTGGGGGGATGAGAAATTCTTGCGCAGCCTGTAACTTTAGAGAGAGGTCCATGTCAGGCCATATAGAAGTTGTGAGAAGCTGTTAAAGATTTGAAGCAGAAAACCTTTGCTTTCAGGCTGAGATAACTCATCCTTAAGACTGAAAACCCCATTTTTTTTCCTGTGGCCCGTGACTTGGCAGTGTGGGAAGACTGCGAAAGATTCATATGAGAGATACCTTTTTCACTTCAACAGATTTTCTCTCGGGCGAGACTGTTAATTTGTGAAAACTCTATGGCACAGTAGAAGAACCTCTTTTCCTTAAGCATAAAAAGAGTCTTTAAAAAGTGCAACTCTGACCAAAATACCTTGTTCTTGTTTTGTTTTCACTTGTGAAAGGTTTGTGGTAAAAGGAAAAGCACTGGGAAAGAAAAGTGTTTAAAGGTTTCCTTTAACTCCTTATCATTTTTTTTTCATTCTGTTAGTAATAAACTTTCCTTTATATTGCAATTTAAGTGTGGACCTTGTTTTACCCCAAAGTTTCTTCACATTTTCCTCAATAAATCCATATTCCCCTTATGCACATAATTGGATTTCATGTTTTTGGCATTTAAACCAGCGTCAAACCACGACACTAGTATTCTAGGTAGGTTAAAATTTTAAGTACTGTTCAGGAAAGAGAAGCCCTTTATTATGAACTGTACAGCACAGCTTATTTTCTTCAAGCAAACAGAGTATGTGCAAGTGGCTGAAATTATTGCTGTAAAAGCTAAAGTATATTTTCATCCACAGTATGAGTAGAGTCACTGACACCATGACCAGCACTTGGTACCTAAATTATACTAATAGGTATCTTGACCCTTGACACAAAAGGAGTACCTGTCAGTGATGCACAGAATTTTTGGCCAGAAGGGTCTACTATGATAATTTAGCTTGGTCTCCTAAACAGTGCTGACAATGTCCATTCATCCTTTCAAGAATACCAGTAGAGGAACCAATTAATTTTATTTGGGGCAGAAGTGACTGCAGAATGCCACCTCTGAACTACTAAGGACTTCAGCAGCCCTCCTTCTCTGGGGCCAAACCCTTCAAGCCCTTCTTCCTCTAGTGCCAAAAACCACCTTTGGCTACAAGTGATGGAACTACAGAGCCACACACAAACTGATGAACAACAGCTGAAAATCTCTGTAGGTAATTACTGGTTCCCCGTATGATCCAACCTTTTAGTGACAGAAAATCATAGTCGACAGTGTTTTCTCTTAGCTGGCTCTAAGTATCTGCAAACTGTGATTTCCTATTCTAGTAAGAACACATATTCATGGGGCTGTTAAGATGATAGCATCTTTTATTTAAGCTAATATTGTCTCCTTTTTGCCTGTGTGATTTCAGAGGAGTTTCCAACACACCTCACCACATCTATACAAATATCCTGCCACAAATTATATTGATGATATATTATCCAGCTTGCAGATCAGAT
Organism: Platysteira castanea; assembly: GCA_013397175.1. Lineage (NCBI taxonomy): Eukaryota > Metazoa > Chordata > Aves > Passeriformes > Platysteira > Platysteira castanea. The sequence goes on along the minus strand of VYXC01003761.1, from coordinate 1,117,961 downwards.
AAGATCACAGCACACTGTTTAAAGATCTGCCTTTGTATGTTACACAGTGACTGTGCCAATCTGCAGTACATTACAAAGCAAAGCCTTTGTTTATTAAAGAAAAAATAACTTCCTACTGAAGATCTTGTGTACATGGGAAACTATAGGACTAAAATTAGACTAGTACAGTTTAATAATTAAGGCTGGCATTTTTCTTGAACAATATACCTTTTCCTGATCCCATTTATGTTTTTTGCACAGGAATTTAAGACAGAGCATTTTACTTCATGTTGAGTCAGTTAAGGGCATTAACATGGTCACTGAGAGATGCAAGGTTCAACAGTGTTCCTTGAGGTATCAGCATCCATCAGCTGTCTGTGTTTGTTTGCATGCTCAGGGCTGAGCTAATCACCAGATTTGGAACTGGGAAGCAACCCCCTTTCAGATTAGCTCAACAGAGACTGCTGGGTTTTGTTTATCTTTCTCTGCAGCATAGTGCAGGGTCCGGAAGCATCTGCAAATGTCACCCAGCAAATCTCCTGCTAGTCAGGAGGACTTAGAAGTGCCCTTGATCTCCCCTGATTCTCCTGTGACACGTTTATTGTGGCATTTTGTCTTCTAGCAGAGACTTGGAGTCTGTTGTGAGAAGCCTGGAAATGTACAGCATCCCGGGGTGATACAAGCTACAGAGCACATGACTGCACATCTGCAGCGTGCCTTTCTGCATTTGGAGAGGCACTGACTGGACAACTTGGGTGGTGCCAATCAGTCCTATGTCTACAGTTTATCTGTGTGGCTGAGCCCTTGCTCTGGAAAAACTGCCACGGAGGGAGGTCTGCAGGGAACTGTGGATGCAATCCTAGATGCACATATCTACCCCTTAGCTATTGGCTATAGGTTCATTTATAGTGTAACAAGTGAAACAGAATCTTTTGGGGTTCATCTCTATTCATCTCTCTGTTCAGCCTGCATTTGGTCAGACAAGCTCCACCTGCAACAACGATACCATTTCAGGCTCTAAATCTCAGCATCAATGTGCTTGGCTTTGCTTTATACTCTGGTTGTGAAAAATACTCTTAAAATTTAGTGCAAGAAAAATCAAGCAACTGACTGCTCTGTTTGTCTGCCAACCTCACCAAAGATGGAAGCGTAGAGTTCAAGACCACCCCACTCAATTGCAGATACTTAACCAAGGCAGCTAAACATGTCTTTCTTCCTGTACAACCAACATACAACAGGAGGCTCCTCAGGGAGGCAGACTGCTAATCTGAAGACCTGCCACTTCTGGAAGAGCCTCTCTTCCCCTTCAGCAGAGGGCTAATGTGGCCAGGTTGCCTCCTCTAAGCAGGCCTTAGAGTGGAGATGAACAAACAGGGTAGAAACACAAATGAGAGAAGAGTGAAATGAAAGCTACTACAAAGTTGACATCTGTTTTGTGCAGTGTTTTCCACACACAGATTAGAGGTGCAGGGGTTTCAGCCTGCTCACCTCTTGCTAAGAATTTCACATAGCCATCCGGTCTCTTGTGGGTTGTCCCACCACAGCCAGGCACTCCCACACCATTACAGGTCACGGCACCACCTGCCCAGTGCACTTAGCAGAATGAGCCTTTTTCCTGTTTGAGATCAGCCTACAGGAGCATAGCTGAGTTTTCAGAAAGTATTTTACCCACTGCCTGCTTGCAATGATACAGACAGCTTTCAACAGAAGTGAGAAGTTATTGGGGGGAAGGAATCTTTCTCTGAGAATTTCCAGTGTTAAGGCCTTCATGAAAGATGTCATTATAGGGAAATGAATGAATGCATTTGTCAGTCTCTGAGAGGTCTCAGAGTGGCTTCTAATTTTATCTCCTCTTACCCCTTGAAGGAACTGAGAACCAGTATTTGTGATGCCTGACTGCAGATACTAATGTTTTGAAAAGCTGCTATTCCTTCCAGGGCAGGAAAGAGAGTAACCACTTTGGGTTTTTTTCACTGGTTTGCCTCTTGAAATGAAATTTTGGTGACTGTATTTTCCATAAGATGTCTGCACAACCATCCAGACCTATTCCCATCTATTTATCTGGTATTGAATCGTAACAAATCTGAATGATGTGTGATCAGCTAGTACATGTGCAAAATACACTTATTTTTCTTTTCTTGAAGTATTTTTGCTATGCTATGCACTACTATTTAGTCTGGACTTTCAGACAATCCAGGGAACACAGGTTCATGTAAAATCATGATATGTGTTTACTGAAGCTAAAAGGCTGAGTGGAGAAAAAAAAAAAGAGAGAGAGAATTAAAAGAATGCTTTCAGAACAGAAAAATCTCATGGGTAACTGTTATATTGGTACCAAACCCTCTGAGTGTAATGATCTGTCTGCCTGGAGCAGGAACATTTTTATTTATAGTCAGCACAGTGAGAAATCATTAGTCCAGTTACCAGTACATTCATGCCTTGAACAAGTGTCCACAAATATAAGAAGGCTTTTTGAAATACCTTCACCTACTACTGCACGACTGGATGAGACTTACCTAAAAGACTGTTGATGTTGCATTTGATGAAGCAGATGGGTCACTGCTGAGCACACACTTTTACCTTGCCAGAGGCTGAGTCCATTGTCAGAGCAACACTTTTGGCTTCCATTGGCCTAAACGGCAAACGAGCAGTGCAGAAATCGTGACTGGAGATCCCATCAAAAGGAGATGGCAAAGAGCTCGCTTCATAAGGTTTTATTCTATGGAGCAAAGATTTCATATATATTTTCATTCACTGTATTTCAAATTTCACTCTTCACAACATGAAACCATTACCAGCCTAGGCACATGTTCACTGTCTCAGGACTTAGCATGGAGAAGAGGACAAGTCACTGCACCTCTGAGTGACCTAGCACAGAAACAGAACAGGCCTGAATTTTTCAGAACTTCTTCTTCTTGATTATTTCCCCTGCAAAATTAAAATAACCAATTTAAAGGCAAATTTAAATTAGCATATTGAGGACAGTTTATTATTTATGAGATGGAAATCAGGATCTTGGATGACTGAACTCATTAAAGACTCTTTGGAACAGTTCCCATGTATTTCTTCCATGGTACCCACACAACAAATAATTCACACAGTAATTAATGCCATGTCTTCCCAAACAATACATGCTTCCGACAGGAACTGCTCAAATAGGAAATGCAAGAAACTGCACTAAAATAGCTAAGCTTACCAGGAAGCTTTTAAGCAAATCCAGGAAGTTTTGTGTTAGGGCAATACAGATGCTTTAGCTGAACTTACTGGGCCAAAGACATCCCTGAATTAGCTCACAGAAGGTCAGTAGAGCTAGCGAGGAGGGAGTTTGGCCAGCCAGGCCTCTGCACTGGCACAGCTTTTGTCTGACCTTGCGTCAGGGGCTTACAACAGACAGCAGTCTGTCATCCTGCCACACAGAAGACACAGTGTAGCACAAAAGAAACAAGTCTATTTTCCTCCCTAGCTGTAGCTCACAGGGCTATTTGCATTGCAGTGAATTAAATACTTTTCCAGCATTGTGACACCTGTAAAAAGTCCCTACAGGCATAGCTACACTCTGCAACGGAGCGCAGCTCTGGGATCCCCATCCAGGGCCAGCTGAGGGTCCTGCAGCAGTGCAGCTGTGTCAGCACAGTGCCATGCCTGGACCAGCCCTCTCAGGAGCTGGGGAGATAATGAGCTCAGGCAGGCTGCCACATTTTCAGCGCCTAAGAGCCTTGCATGGCACCATAGGGAACCTTGCCGATGCAGTGGCTCCCCTTGTGCTGCAATGCCACTTCTGAAATGTGGGAAAGAGCTGGGCGGGTCTTGCAATAAGGAATTGCTTGCTTCCAGCTGCTCTTTGCTGCTGGTGAAGGGCTGATGGCCTCACCACGGCGGTGTGGTGCTCCATTTCAAGGACAAGCAAAACAAACCAGATGATAGCCACTTGCCATCACTCTCCAGGCAAAGAGGCCTGTGGGGTGGGCAGGGATGCTGTGTTCTCAGCAAATAAGATATTGTTGCCTTCCAGGGGGTACTTATTCACTCAGCACCTCTGTGAAACACTGGTCATGTCTTTTAAGAGGAATTCAACCGCAGAGAAACTAAATCTTCCCAAGAAAATCTATGCCAAAAGAGAAAATTGAAGCTAGATCTACAGATTCCCACATTTATAATCCTAAAATACAATTTTTTATTTCTTTCTAACCAATAAAGTCATGTAATGGGCCATGATTTTTCCCTGTCCATACATGTAAGTTTCACATCACAGCCACTACCACGGTGAGAAAAAGTCAGCAAGTTACAGACATTAGCAGGACACCAGTGGGAAGTGCTCCACACTTTCTGCCTGGCAAAGCAAGAGTAAGGACAGAAGCTAGAATGGATGAAGCATAAGGGAGCGACATCACTGTTGAAATTCCTGGAACACATTTGCCAAGAAAAGGACCTCACCTTTTTACTGGAAATCCCACTGTCAGGCAAGCCAGGGACAAACATTCAAGAGAGCACCATCTCTCTCACAATCCTCCTTACTGCATCATTGGATTTCCATCACGTCTCCTTGGAAAAGAAGAAGGGACATGAAAAATACAGGACTAATTGGTTCCTCTTTCTGCAACTTCAACAAGCAGCTTCATAAATCCAATTCACTAAGTGGGATGGAATTTTTCTGCCCTCCTTCCTAGCAGACACAGGCACCTGGACATAACTAAGCCTCATGCACATCCAGTGAGGAGGATCAGCTCTGCAGAGCAACAACCCTGTCTCTTTTTATTTTGCTCTCTCTAAAGGAGAGCTCTCAAAACAGTCAAATTAGTTTTAAGTTGTTTTTAAAGGGAAAAAGGGAAACAGCAGACGTTGAAAATGTGCAGCAAACAAAACAGCTGTATTGTAAAAAAAAAAGCTCTGAAAAAACATACTTTACAATGGTAATTATGACAGATTAAACAATGAGTGTCATCAGTGTGATGGTACAAAGCACACAATACTGTTTCCTACTCAAATATTTGCAGACATCTCTGATTTTTTATTTTAATGAAATCTCATCTAACTATTAAATTGACTTTAAGAACCATCCTGAGGCTCACAAGAGCTTTTGCTGTCAGAAGCTCTGTCAGATATTTGAGCTGCAATTTGCCCCCAATGGTTCCCAGCTTGAGCTAGAGAAATGCTGTAAACATATTCTTTTAGGAGGTGACGAGTCTGAAAAATCACTGCCTGCAAAGACAATGTCTCCGAGAGAGGTTGAGGACCTCTCTGGCTGTACAGTTACAACAGGAATTGTAAGGATCCCCACACCTTGACTAAAACTTTTGCTGCAGGTTTTCTGTGCTTCTTAAACATATCCAGGCAACTGCTCTGCTGTGTGATTAAGCTGCCTTCTTTGTCTGGCTAAGCACCTGGAATCTTCTCCTCATTCACTACCTACGACATGTATGGGCTGCAACCCATGTACATGACAAGTACGGGCTGAAACCATGAAGCCAAAGTAAATAAATCAAATCCTTCTGAGGACTTTTGAGAGCTTCACAGCTATTGGATGGGAAGTAACACAGTTTAAACAATGATACATTAATTAATTATAAATGACAGCATGTGAACCCATGGAATTTCTGTTAATACCAAATGAGTTTATGATGGTTTATCTAAAATGAGAAACTGATAGAAAAGCCTCCATGTGCTAATAACACCCAGATATTATGGGAAATTGGAATTGAATGTTGCTGGGCATTATACAAAGAATATTCAATGAGTTGAATCCTGAGGGTGACCCTGCACTATTGTTTTGTTTTAAGCAAAAATGTCTATTTGCTTTAATAAGAACTCTTTTCAAATAAAGGAAATCACCTCAGATGCTACCCTTATGGACATGTCTCACTGTCATGTTCAATATAGTTGTCTGAGCTCCTGTATTTGTTGGCTCTCACAGTATTTGTCAGATTTTTCCATGTTTCCTTTAGGTGTCTACTTGGACTGAGTTTCACTGCATCTAAGAAAGATGATGATGACTGCTCAGTACAGAAGGAGAAGCTGTGTTTTGCCGCAGTCCCATTAATCCCTGAAGAAATTTGGAATCAGAAGACAACCTGGCATGGGTTGTATTTCTAAGCTGGCTGTGAAAGCCACATGCATCTCAAAGGCCAACCATTTCCCCCACCAATCCTGTGTGCCACCTCTGCTGACTTGGCACAAGTACTCTGCCATAAGCCCCAACTCTCACCACTCTGAAAAAGTAAAATACAAAGGACAGCAATGAAATCATTAAAAAGACAGGAAACAGACGGGTGCTTGCCAAATGGAGAAGGGCCACATGACTAGGCAAAGAATGTTTATTTTAGCACTCCCAATGTCTGCTAAAGATAGTAGAGAGTGAAAATAAACGTGAGAGCTATCACACTGAAGTAAGAGGAGTTCACAAGCATCTCTAGGGTAGCAACACAAGGGAGGAATTTTGGAGCTATATGTCTGAGTAAGTTCTGTACCAGCTGCTCTGACCACCCAAAACAATGGGGCACTTTGTGGACAGAAGGGTGCACACTGAGAAGTGGGGCGAAACCACAGTATCCTTCATTTTGATGGATAAGAAAATGCCTATGCCAATAATACTATTGCAACTGTTCCTAGACTGCTCCATACATCACTAGATCTAGGTCAGCATGAAATTAAGGATCATGAAGTAGAATCTGGACACAGGAAACAGCAAAGTTCCCTGTAAGACTCTGCACAGTATACTGAAACATATGCAAACAGCAATTTCTGAATAGATTTAGCTTTCTTATTTGACCTTATTCCTTTTCAAAACTGTTTCTAGATTCTTCAAGAGAGAAACCTAAATATATTGCAAAAACCTCAAATGCTTTGCTCATGTATTTTATAAATTTTCATTTTTTTCCGAACTGAAGAAGAGATTTATCGAAGACTGCCATGCTAATTCCTGAATTTGTTCATGTTTATTGCCCTTTCACAAGTGGCTGACTCAACAGACAACTGAGAAAAGACTAAATAAGTTTTCTCTGGGTGGCATTTTAAGCTGGAGTATTTTAAGAACTGCTATTATGTTGCAGCTGAATATTCCAGCAGACTGTCTGACTCCTTTCTGAATCAGAGTGCCACTCTGCTAAATATTTGCACAAATTCCAAGCATTGCCCTGTACAGTCTGCACAGAGAAGAGCAATTTTATATCCAGGTCAGCAGTGGCTCTTTACACCACCATTTGATCTCTAAAAAATGCAATCTTTAGAACAATACCAGAATAGACATATTTAATTGTGAATCTAGGAAAATCCATGCTTTCTCAAGATTTTTTTTTAAGTGTCATATGTGTCCATCCATAAACAGAAATACAACTATATAGACAGATTTCTTCGTGTAGGGAGATCGATAAATCTGAAATTGTACAGGAATTAAGGGCAAAAAAAAAAGACATTTCAAAGCCTTCAAAAGATAGATTTGACCCAAAGTTGCTGGGTTGCTGCTAATGATACCAATTGTCTGGGTTGGAATTTTTTGAGACAGAAAGTTGGTACTTCAAACATACAAACAAGGTCAGTGAAAGATTTCACTGAATCAGCAAAATTCCTCAGTCTTCCAGTCTTTCAGAAAAAAAAAGCCAGAAGATTTAAAGTCTATTTGTAAGAAAGGAGGACTGAGAAGTAGCAGAGCTATTTTTATAAGATTACTAAATGTAACTAATGTAGATCCGAATACGTCCTTGTGGTATTTGGGGTGGTAGCGGGTAATGAAACTTGGCTCCATAACCCTACTTCCGCAACATGACTGTTTTCTAAATCACTCTTCAATGAAATGCAATCTAAAGAAGTCTTATCACAAGTCTTATCCTTTAAATGGTGGTTAGTAGAAACTAAGACTGTTGGGAAGAAAACCACCTTTTTTTCTCCTAACTTGCAATTCAAAACCAAAATGTTGTTTTCTATTTATTTTGAAGAGAAATATACTCTCATTACCAGAGGACTGACTTAATAAAACACACCAACTGGAACAAACTTAAAATTCCTTACTCCTTCCTATTTAAATAATTGTTTTGTCACTAGCTTGCTGACTGATCTTACACAGCTTATTAACACCTAGAGTTTTCACAAGTATTCAGTATTTTTTATTTATATTGTCTGTGCCGAACAGAACACAGGAATTGTTTGATTTTCAGGGCCATGAAACTGAAAACTTCAGAGTGCAGAGGCTCAGCATCTTAAAACAAAAATATGGTTCCTCTTCTACCTCCAGTTGCAGTTACCACACAGAAAGATGCATCTTCCTCTACAAAGATTGGAAGTTTCAAATATAAGACAATAGAAGTCATGGACTAAACCTCATTTCACCTATAAAATAGGGGAAATGCCGATCCACTGTCTTTCTGGGCAACCTCTGACCACTGTGAAATCTCTGTCAATTACAGAGTAACAGGAAGCCTTCCTTCTGCCATTTCTCCTTTATGAAGAAGGTCTACTGAACTGTCAGCCCCTCCTGATGTGGGCACTGCTTGGAGGAAAAGGAAACACAAGGAAAACAGGTGACAGATGGCAGGACATGAATGCAGTAGTGAGACAGAGTGGCCCTTTGTCTTGTCTGCCACAATGCCAGTACAGTGCCACACGTGAACACTGGCAGCCTTGATGGCAGAGGACTTGCAGCTCTCAGACTCATGTGCTTAAGCACCATTAAGAATAGTGGCAGTGGAGGAACTGAGAACTCAATTATGTAATTCTTAAGTCTTGATCACAACACAGAAGTCAAACTCCTTAACTCTTCTCAGACATAACAGCTAATGAAAGGTGTCCTTTAAATAATAATCAAGGGACCTGATCAACAGTGAAGGGTTGGATTCTTTGACCACCTCCTGTTGGTTTCTACTTTTCTAAAAAATTGTGAATTGATAGCTGAAGGAAAGTGAAAAAAAAAAAGGAGGAAATAACCAGAAAGAGAGAGGGTATTGGTCTTTCTTTTAGTTACTTTCCTGCTGGTAAATGGTGAGGGTGTACTGTAATTTTAACCCAGCACCCTCAGTTTAGGACACATTGTTTTAGAGTCAACTTACTAATTGAAGAAAACAAATGACACTATTTTCTTTCTATCTCAGCAAGTATTTATTGTGCCTGTGGCAAGGAGACTGTGGTGTAAGGGAAGGACAGCCAGAGAGGGAAGGGCACTCTCTTTGCCAGGCAGGAGGCTGAGGAGTGAAATTCTTCGCAGGTGTGTTCACTTCAACTCCCACTTTACAGGCAGACAGGAGAGACAATATGAGTTTATCAATGCCTATCCAAGATAGTGTGGAGAGACTCTTCAGCATACAGCCCTTGACACAGACCTCCATATTTCTCTTGAAGCGGGAACAGGCTGTAACTATCAAGAGGACAAGAGGACATAGTCTTAAGCTGCACCAAGGGAGGTTTGGACGGACATTAGGAAGAATTCCTTCACAGAGAGGGGGATTAGATATTGGGATGGGCTGCCCAGGGAGGTGATGGAGTCACCATCCCTGGAGGTGTTTAAGGCAAGACTGGACATGGCACTGAGTGCCACGGTCTGGTTGACACAGTGGCGTTCAGTCAAAGATTGGACTGAATGATCTCAGAGGTCTTTTCCAACCCAACTGATTCGGTGATTCTGTGAAGGTGATAACAGTATAAGGTCCCTCAGCGCCTCCACAAACACAACTCCTGCTGCCTGATGGAGCACAGGGCCCATCTCGCCCCCGCTCCTGTCTCTTGAAAGCTACCGTGGGAACACAGGACGGGTGTTCAGAGGCCAGGGCAGGGGCACGACGGCTGTTGCCACGACACACCGGGCACTTGTGAGCAGACACCAGGGAGCACCCGGTTTCCACGGGCTGCGACCGCTGCCCCCCACCCAGCCACCAGGGCAGGCGGCAGCGTGGTTGCTGGAGGCACACTGGGGCTGCCAGAGGCACATTCCCCGCCCGAGGGACCCGGGGCCGAGTGCCCCCAGGGCCCCTGAGCCGCAGCCGCCCAGGAGTGGTGCCGCGGCCCGACTNTCCCCGCCTCCTCGGCAGCTGCGCCGTGTCCCTGGCCCCCGCCGCCGCCGAGCTGCTGCAGCGGCCCGGGGCACCCTCCTCCTGCGGCCGCCGCGGCCGCTTTGTGCTGCGGGACGCCGTGGGCCGCCCCGTCGGAGAGCTGGTCCTGGGCTACCGCCTCACCAGCCTGGAGGCCGGTGAGGCGAGTCCCGCCAGCCCCCGCGCTGCCACACCGCCTGCCACCACCCCTGAACCGCGAGACGAGGAGGAGGAGGAGGAGAAGGAGGAAGAGGAGGAGGGTGAGGAGCTGGAAGGCAATGTCTTTTGCCCTCCGCTGCTCTATTACAGCCGCGAGCCGGCTGAGCCCCAGCGGCCGCCAGCAGCAGTGGGGCAGTGGGAGTACATCGAGCCTCAGAGACTGCAGGAGAAGGACAAGGGCCACAGCCCACCACGTCCCAGTGCTGGGCCCTCGCTGCTGCACCCTGCCAGCCCTCGACAGCCCCACAACACCCTCGTGCAGCTGCCGCTACTCAGTGCCTTGCTGGCGGAGCTGTCGGTGCTCACCCACAGCGCTGTGCCTGCTGCTGCTGTCCACCCCCATCTTGCCTGGCTCTACCAGGCCCCGGGGAATGGGGACACGGCCTCACAGCCCCACAGTTCCTCCACTGCCCTCAGGCCTGCAGAGACACCTGTAGGACCTGGCAGGAGCAGTGAAGGCACGAGCCCTCAATTCAAGCAAGTCTGTCAAGAGGCCACCTCACCAGGGTCTTCTGGGGTTGGGAGAAGACCCAAGAAAGCTGTACCCCAGGGACAGCCAGCCTCTGAAAGGAACTGCAAAGCTAAGGAGAACAGACCTCCCAGAAAGAAACTGTTGTATGGGCTGACAAATACACTGAGGCTACGACTGCAGCAGACCAACCCTGATAAGCTGATAATTCATGAAAGGAGAGAGCAGTACAGGAAAAAGCAAATAGAGATGCTGAAGGAGAGAAGCCCCTTACCCAAGAGAAAGCTGGTCAGAAATACTGAAGAACAGCATGTGCCTTGCAGGCATTGTAGCACGGGAGGCAGTTCAAAGCGGAATAATCAGTTGGATAAAATTGTTCAGACTTCATTAGAAAACAGTGCTCTCTCAGAGTCCATTTCTGTGACAGGAGATGTCTCCCCTGGCCTGCAGAAACAGGCTGTTGCAAGTCTACCCAGGAACAATTCAATTGCAAGCAAGGACGGTCCATACAAAGTAACTACAGCCCCCTTACTGGAGGAAACTGTGTTAAAATCTGCTCATGAGGAAAAGTATGCAAAAGCTCAACTCCCAGCAGCGTTCCCATCAGATGCTAATGCAAAAGGAAGTAACGGCAATGCAATACACTTAATCCATCATAAAACCACGGAGCATGATGATGTGTCTGTTGTAAGTGGTCATAAACTAAGCCCCAGCAGGAGTGTTGATAACAACTCTGAATTCATATACTCAGATGACTTTGTTGCTAGTCCGGAGAACACAATTTATTCAGAAGATTTCACCAATGCCGAGTGTACAGGCAAAGACTCTGAAGTTCTTGACAGCAGTCCTGAACCTCTGTGGCTTGAAAGCCCAAAGCGAGATAGGTCAGATACAGAGCCAGAATCCAGCAGGTCCAGAATTTCAAAGACAAGTCAAAGAGCTCAAAGTACTTCAGATCTTGTGCCAGTTTCTTCAGCTTCATCTCCCGTCCAGTCTTTGAAGAGACACTGTGACTTTAAAACCAGCAAGGAAACTAGTGCTGAATCTGCTGATTCACTTAACCTCGCTGAGATGCAGGCATCATTATTAGATGAAGAGCAGAAAGCCCAACAGATGAGTAAGGAAGAGAACAGGCATGATCAGCATATTAAAGAAATATCTACACTGAGAAGCAAACAAGTTAAATCTGATATTGATCTGGATATAGGAAAGGGGCAGATCTCTGCAGGACAAAAGCAGTTAGTGACTCAAGTTAGCTCTTACTTGCCATCTGACATGTCTGATCTTGAACTTAGTGTCCTGGAAAACAGTATGTCAGACAAAGAAGATGATTTTCTGGAAAAACTACATGGTCCTAATCAGTACAAAGACATCAGTGAACTTGTAGTAAACAAGCTCCCAGGATACACAATGTAATTATAAGTTTTCACTGTCTGGATTAAGATACAATATTTAAACTTTGTAAATCCTGTTACATTTAGCTGCAGTATGTGAAAGTTAATTTAAGATTTTATCATGCACATTTATTACATCAGTGAATTTAGTGACGTGATTTTTAAAATAAACTATTTGAATCTCTAACAAATGGTGTCTACAGTGTGACTTCAGTGTCAGTATCTTAACACAAAAGTAATCCAGACAGCACATGAGACGTAACTTACTGTCAAAGCAGAAATGAAGATGGAAGCAGCAAAAACAGTCAGTACCCACAAAAGTTGTCCAGGGTAGGAATAATAACATGCTACCAAACAGCCTAGTACAAAATTCATTCCTAACCGAACACAAGGTTTTATTCCTCCTGAAAATTTCCAAGCTTCCTTTTCATTACAGTCATTATACATACAGTCATAACCAGATAACACAGAATTTTATCAGCTATTTTGTATAATGATATGTTTGTTTCCCTGTTCCATCACTAAATACAATGACCAGAACTAGATGAGCCCTTTTAAGAGTTTCTTAGGTTGAAGTTTTTTATTTAAGTCAGACTTTCACAATTTATTATAGAACAGTGTAAGAATTATTGGTGACAGTAAATCTATATAATCTGGGAAAGCTTTAAGAGGTGGATGGAAGTTACTTGACCTTGAAGACTAAGGGTGTGCAAGGAGTAGGGAAGAGCATAGTAAATCTTCAACGCTTCACAACTCTGTGATTGCATTCTCTGACTCTGGGGAAAGAGGTGGGGTCAGCACCCACAGTCCAGAAACTTGAAACAAACGACCATATTATGTCATGATGTAAAGATGGGAGATAATGAGAAATTTGCCATGTCTTCTTTGCCATTAAGATAGTTGAACTGATGTTTGCTTTTGATTTCAGGTTTGCTTTTTATGGCTTCCAGTTTAATCATTTAACTTAATGTTCTCTGTTTAACTACAGAGGTTTTTCTGGAGTCCATCACAAATTTTAGAGATGTTTTTTTACTTCAATTCCTGCCTTAGTTGTTAATCTCATGTACCTCCCTTTCCCCTGTCTTTGAGTAGTTCATCTCCTATATCAGCTTTACATTCCTAACTATCCATTAGGACAGTTATCCTCAGGTGATATGACAGGTTTGTCGGCTCCTTTTTTTTAAATATAATTTACAATCTGACTTTTTTCCACAACTTTTTCATTTCTCACCGTAATTTTCCATGTACTTTACTGCAAGAACCTGTGTTTACACTTTAACATCTTGGAGGAATTTTTTCCTTTCCCTCCTACTATGTGTTTATTTTGTAGGAATGACAGTACCTCTCCTATTTAACGTATGAACATCTGTGAGGATTACTGGAGTATCTAGTGTTGACTTCAAAGAACACCACTACTAATATTTTTAATCTAAAGATAAGCAACGGAAATTACCTGTATACCAAAGGAACCTCTGGCCAGAGCAATTCCTAAATGTTATTTAGGGTGTCTTTTATCAGCTACAATTTTAGACCAAAAGATTTTTTTTCCTTTTTCTTCTAATGCCATGGACTTCTTTGATACACATGGAGTCAGACTGTCATTTATACATGGCAGTAGTTCTGATTTTATTGATGAAATAATGTCTTGGACTTCTCCTGAGCAAAACTATCATTAAAATACAATGCTGACCAATGAGTTGCTAATGCTACAAGTCTACAATTTGAAGAACATTATTTAAGAAAATTTTAATTTAAAAATAAAAGTCTATTTTCAACCCCAAATGGGTTGAAACTCAAGGGCAAATTTTCAGTCTTTTTTCTATCCCCTATTCCATCTCCACTTTTCAATTTCCAGAAGCAAATAAGGTAGGAGCAATATTTCTTTTGTTTAAATAATGAAACTAATCTCTTTTCAGCTAATTTTATTTGGAATAACATTTCTAATGTTTACAGTGTAATAGCATTTATAATTTTATCAGGAGAACGATGAAAATGACAGAAAATGCGTACTAGGAAGACAATAGAATCACAGAATCACAGAATTTCTAGGTTGGAAGAGACCTTCAAGATCATCGAGTCCAACCCGTGTTCCAACACCTCAACTAGATCATGGCACCAAGTGCCACATCCAATCTTTTTTTAAACGCATCCAAGGATGGTGACTCCACCACCTCCCCGGACAAACCATTCCAGTACTTAATCACTCTTTCTGTGAAAAATTTTTTCCTAATATCCAGCCTATATTTCCCTTGACGCAGCTTGAGACTGTGTCCTCTTGTTCTGTCTAGGAGACATTACACAAGAACAAAACTGCAGCATCATGCTTGCATGATTTAGTTTGGTTTTTTCTTTTCAAATATAGACTCCAGGTAGTTATTATTGCATGGAGACGTTGGCAGATAGTTTTTACTCTCAGGGATAATAATCTTTTCAGATATTACTATCTTGTTGTGAGTGTAAATGAATTTTTACTTAACATTCAAACAGCAGCTCTCAGTCAACAAAAATGGGAAAGACCTTTATTTTTGAAAACTCATAAACCAATATATTGACAAGAAATAGCTGCTAATGACAAGAGGACTCTATGTCAACCCAACAGAACAAAACAGAGATATTTACTACCAATATAAAATATTTTTAAAATGGCAGCAACAAACTCCCTTTTGTGCAATTCCTGTGATAATATACATCTACATTACACTAGCTAGCCAATTTTGTCATTATAACTTGCATCCTGTACCCCTATTACCAAGTAGTTAAGATCAGAGGTTTAATAAGGGATTTCTCTAATGGAGGTACACCACTCTTTCATAAAGACATCATTTCTAAATTTTAAGGGCTGAATTGCATGGATGATGTTTGTGCAGGGGATATGACAATATGCTGGGAGAAGCAAATAGTAGCAGCATATACACTACAATTCTTGCATTGCTGTCCCAGCAGTAACATAAATAGTTTAAAATACATGGTCTCATTGACTCATTACATTTAAAATTTCCTTTCTCCACATTATTAAACAGGAAACTGTAGTTACTTCGTGTTTTATATTGTTGTAAACTTTAAACCTTACTACAGCAAAATTAAAAGGTAAGAAGCAATTACTGAAACTTATTATGGATCATCACTAAACAAAGCATTAACTTCTTACTTTAGACTTGTTAGTTTTGCAACATTGCTTTAAATATGTATGATATTTTAGAAATAAGTTGGGTGGGTGTTCAAAAACATAGTTTCATTGCTTAAGTTAAGAGTGGTTAAATCTGCCCAAATAAAATTGAACTTCATGTTTTACAACAAGACCCAAAACATGAAATAAACTCTTAGACCTACACATTAATTCAGATTTTATGAATATTGCTATGACTTTTTTAAACAGTTATTTCAGCATACTATTTATTAAAGTAAATTTAGATAGCCACTACTATGTAACTGATGATGCAATGGGAAGAGCAGGATACAAAATACTGATAGTTTCTGGCACTTTTCCCCTTCTATTGTAATATTTTCCTGCTGCTAAGTACTTCTTACAAGTCTTACTACTTGGTGGCTAAGAACAGTGCTAAGAAGTCCCAGCCAGGTAGGTTTCCTTTGCTTCTTTTTTTTTATTCCTCAGCTCTCAGCACTCTGATGACACAGTTTCTTCTCTGTTTGTGATTTCTCTGATGATAGTTCCTACCACCTATTTTACTACTTGTAATCACTTCATCAGTTTGGAAATACTTTCCCTCAGTTTTCTGAAATTCCATCCAGCCTTGGTAACTGTGCGATTGAACTTTTGACTCATTTTTGCTACTTTCAATTTTCTAGGTCCCAGTATTTTATGATGCCTGATATTGTAATAATTTTGTTTTTCTTTGTGTAAGTGCTGCTCAGAGTTAGATGCTAATCATTATTTAGAAATCTTTGGGACTTTGCTTTCCTTTTCTCAGCATTTGTCACCAGCATCTACTTTACTACTTGTTCATCTTTGACTGTCTGAAAAGAAGTCAAATAATTGAATCTTATATTTACACCCTTAAAAGGTTTTGTTGACTTCTACATGCAGGACCTTCACCAGCTGCTGAGTAACACCACTCATTCAGAGCTGTAGAATGACTGTCCAGGACTGTGAACATTTGCCCGTAGTTATCATTTGCCATGGCAGACATCGGGCTTCTCTACCTCTACCAAACCCTGCCTTTAATCCTTTTCTAAAGTTTTGATTTTCAAATTAACTTGTCTTCTAAGATGACTGAGGCCATCTCTGTGAGAACAGATGTTGGCTTTAATTTAGCATGCATTTAGAGCTAATGGCAATCACATCTGCTATAGCTAAAGTTTGCTATCAGATAGCTGCTTGCATTTTCCATCCTCTCTTTCAGTCAGTATACTGCTCGATTTTAATTTCAGTTTTGTTCACATTGAGGTTCTTCCATCATGTTTAATCCCTTGTATGCATGCATTTCTGTTATTTTGAAGTCACCCAGACAAGCTGCAACTTCACTGTCTTTTTATTGTTTAGCATTTACATTCACCTGCATTAAACTGGTTTTGCTTTGGTTTGTCTTTTATGATTTCACTTGTCTGAATTTTATATGGCAGTTGTAATGTAAACCTCCCCTGACTTTACAGAATTTCTTGCATATTCCCAGAAGTGTAGTCAGTGTTCTCTGTTGTTTTCTAGAGGATAAATTTGAGTGTCTCATGCTGGAAAAAACAGTATTAATCTTCAATTCTGCAGAGACCTCTGCAAGTGATTCATTTACCAATTGTTAAAAATAACATGGCTTGGTAGAGGAAGTGATTAAATAACATCTGAGATACATATTACTCCCAACTAAATGAACATTTAAAGATTGATTCAGGTACAGATAATAAAAAACCCCAAAGCCAAACAGACCCACCTTCCCTCCTCAAACAACAAAAAACCTCCATAAAACTAAAATGTTAACTAAAACAATTACAGGTGTCTATTATATATTTTTATTCTAATCATAGACATTTTACAAACATTTTGGGTATTAGCCTAAAAATTTCCTTCATGCCTTCATGTTCTCTATGTATCTATTAACAGAAGGTAACAGGTTTTTAAAAGGAAGTAAAGGTATTTAAATTGTCAAATCCCCCGAAATTCCACAAGAATTAGTCACCTCAAAAATGGTTGTGGAATGGAAACCCATGCAGAGGACTCTTAACTGTATTATCATTTGGAATGCAAAAATGTTTTTGAAAGAAGATAAGTCCTGCTTCAACAAATATTTTCAGAGGCATTTGGAAAGTTCAGTGGTATCATGATTGAAGGAAACTCCCTTGGTGTCAAGGATATTCCAGCCCTTTTTCTCTTGCCTTTAACTGTTGTCAGATTCAGTATTTTTCCTGTCCCTTAGGCTTATGTACTGAGTATGTAACCTTTGACTCCTCCCTGAATTTCAATGCCAACAGGATATCCAGAACCTTATTTCAGAGACATCTCCCCCTGCCTGCCCCATTAGGCCTTTCATCTTGATGCCTTGCCTGTTCCAGTTTCTCATCACGTATTTCATGCCATCTTTGGAATTCATCTTGCCCTACTTACAATTCAGAAAAACTTCTAACACTTCTCGGACACTTTCACTGATTTGATCTTATCTTTGATACCAAGCTAAAGTTCTGACCATTGTCTGCTGCACTCTGCATAGTTTATCCCCTTCCTGCTTCTGTGAACCTTAGTTTCCTTCTCTGTACCCATTTCTATGTAACTCTACCTTCATCCATTAAAAAAAAATTAAAAAATATGGAAATTGCTGTACATCTATGTTTCCTTCTTTCACATCACCCCTGATCTTCCTGCCTGTGGGTATCTGTATTGCCTAGAGTTCTTGTCCACAGAAACATGCCAGACATAAAATTTTAGATAGAAACCATCAGATCATGTCTGCTCTTCTCTATATTGCAGTCCTTAACATTTCATATGCTTACTCCTGACAGCTGGTGTCAACAGTGGGATAAAACTAAGGTAATGATCAAAATTCAATGGCATATGTAGTGAAGGAAACTCTTCAGGATGTATTGTCAAACCTTGCTAACATCAAACACAGTATGAGGAAAGCTCTGATGTACCATGGGATGCAGTTTTAATTTTCTTATCCATATCTCTAACAAGATTCAGCAATAGAATTACTGTGTGTATGAAAATCTGTTTGTTAACAGCCTTTTGATTGTTGTAGGTCTTTAATCTCCTGCTGCTTCTGTAGTGCTACTCTACAGACTTCTGAACATTGTGTGGCTTTATTTGTAAAGGGGAATAGACGCTTAGGGTTTCTTCAAAACAACCTTCAACAGGGTTCAGGATCCTTCAACAAAAAGGCAAGAACTCGAATTCAAGGTACTTCAGTACATTTTTTACATACTCATTTTTAATAACAAAACGTTGGAGCACATTCACCATTATCAAAACCTTTTATCAACAGGAGATTTGGTTCATTTTCAATGAGAGGAGCAGATTTGCTAACCCAATGCTTCCCTGGTATTCATCACTGTTACAACACCACTTTTTAATTGCATCCTTTTTTTCAAATTTTTAGCTGTTGATTAAATTCTGTTTGATTACACATGCCATGTGAATTTAGTATGCCTTGATACAGCCAAGGGCTGCATCAAGGAAAGCACTAATTGCAACAGAGTCCTAACTGAAATTTGCTTTTTGTTTTTCTGAAGCCTTATAGCAGTGCAGTAGTCAGCCAAAGAAGCATCCCTTGTTAGATACTGGCATCGCATTTATATGTCCAGAACAGTGAGTCATGGCCAAACTTAGAGAAGTGTGTCAAGTTGGGGGCTAAGTTCCAGATGTTCCTCTGAAACTTTATTTGCTTCTTTTGAAGTCTTAAAATGGAACTGAAATTTTGTTTCCCCAGCCTCTATGAGATTTCTAACAAACAAAAGGAAAGACAAAACTAATTTTCCAGGAAGTGTCCCTATCTTCTTAAACACACACCAAACCTAGACACAGGAAAGGTATTCAAGGAATGTTTACAGAAACCATTTGAGAAGTATTTCCAAGCACTTTCCCATTCCACTTAACATCCCAAATAATTTGAGAACAATGTCCTTCACTGTACTTATTACTTCTCTGTCTGATCTCAGTAGGAAGAACTGTGAAGATACACATTTTGTTTTGGTTTGACTTTAGCAATAGTGTAGATCCCAGCAGTCCTGCTTTTACTGGAGCCATTTCACACAGGCCTGCCAACAGTTCCACAACTGGAGTAAATACCAAAGTTTTGGATCAGATATACAGCAGAGTAAAGCTGTACTGATGCAATAGTAACAAGAGTTTGATCCCTGCACTCGAGGTCAAAGGAAGTATATGTTTCTGGAACAGCTCCACAGGCCTTGCATTTTGACCGATGGAACATTAAAATGAAGACAGACAACAAAAGGAAGGAGGGAGTAAGTTTTAGGTATGAGTCCCTCTTGGATGGAACCTAGTTTCATTTGCTTCTCCCCTGGCTAACCTAAGCATCTCAACTGGTCTCTCAATTACCTTCCTGACTGTACAAGGAAGAATTTGTCTTTAAAGACAATCTGAATAAAAATTGTTAATATATCAGAAATGACATTTTGACTATTCCTGCACAACACACCACAACTTGCTGATCTTTTCTTTCTTTCCAGTTTGGGAATTGTTCTGGATAAAAACAAGCAGTACACACAGAAACACATATCAGCCCACACCCTTTGATACCCCAATTAAAGACAACAAAGTAAAGCAAAAACAACCAAAGAAGCAAAAAGGAAAGCCCTGCCACTCAAAGTTTAGAAATTGCTAGAAAGTCACCAGTAGTGACAGGGATTCCTTGTTCTTTCTTTTTTCATCATTTTCCTGACAGCATTGGGGAACATCAGCAAGAGTTTCAGGCACATCTAGAAGTTAAGTGCAAAATTGCGTCTTGAAGCAAATGCATCAACTAGGAAACCTCCTGTCCCCACACAAGGAAGTGGTCAGGAAATCCATCAGCACCACAGCATCTATTACTACACACTATTTTCCAAAAGCTGTCTTTGTGATTGTCCTCAGTTCCTATGTCTTAAGAGGGCAGCTGGTTCTGTCTTTCAGTATCATGCTTGTTACCCCTGAAGAGACCTAAATAATTTTGTCCACTTCTGCATGGCAGCTCCCTCTTGCCATTTACTCAGAGCAGCCCAGATGTCTGCTCCTACAAGGATCTTCAGCAACCACTTTATCTTCTGCTCCTTCGTTATCCCACATACAGTCACAGAACCAGATACAAGAAAAAGGCCAACTGACAAGAAAAAGGCACTTCTTCATGTGTGTGACCAAAAGGGAAAAGAGCTCCAAGGACACAGGCAAGCAGGGAAGCAGGGTCCAATCCATGCCTGCAACTTCACCAGGCTTTAGTGATCATCCTCCCTTTCTGCCAAGGATAGGCAGAAGCTATCATGAGCCATGGAGCTCATGACACGCACTTCTAAGCCCAGCACAGTGAATGTATTTCCGGGCCTGAAAGGTCCTAAGCAAGAATTTCAGAAGTGTGAAGTGTGTTGATGCACAGCCTCTCAGTGTGTATCCTTTCTTGCCTTTCATAAGCCTGCTATACTCAGGAGATTTCCTTCATTTGTTTGTCCTGTTAACATCTACTCTAACTTCCCAGTCTGGGTATCCTATCTCATATTGTGGAAAGCATTTGCCTCAGGACAAGTGTTACTTATATTGCACATACAGATATGATGAGACAGAGTGACTTGAATTACCTTCCTGATTGGATTATAGTTTTTACAATATCCAAAATTCTGATTTTTTAATAAGGGCTCACTTATTGAAATTAAAAAGCTGTTTGGGTCTTGTGGGAATTTCTTACTTTGCATGGATTAATACTGAAGCAATTCTTTTTACATTATTTAAACACTAAGATATGCATATTAAACATTTGCAAAGTACATGTAGCAATTGTCCCAGTAACATTAGCACAAACATTGTCTGCTGCAATCCAGCAAAAAATATGTGGACATAACTATTAGGAACCATCTGGTGACCTGGCACTTGCTGGTACAGGAATGAAATTTTAATTAAGTTTTATTATAAGAAAGCATAAGTGACAGCTCCCACTTGAAACCTCAGAGCCAGTAAACTGTCCAAATAAAGAGAAGGATGTCACCCAGTTAATGGGTTGGATCACACTGTTTGATTACATACTTTGTAAGTAATGTGCTTCTTCCCCATGTTCTTGGGCGTAAATTGCTTGTACAGTTGTAATTTTAAGAAGAACTGACCATATGGCAGGTAAATTGGGAATCACACTGCAATTTACTGAGAACAAGGCAATACAATAGGTGAGTCGCTCTTTCCCCAGGTTTGGCATGCCAGGATTGCATCTTGTGTAAGATAAAAGCCCAAAGGAAAGACTGTATTGTAACAATAAGACTATTGCAGCTACCACTGCACCTGCATTTGGGTTTACATGGAGCTCTGAAACAAAGCTCCGAAGTGGAAGAAAACTTCTCTCCTGCCCCGACACTCACCTTACTACCAGACAGTGATTCATTCAGGTGTTGGTCTTCAGGGTCCCAGAATAGCAGCCCATCAGCACCAGATGAACAAGGCCTAGATTTCCTGTCCTCTCTCAGCCATTGGTAACTATTACTGCTATCTTTAACATTGAGTATATAACACTAAGGGTCTATCAAAAAAAATGTCACCTCATCCAAAATAGTTCATCTTTTCTATATTACAGTTGAGTTGTAATTCTAGTTCCACTAAAGGCAGTGACTCTGCAGGTACTGACCCATGAAAGTTATTAAAGATCTCAATTTTGCAGTCAATAAACCAATTTGCGACTCAATCATGAGCACCTGGAGAAGGTCTGTTCTGCTTATACCTTCTCGAGTTGTCTAAACCAGAATCAGAATTTGCAAATAAGAAAATTAAATTCAGATTGTGACCCTTTGCACTTTGGCTTAATCCAAGAAAATCCCACAGCTCCATACTGCTGAAGACAGTTACAGTTTCATTCTTCGGAGAATTTCTCCAGTGTACTTTCACAAATATGCAGATACACTTGACTTTGCAACATTAACCTTGAAGTGTCCATCAGCTTAAGATGTAGAGGATTTCTCTACATTCGTTTTTAAAGCTTCAGCAATTCTCTTTTAGCAAAAGTGACTGCACAGACAGAAATCACTGCCATCCTCTGCACAACCAAACAATCACAGCCTTTAGATTAAGCTTCATTGCACAAATATGTTGGTTATTGTTTATATTTATGCTTTTGGAGCATTTTGTGTTAAATAATGTATTTTTCACTCATCAAAATATTTCTTTTAGGCCCTATGTTTAGTAAGGCAGCAAGCTTTGTACAAACAGAAACTATTGTCAATGTTGAAAAACCCTAACATAAATCGACTCTACTCCTAAATTCAAGCAAACATCAGCAGCATAATCCTTTTCTCAGAGTAAGCTCTGCTTGGAAACTAAATGGCCAAAGTGCTCCCAAGGGCAGCAATTAGTATTTTAGCCAGTGGATTCATTTGAGGAGACTCTTGTAAATTTAATGAATTCCCCAGTAGTCAATCCATCATAGTCACTAATATGCTGGCAATCTTGCTACTGATAATGTTGCCAATACATTATAAGCCCTCATTTATTGCCTTAAATTTTAATTCAACGAATTCTGCATGTGAAATCTTCTCAGATGGTTATACTTTATGCTAATGCAATCATAGATGGGCCACTGGGGAGCATAACAACACTGAACTCGGTACACTTGGCAGGACGTCACTGGGAAAGCAAGACATTTCTCACCCGAGATTCTTTATCTCTTACCTCCCTAATACTTGTGCCTCTAAACTAAAACATAATTAGATCTACCTCTTCTGGGCTTTATTTTATGCATTAGAGGAATGCACATGGGAGAGGTCTGAGTGAAGATTCAGGCTCCCTATATATTCAGCCAGCTTTTAGATGTGAATATGGAAGTGCTGAATTCAGCAGTGACATACAGAATTACAGGCAATAGTGTTTGAAGAAATCAAGAATTCATCTAACCCATCCCCTTTCCCTAAGGCAAAAATCAAGTTGTAACTATATCAGTCCTGACATATTTCTATCTAGCTCTTTTTTAGAAAAAAAAAAAAACAACAAAAACGAACAGTAAGAGAGATTACGCATCTTCCCCAGGCAGCATGTCCCTGTGCTTAATTATCCTGAATGTTAAAAGGTTTTCCCAGTGTCAAACCTCTGTGTCCTCTGATAAAATTTAAGTCCAGTATTTTCCCTCTTATATGCCACAGACAAAGAGAACAATTTTTTCCCTTCCTCTTTAAAAGAGCTTTCTGTATACTTAGGACTTGTCTTTCCTCTTGTTTTTTCTCTGGACCAACCAACCACAGCTCTTTCAGCCTTCCTTCACAGGCCACTGGTCGTTCTTGTTGCTTCTTCACTCCAGTGGAAGTTTCTCTAGGACCTCATAGGAGAAAACACACCTTTCAGTCTGTCCCTGTTAAGTGTTATCTGCAAGCATAATACTCATGCTCCCTCTCCTATCAACTAGTTTCTAATGAAAAGATTGAATATGCCCAGAGTAATAACAGACCCTTACAATGCCTCACTACTGCTTACCACCATTTGATCAGTGATCCATAGAGAACTATGCACTGAGAACACAAAACCAGCCACATGAGTATTTCACATCCAGGCATGTTTCCCCAGCTTATCTGCAGGAATGTGAGAGCATTCTAATATCAGGACTTGTGACATCTATTGATTCTCCCCATCAAAACAGCCTGTCTATATGTCATAGAAAAAAATAGATTAGTCCGATACAATTTCTTCTTGACAAATTCATGCTGGCCATTATTCCTTTCCTTGTCAACTTTCAAGCACTAATACAATGTTTATGTGATTATTTGTTAGAGCATTTTCCCTTGCGGATTTCAAAAGGAAAACAGTCAGGCAACACGCAGGTAATTGGTAGTAAGGACATTCTGTCCAGAAAAACAAATTATGAGTAAGGAAACAAAACATACCTCAGTGGCTTACGTCTATCAGCAACCAAAAGTCTAATAGAACAAAGTGCAGTTGAATGGAAAAAAACCAACCCTTTAAGTGAGACTAAAGAAATCCTTTATGTTCCTTACCCATCTTTAGTCATTGTTAAGTTAGACCCACCAGAACACAGAAAAACTTAATAATGATAACATTAAACCGTAGCAGTATGATCAGACCCCTTCAAATCCCTGAACAATTTTGCCTTAACAGGATAATTAACTGCTATCAAACTATACTAACAAGACATGCAGTTCAAGAGGCTCTAAAGAGAAGTAAATATTTACATGAGTCAGAGTAGAAGTTGCATTTCCACTAAATAGAAAATGCAGTTCTATGTAGGCTGGACTTTATGGTACAGATTTCTTACCATCAATGTTTAGGAAGAAGTTTCCTTCCAGGTGTAATCAGAAAGAGCATCAAGCACCAGCTCTTGCTGGCAACACAAGAACTCAAATCAGATAGGAATTCAAATGCTTATGGGTACATAGTACTTGGGCTATGTCAAATATAATAAACTAAGCAGGCCCAGACCACAGTCCTGTGCCCTGGTATGTGCACAGCCATGCTGTTTAACAGCCTGCAGCTCACCAGCTGGGCTTTAGTTGCACCCAGCAGCCCTGTCCACATGTGCAGGCTTGGGCTGGGAGACAACATGAGCCGGGGCCAGCTGCCAGGAAACAGATCACATAAGACTGTCCTTGTCTAGAAGAAAAAGAATGTGAAGATGTTGAAATGATCACGACTCTTCCACTTGACAACGGACTGGAAGGTAAACACAGCCTGCTGTATTTACTATTAGATATGTAGCCTTGGAGACCATACTGGAAACAGAAAAAGTTTCCCAAAGTAGTGTAAAGCACCTTACTGAGAATTTGGGGCAAGCTCAGAGCATGTATCTACCCAATCCTTCAGTGCCATCTCAGTGCTGTATTTCTGGTGTAGCCTGGAAGTAGCTTGCTCTCTGCTCACATCAAAAGGCCAGGCTAGACATCCAGTGGTTCATATAGAAAGGGCAGGGAAAAGGAGCCAAATCCCTACAGGCTTTGCTCACAGATCCTAGTGCATACCTGTGTAGAGCAGCACACCTCCCTTTTTTTCCCCATTCAAGAACTGCATTTTCCTCTTCATATTATGGCAGATTCCTGTTCACGATCTAGGAGACATTGGTATAAACCAGTTTTTCTATGGGAGAGCATAATCTCAAAGTTATCTTTTCTCCCCAAAGGACAGGGCCCCTCCAAATCCCAGCTTTTGTGGTGGATAGTCTTGAATGTAACTGAAGGGCAGACATTGCAGCTCTTCACATGAACTTCAAAAATAAAGCAGAAAATGGAACTAAAATGTTCATGCTGACAGATCCCACTGTCTCCAGCCTTTATTCTTTTTGGATCTGAGCCCTCCAGAACTGCTCTTCATTCAGCCCAGTAGAACCAATTCATTTAATCATTGAATTGAATCTCCCTCTAATATTTATTTTCACTTGTGTATCCCTTGATTGCATTTTACCTTCTTACCAACACTTAAGCATTCTCTTTTCAAAACTAACAAGCTCTTTTTCAGCTGGACTCAGATTATATTGTCCCCAAATAAAAAGCTGCAACCTCCTTCTTTAACTTTTAAAACTGTTTGGATTCAAGACTCCACTGTGTCACACACTTCATGCAAAAGACAGCTTTGCAAAACTTTTGAGTTTTCCATTCATTCATTTTGACCATTCAGTTGGCACTTTCATGCCTAGAAAATAATTCTTCAGGAGAACATTTTCAATTTATTTTTATCTGAAACACTACTGTGTATTGAGCACCAGTATTAATAAAGCTGAATGACAGCTTGATCGAACTCAAAAGTTAGGTTTAATGTCTCAGCAAACACTGGTGGAATCTATAAAAACTAAAAAAAGATTCTTTAGAGTGCAAGAATAAAGTATTTAAAGAGTTTTTTAAAATAAACCAACATTTAAACAATAATATTGTTAAGAAAAGCATATGGCATACAACAGATGGACTGACATTTGCATTTCAGTAAAGGAATAGAGCTTTAAAAGTTATGAACTTTAAAACCAGCAGCAGAATTTGCAAAGCTAGAGCAGAGCTACAGCATGCCTTCCTTCATTGCTTATGCATAACTCCAGCTTTACTGGGCTTAATAAATCATTCTGAGCCTTGTATTCATAGTGAATTTTTAAAAATATCTATCAAATAGATACTTAACTTTTGTATTTAGAATTAATTTTGCTTTAACCATCCAGAATGTATCCTTTAAATACACATTTAAACATGTAATGATTGGAGTAGGAACTGCAATTTTTAACTTTAAATTTGCCCCACAACAGTATCACCCCATTCCTATTTCACAAAGGAGAAAGCACTACCCATAAATGTATTTTGCATTTTGTGATTCAGTTTGATTTCACTGTTCATGGATAATCATTAGATGTTATACAAGAGCTTCTTATGTTTTTTCTTAATACTTTCCCTATAGAAAGCTATTCCACAGTGACTGGGTTAGCACAGAATACATTTGTGTGATATGCTCTTTTTTCTATGGCCCACCATAAGAAATTAACTTTTGACTCTAAACTCGGTTTCTGTTCTCAAGTGAATAAAGTACAATGAGCCAAATCCGAAGCAGATTTGCTCAGATGGTTTGGGATTACGTTAACTATTGCTTTAAGCATAGATATAGAGCTTATAATACAGTTCCTATTACATTATTCAGGCTTCAATCTACTATAGAAAAAGTGAATTTTTAATTTTGTAAACAAAAGATTAAAAATTCTTTACTAAGTCAGATTTCTCAAGCGCTTGAACTGGAGGCTTCTTGGCAACAACATGAGCTTTGCCTTCTGTGTTACTCTCCCTTAGGCAAAAAGAGATGAGTTGCCTGCTTTTACAGCGTGGAGATACATTCATTTGATGTCAACTCTTAGCTGGAACCTATCAGATTTAACAACAGAAGCAACTTTGAATTCCAGGAGCAAGTCCTGGAATTACTTAGTGCAAGCAAGGAGGTGGGGAGATGCAGATTGACAACAATATGGAGAATCTGTCATCTCACTAATGCATTTAATAAGCATATTTTTCGAGTCAGCTATTCTTAGATTAATTTCCTTTGGATGCACCACATTTAAAGGTGTTAGCCCTCAGACCATACAAATTCAAGAGTAAGAAGCTGTAAATTATGGAACAGATTTCCCTTCAACAGAGGACAAACTGAAGACGTTATCACAGAGCCAGAGCACAATAAAGCCTGTATTTCAAAGATAAGCTGAAAAGACCTTTCCATTGGGAGCTAACCGCTTAGTTAAATAATGATATGCTGAGTTTTAAAAGCTGTTTTATCTAGGACTTTACAAAGTAGGCTGTACTGGTTGTAACTAAAGGTCCAGTAAAAACTCTAAGAAAAGGTCACATGTACGATAGCCCTTCCTCAGGGTACTTGCAGCCTTTGCTGGATGCAGTGGCCCAATGACACAACCTTAGCAACATGCTGATGACCCCTGAAGTGCTAAAGTGATCATTTCAGCCAGCTGTACCCCAGACACCCTTGCTCCTTCCTTTTATCCTGTGGGAAAGCACACATGGAATTCTCTCAGATCCTTCTGACTTTATTTTCCAAGGGCCTGTGGTGGAAACACAACCCTTCTTCCAAAAGAGAGGTGGCAAAAGCGAAGTATAATTCACAGCACACACTTTAGTTCCAATTTTGGAAAAGAAATCAGATGAGGCTAACTAGATTTGTCACACTGGAGATACTTTCAGGCTGACCTGATGGTTAAGATACACCAGATCAACTAAGAAGGACTGTAAGTTTAAATTAGGTTCCTTTAAATTATAGTCATTGTTCCCAGCAATCAACACAAACCATTAGTGAGTCTTTATTTCCAGTGCTACTGTGGTGAACTTTGGGTCTTGAGATGAATGCGGGATTAACACAAAGATAGGTTGGAAGCCTATAGGTGAGTAGCATCCTTTTCTGCTCTCTGGCCTGATCAAGAATGGCACTCTGTCCATTTCTTGGGTGCCAAAAGCATTGGGCACTCAGTTAATGTTATTTTTCTAAATGACTGATTCTTTTCCTAAGTTCCTGCACTGGCACTGGCCATGAGGTACAAGCAAAAGGGAAAGCTGCTTCTCCACAAGCTCAGCCGAACATGCTCTCTTGAAAGCAAGAGGAGCTCATTTATATGGATGAGCCAGGCAAATGGAGAGATGGAGTTAATGACAGCATGCTAGAAGAGCTCTGGTTTTGGAACAGCTGCTGGCAACATGAAGGCTCAGTGATCAGGCACCTCCATCCCTACCTTCCCACAGTGCCCCAACCTACTGTGAAGTTGTGAAAGGCTGTGAAACATTGCAAAACTAACTGAAAAACTAACTGAAGGGAAAAAGAGATCACTAGACCTTTAAAATCTTCTGTTGTTTAGCACTGGTTCTACAAATAGGCAGAATATATAGTTTCTGCCAATTTCTTTTAGTCCTCTGAGAGTCCCTTTCTATAAAGACATTTATTTTTCCCTTAGATATCTCTGAGTTCAAAAACAATACAAGTTGTTCATCATTGTCAAGTTTTGAACTTCTTCCTCTTCATAATAGATTTTTGAATAGTAAATATTCATTTACTGACCTAGAAAATCCGACTTTCTGCAGGCTTTTTCACTCACAGCAACACAAATACTGCATTTTCATCTGCATATTCTCTACCCTCAAATACCCATCTTCCTGTAAAAATACTACAGGTAACAATAGTAATAATACAAAAGTAGGCTCAAAAAAATCCAAACCCTTGTATAACTGCAACAAATCAAGGCTAGAGGGTTATTGTGGAAAAGGCATTAGACCAAGAGGTGATGAGTTAAACCTCTTGGGCAAATGTCTCTCATGGTTACTGAGTCACAAAGGTTTAATTCTTAATTCATAAATTATATCTGGGAAAAAAAAGTTTCTTAAAGAATTTAGTCTTCAGGTGAGCAGAGCAGCAGAAACCAGACACTAACTTTTTTTCAAACCCAAACCAGCAAAGTAGCTCTGAGAGATCAGCTCCAGTCTAATTCCCTTTAGTCTCCTCTAGTTCTCTCAATACACAGAAATAAATAGCTTAAGACCTACAGAAACATCCAGTGAATGTCCACTCCAGTGGCCCATCGTTCTACCTTCACTCAAAGCAGTGACTTGTTCCCTGGACTTTGACTGTCACCACAGGGAAAAGCTAGGACATGGGCCTACCTCAACAGGGTCATGGAGACCAGCACTGCTGCAACAGAACTAGAGCAGGGACTGACAACCCCAAGGACTCAAAAGGGGCTCTGGATCATGGGCAGGGTGGTGCCAGGTAATACTTACAAGGGCCATTAAGACCTGTGGGTGCCTCCAGGGCTGACACTCTTCTTCCACATACCTTTATCCAGTACAACATGGATCTTCCCACTGAAGGAGCAGCTGGTATAAAATTCAGAGCCAGACCTTGGTGTAGTCTTCCTACTGCCTTTCAAAATGAGATTGCTTAAGGGTCTCAGGTGTTTAGCCCAATCCATACAGCTCTTTCCAGTGTGAGATGCCCTCAGTCACGTGCTGGGGAGCAGCTGTAGATACTTCTTCCCCATTCAAACCTACCTGTGGCTGCACTGACTCCTGGTCTTTCCTTGCCGGCACACAAATCCCCCTTAATTCCTCCCCCGTTGCCCAGGATAGGGTATGATGTGGCACACCAGCCACAGGCACTTGTAAATGTACAACAGTGCTGACCCTTGTAATAACCTTGCCTGCAGATTAACACTCTGCTTCATCCCCACAGCATCTGGCATACTTTATCAAGCTCTTCTTTTTTCCTTTTTTCCACAGCTTCCCACAAACCAGAGCAAGGGAACAGCAGTGACAGTAGCCATTTGCCATTTCATGGCACAAGGGGGTTTTCTGCAAATACAGTTTACCTAAATGCCATCTGCTCTCCCACACAGTCAGGAATGTTTTTCTTGGGTAAGGAGTTATCCTGGATCTAGTTTATGTAACCCTCTGAGGCATGTTAAGCCCAATGCCTAACTGTTTTCAATATGAAGATATATTGTTTAGACAATTGGGGTCTAAAATGATGTGTTCTAAAGTCTAGTTGTGGTTAATTTTAAAAAGGAGTAAGAAAAAAACCTCTTGTTTTCTTCTTCACCTCTGACTGAACTCCCCCAGTTTGTTTGTGCTAGCTCTCTTGTTTATAGCCAGCGTAGATCTCACACTGGGCTGTCCCGAGATGCATTAATGATTCCAAAGCACTCTGTTCCTCTGTGCATTCCTCACCCTTGCCACAAGAGTGTTATTAATCACCTAGGAGTCCCATATGTCTCCAAACTGAAGAGCCCATCACTCCCTCCAGAAGTATCTTCCTGAAGCCTCATGGGTGAGCCTGCCCATCCTCCCTGTGCCTTCCTCTGCTGACCCCAGAGCTTGTACAAATTGTGCTGACTTTTCAAAAGAAATGACTGCAGGTGCCTCGTTCTTTGTTTATTCTGGCAAGGCTGAAAATAGCAACTGCTAACAAATATTTTGCCCTTCACAAGGCTTCTCACAGAGATGCAGCTGTTATCTCATCTACTAAAAGTGCCAACCCTAAGGGTAAAACAGACACTTAATTAGGTTAGGATAAGCTTCAAAAAGGTGACTATCTAAAATTAGTACCCATAATGCTGTGTGGGCTCAGATCCTTACACCAAATTCTCACTTGTGTGGTAGGGAAAAGTTATTTCAAGCATTTTGTTTCCCACATTTGTGTCTCATGGATTGATGGCTCTGTTTAATCACCAAAAGCAGCAAGTAAGAGGAAGAAGCATGGCTTTGTTGAGGTGGACAGACACCTGGGACATAACATTAAGCTTTCAGAGAATACATCACCAAATATTTCTGAATTTACAAACCTGCCAAGGCAAGGTGCATCCACGAGGAGTCCACTGCAGATTTTACAATGAGACCATTGTGTTAGGTAGAGTTTTGGGATTTTTGTCTGCATCCTGTGAAAATCCACACAACAAATGTTGGAACCTGAGACACCTTTTCCCCAGTAAACTTCAGCACCCTAGCACAAGGAACTTCCTGTAATTAGGGACATGGTAGTTAGTGCCAAATTTTCAAGGAACAAATTCAGGTCTGATTCAGTTATTAATATACATTTCAAAATATACTGGGCTTTGGACACATGGCCCCCAAAGTGAAATAACCAATTTTATTTTCTGAGCCTCTACCATTGATACTAAAAGGAAAAGTTGTTCAAGTATATTGCCTTTTTTATAAAATAACAATTAAAATAATACTAATGCAGAACACAATTTGTTTTGGAAATTAAGCCCCATATAAGAGCCTCACCAAGGAAGTTCTGTCTCACAGTTCTGCTGCAACAGATTCTACAGGAAAAGTTCCAAGAGAGACTAAGCAAAAGGTCAAATCAGAACGTTTATAATGGTTTAGTTTGAAGTATCACAAAGCTCCAGGTACAATCCTTTAATCCATTTTTGCAACACCCCATCATCCTTTTTTATATATATTCAAGAAGAGAGCCATGGGCCTTCTGACTTCTTTTTTCCATTATGCCTGCTCTGAAGGTTTGAAAGCTTGCCTCAAAAGTTTAGGAGGACAACTAGGGCAGCATGTCAAGATTATGTTTCCCTGCTCAGGTATGTGAAACTATTTTTAAAATGATGGGGTACTATAGCCTGGTTAAGAGACAAAAGGGATTAAGCCTGATTTAAAACACTTAAGGCTAAACTATGTTTAATATTTAAACAGAAATTGCCTTCCTGGGATTTCATACAGACTTCGCCAGTTATATCTGTAGGTTCACATAAGCACATGACACACACACACACGCTGACTGCAATTAAAAATAAATACACTGAATCAATCCTTAGAAAAGCAGATGTAAAGGAGACTACAATCCGAAATTCTGAGTTGCTAAGATATTCTTTTTAATGGCTTCGACTATTATTTCATACGTAGAGAGAAGATTAGAAAACCAAGGACTTACGTCAAATACGAAAAGACACTTCTATGTTCATCTCTGACTTTTGGCTGTCATCCTGTTTCTCTTCAAGTTTGCAGACTTCAGTGCCCCACTGTGGCTCAGGAAAATGCTTATTGTAATAAGGATGGAAATATTTCCCTGCAACTGCCCCATGCAGTGTAAGGAAATAAAAGAAATCGCCTTCTTTTCTCTGGATAGTTTCCAGCCTCTTTATGTTTTTATAGTTAAAACAACAATAAACATTCAGGTCCCTCAATGAAATGAATCATTAAAATCCCACAGTTTCTCCTCTCTCACCAGGGGAAGAAAATCAGTCTGAAAATAGGCATTGTTATGGAAGATCCCTGGGTAAGTATAGTAGCTTCTCACCCAGATAATTTTTTTAAATGCCCAGGGCCATGGTTCTGCATTTTCCACAAAAAGCATGCAGTAGAAAATGTGTGGACAAACAGCCAGGATCTAGGGACATGTATTACAGAAGTATAATGTGCATCACAACTATCCTTTTTGTAACAGTCATCATCAAGGAGGGCTGGAAGAAGCTGTGGCTCAGAGTTCCCTCAGGTCAAAAGCAACACCCTTGGGTTGCTCTGTGGCCTCAGCCTATACTGGATGATTGCTCACGGATAGGAGCTGTCTAGCCCAGTTTCTATTGCTGTTACAGATAGCAACCCACAAGTGTTCCAGTTGCTCCAGCTTATTCTCTTTACTTTGTTTCACAATGCTGTGATTCATGACTGGATGGTATCCAGAGTTCCTACTTGTAAGGGAGCCCAAAATAATGAGCAAGAGTTGTTTCAGGGGGTCCTGACTGAGCTGGTTGGGCTCACCTGAACAGTTCTGTTTCAGGGTTTCATGCATGGTCCATGCTGAGCATGCAAGGAGAGATAACTCCATTGCTTCATGGAACTGGCACAGCTGCAAAGGCTTCTGCATCCCAGGACAGACAGGACCTGATGTTATAATCCCTCAGAGAGCTAGGCAGGACATACCTGTTTAGCTTTGCAAGGACATACCTTGAAGAAATCACCATGTCATAGAATTTGAGAATTTCAGTATCAAATAATAACTCAAAAGCACTTATTTTTACTTCTTTCAAGGTGTGGGGCTCGAAAATAAGTGAAGAGAAAGCCTTTAAATGTCATTCAATAAAGTAATCACTGCTAAATCTTGTCTGTAAAATATACATTACTGAGGTCAACTGACAGGTTTAGTCACAAACCTTAATGAGTCTTTTCCCAAAATCATATCGAATTCCAGACTTCACTGAGAACAATTGCACTTTGCCTGATACCTAGCTTTTGGCACACCTATTGAAGAGCTGTTCAAAAGAACTTTTATTTACATGCAAATAATCATTCTCTCCAGACAAAAGCTAACAAGTATCATAATCATTCATGTTGCTAAAGTATAGAAGGGGTTTGCGTTACACTGGGGAGCAGTCTGACCCACCATCTTTCAGCCTTAAATTAATTACATGAGGAAATTTACCATTTTTATCTTTTACTTTTACAGGTCATTAAATACCAACGCAATTGCTGCTGTTTCCTTTCTAGAACATGAATTCTATTTAATAGTATTGTAGTAAGTTAATGTAATATGGTAATGACTTGAGAATAGCTTAACTGTTGTCATTATAGAGCACCTGCAGATGTTCAGCCAATTGGCTCATTCATTATCTGACCATTCTCATGTATCCATACATTGGGAAAACGTCGCCTGCAGGAAGGGCAATTAAGTTTTTCCAGCATTAATACTGGAAAAAGGCTTTGCTTTTTCTAAGGGTGAAATGTCTAAGGGGAAAGGAGGAGGTTGTGGCTACATAGTAGAATTTTTTGTTGACATCACTGACATTTTAAGAAATTACACTATCTCTCAATGTCTGTAACCAGAACATCCTGTCCTATACTGCCTTCCACCTGCGGCTACTATAATTGTTTAAATTCAGCCTCACTTCTCAAATGCCCACAAGCTCTATGTAAGACTGGACCAATTCTACATCGTTTCAAACAAATTCGCTTGTGGACATGATTGAGAATAACCAGATGGTACTATTTTTTCTCCACTTAATGGTGCTTATCTAGATGAAAAGAGAATTGTTTCTGGAGACCTAAAAGGGGGGAAATTGAAAAACATACTTTAAAACTTAAATCCCTATCATCAAGAAGCTTCTTTTTTTAAGGTGCTACAGCAGTTTCAGGGTATTTGAACTACTGGGCTGCCATTTTTTTCAGTATTTGCCTTCCTAAAGATTGGCATCTCCTTTATGATTCGTATACCTTCAAGCATAGCCTGGAACTAAAAAAATCAATAAAAATGAAGGACATAAGCTTCATGGAAGTAAAATACTATTTCCAATATGGAGGTAAGGAAGCAGAGGGAAACAGAGTGAAGCGACTCTCCACAGTCACTTTAGTTAGGAATAACCTAAGTAGCAACCTAGAATCAAACAAAAATTGAGGTATAGAGCTTGTCTCATGCAGCATTCCACTCCCTGCAGAGACACCTTCAAAGGGAGAGCATGTTGGTCAGACCCTTGTCCAGTCAAGCAAGACTGATCTCCAATGATGGAGACCCCTCACCTTCCCTGAACAATGTGTCCCCATGCTGCATCCCCCTGGCTGTAATATTTTTGTCCCTGTATCTAGCAGGTCCTTCTTACTGCAGTGTGTGACTGATGCCACTGCATGCCTGTCACTGTGCACCTCTGGGAAGAGCCTGGCTCCATCTCCTCACCCTTTCTAGCTGCAAGCAGCAAGCAGATCTCCCTGAGTTTCCTCCAGGCTTAACAAAGTCCCTTCATCTCACCATGTGCTGAAATTGCTTCCATTCAGAAGCGAGTGTGCTTTTATTCTTGGCTCGAGATTTACAGATTTGCCTGTCCTTGTTTCCACATCAGGGTTGGTAGCTCTTCAGGACTGGCATGCAAGACTGTACTCTGCTTTCCTAAATTAGAGACTCTGTGTGCTGGTAGGAAGCCAGCAGGAGATGCTTCCTTTTCGGCGGGTGACAGTGCCAATCAACCCACAAGGAGTACCGGGCATCTGTGTGAACGTGTGGCTCCTGGCAAGTGTAGGTCCTGGGGCTCCTTCATTCCCAAATGCTGTCTTTCCCAAAATGCTGCAGGCCCCAACTCTTTTCTCTGCTTGGAAACCTGCCTGCAGTTAGTGCTGCCTGAGCTGCCTCGGTCATAACGACTGAAATAGATGTAACCTTGTTTCCAAAGCATGCTGCAGTTACGTAAAGCATAAAAGGACTGTTCATCTCTTTGCGAAAGGCAACGGGAGTTCTTTACAATTTATTCAGGTTCTCACTCTGCAAGTTAAAACTTACAATGTTAATAGAGGATCTACCCTGACAGCCTTTAAATGAGAAGGAGGACAGATGACCTTTGTGGCATGTGCTGTAGGTTTCTGTAGCACAAGAAACATTACAGCACCATTTTTGGGAAGGAAGAGACGAATTTCTGGCAAAGGAGCACAACTGAGTGAAACAAGCTGCATATGCCTTGCAACCTCCTCTCCTCAGTAGCAGAGATCTAATTTTGCTCTTAGATTTGTTAAAAGACAGTAAAGTAACAGCAGAATTCCACAAACAATGGACCCTTAATTCACAGTAAGATAAATGTGCCCTCTATTCTGCTTTAGTATAGATCATCCTTATCTATATATTTGACATCCAGGTTCACTAAGTCCAGGAACCATTGTGCAGCAGAACTATAAAAGAACATTCATTCTGATTTAGTTCTGTAATTAATCTGAGGCCCTTGGATCTAATTCAAGGCCATCTCAGTGTCTAAGTTTTTAGAAGAGTAATTCCTATTTTATACCAGCATGTGTTAAAGAAAATATTGGCCTCTTTTCCTGGAGCTGGACTTGTGCAATGCTTACATGTAAAAATAATCCCACTGAGACCCCTCTAGCTGCTTTGATTGCAAAAAGTCAAATGTTCCTATCTACTACACAGCAAGAAAAGGAACAAAGGGCTCTGCAAACTGGAAGAAAGGACAAGACAAAAGCACAGATGAGATGGGAAAGAGCTTTGCCCCATATTCCTGGTAAGTTTGCAGAATTTCTTCCATATTTACACTGCCGTTTGAAATCTGTTCAGAGAAGCCAGCCAGAAGTCCCTGGAAAAAGAATTACCTTTAACAACCAGCACGTTTTTCAGTCAAAGTTAATGCTTCTTGCAGCAATGTCACCAGCACCTAGGTGCAGCTGCAATTGCCCACTGCAGCACAGAGCAGTAGCAAAGCAGCTCTGGCAGGCAGGATTTTTTAGGGCAAGGCTACCACTTCTTGGAACAGCAAGCAAGAGCAAACCAGTGCCACTGCCATGATGGACTGCCACAGCCCTCTGTCTGGAACAGGGCCCTAGAGCCCTTGTGCCAGGCTCCAGGGCTGTGGGGAGGTGAAACTGAAGTCTGCTGAGCAGCCACAGCACACACTGCACACTCCGGTCTTTCCTTTCTTGCTGCTGCGAAGTGTCAGATTTGCAGCATGCACAGGCTCCCTAACACTCATGCTATCACAAACCTCACTCCAGGAAAGTGCTTTGGGTTTATGTCAGTATGCAGAGCATTTCAGATAGCTTCTCCTTTCTACAAAAGTAGAAAGGTAGGAGGCATTTCACCAAGATGAGCAGGAACTAGCACAGAAGCAGAGAAATGACTCCTCACAGTTTCACAGGTGCTAAAGTCTGACTAGCTTTTGGCTGACAGCTAGGGAAAAAAATGAGAGAGATGTGCTTTCTTTGCCCCCTTTTGCTCTCCGGAAAGATCTTGAAAGAGCTAACTTCAATAAGACTAGAAAATGGAAGAAAAGAGTCAAGGGAGGTAGAGATAAAGATGACCCCAAACTGACTGTTCACTCTCTCCTCTGTGATTCATTCGAACTCACCCACTTGACCTGCAGACAACTCCTTCCAGCAAGTGGGGGGGAAATCTCTTTTAGGGATATTAGCATGCTGCTAATAATGCCAAGGTCATGGGTTTGATTCCCGTATGGGCCATTCGCTTAAGAGTGGGACTCAACGATCCTTGTGGGTCTCTCCCAAGTACAAATATCCTATGCTTCTGTGATTTT
The DNA here is from genome assembly GCA_013397175.1 of Platysteira castanea. Taxonomy (NCBI): domain Eukaryota; kingdom Metazoa; phylum Chordata; class Aves; order Passeriformes; genus Platysteira; species Platysteira castanea. Next base: position 1,080,784 of record VYXC01003761.1, on the reverse strand, counting down.
TTGTGGAATAGAGAATGCTCAGTCATCTACAGTTTCCTCCCTCACTGTGAGAGAGATTGCAGTCCAGAATGGAAACAGGAGACCTGTCATAGCAGTGATGGTGAACGAGGGAAGTTACCTGCTACTGAAACAAATGGTAAAAAAAAAAAAAAAAAAAAAAAAACAACAAAAAAACCACCAACCCAACGAAAAAAAAAGAGAGACTCTGCCAGATCAGACATAAACACAAGATTCATTATTTCTCTGAGAAAAACTACTTGTGTTCTGTCTGCTATCTCAGTAATGTCAGAATTATCTCAAAAGCAAAGAAGGAGTGTTAGAATGCAAACAAGAAAAGGAGTAAGAACAAATTAGCGAAGTTTTGTGTGACAGAAATTGGAAACGCAGATTTTTGTGCTAACACAAAATACTGGCAGTCCTTTGCAACTGTCCTGTTTGACATCAGCCCCTTGGTATGGTCTGTCCTGTGTCATCAGTACCTAGCTGACCATGAAGAGTGTTGGGCTGACAGCCAGCCAGAGGATCTCCACTGTAGTGGCCTTTGCAGAACTGGTTGGAGCTGGAATGCATGAAAGTGGAACTACTTTTCATTTTTCATTTAAAAAATAACCCTTTCCCTTTTCTGGGAGAGACAAAGGTAAAATAAAACCTGGAGCATAAGGATAACAAATTATCAGCTCCAGTGTATTATCACTATCATGAATGTCATTATTTTTACTTAATGATGCATCTCAAAGAAACTAATAAGTGTGCATATTAGTGCATTGTAGAAGGTAGGGAAAATCTAACCAGTCTTCCTTAAATTTAGAAGTCTTGTATTTGGAAAACCTTGCAGTACTCTGAGCTTCTGTATGCAAGTTGTAACATTTATTGTAACTTACTATATTTTGTTCCATCTTAATACAGTTCTGCAGCAGTCAGCGAAGAGTCTATTCAGAGTTCTTCCCAGTCACAAATTTTCCAAAGGAAATTCATTTTCCAGGGTCATTTTTTATTATATCCCAAGCTGTTAGCAGATACTTTTCTTTGAACTGGTTTCAATCTTTGTTCTCCAGCAGCCAACCCACTTGAAAAGAGTATTTCCAAGACTTGTTATTCACATGTGAGATCCCAGCAACACTACAGAACTCACTGAAGATGTGTGGTATGGAATGACTTCCCCAGCAGACCGATCCTGCCTCCATAAACTTGCCACTAAAGGTAATTACCTACATCCCCCATCTAGAGGTCTACACATAGAGGGAACACTATCTTTGAAGGCTCTCTATTTTATTCTCTGGGAATATCTGAGCAATTCCTATTTACAGTAGCACTGAAGTGGCTATGGAAAGATGTGTACATAGCTTAAGTAATTGCTCAAGACCTATGACTACTTTTTTTCATTCTCCAGTCAGTTCTCAGATGCCTCTACATGATGAAAATACAGTTAACCCTTGGGATTTAGAATTACACCATATGCTGCAGATTCAGCTAAAAATGCTTTACCTGCAGGACTACAATGTCATATTAAGTACATGCCAATTCCCTGAACCACTGCTCAACCCACAGACAGGCCATTCCTTCTTCTAATCATGATAACTGACTATGGGTACTGAGTGATTCAAGAGGAGAGCAGAAAGCACTGCATCCTGGCAGAGAGAAAAGCTAAACCTGTTCATTCCATGACTGAATTTGTCCCTTTCTGCTATCAGCCAAGGGTGACGGATGAAACATTGTGTTAACCTGATGTAATTAAAAGATAGACCTAGCGGGAGACAGTACAAGTGACAGCTGTCAAAACATAGTCCAGGCACAACATTTAAGCATCTCTTATCAGTGTTTATTCATTCACAGGTTGGACTAATAGAGAAGAGCTTGTGTACAGCTGCAAATGCATGTCTGTACTTGGGAAGACAAGCAGTCCTCACAGGTTTCTCATGGAGCTGTGCAACACATGGCGCTGGTTGTTAACATACCAGCTCAATGCTTTATATCTAAGACTAGCTCTAGACAGTGTTTTATATTTTTGCAGTATTATGGATCACAGAGGTGGATCCCAATGCTTCCTTGCTCAGCAGTCCAGTTTCTCCATCTCAGTGATAACCAATGGGCTTCACTCAGCAGAAATTGTCCCTCTGGATATCTTCAGCTTAGACAATTTCTATCTGGACAGTGCTGCCTTTGTAGTAAAATACAAGTACTACAAATGAGGAGTGTTTTGCTAGAATTTACTCATTGTAGCAGGGATGATCAGGGAAAACCACTGTCCTGTCTTACAACGGTAGCTTGGGTGACTACTCGGCTGCCTTCAATTGGCAGCAATATTCACCCCAGTTCTTCAAGCTCAGTTTCTTAAGGAGAACTGTGGGATTCAATCCAAATTGAAAATGAGTCTTCCACACTTCAGTCTGAGGAACAAATTCTAGTGTCTAAGCCATTTCCCTGGCTCCAGTCACATGGAATGCTTCCAAGTACCCTACACAGCCCAATACGTGCTCCCCTTGCAGACCACACGTGACTCAGCAACGCAGGTTTGCCATTCCTGTTACAGTTCCACACTGCCACAAAGAAGCCAAAGGTTACCCTTAGATGGATGAAGCTAAATGTCACACTGAGCTATAGAAATACATTCAAAGACATTTCTAAAACTTCTGCTTCGTGAAATGCTGTTAAGGCAAGGTCTGAATTACTGCATCCATTTTAGGTAGCCCACTTCAAGGAAGAGATCTAGAGAACAGCAGGTTATGATCAAAGGAATGGGGGAGATTTAATCTGGAAAAGAGCAGGCAGAGGGAAAACTGTAAGCTTCATGTACATAAAATGCTACTGTAAAGAAGGGAAGTGACTCTCCTCAATACCTGTTGCAATAGAACAGAATTAATGGCTTTGATTGCACAAGGGAGATGCAAATTTGACATAATGAAAGCTTTCTAGTGGGAAGGTTAGTTTAGCACTCAAAGACTGCATGTGGAAAATGTGGAATCTCCATCAGTGGAGGTTTTTAAGAAGAGATTGGACAATCATCTGGCCAGAACAGTTAAGGGGAGTGGATTCAAGAAGCTCTCACAGTATCTATTGATCCCATATTTACAGTCCTGGAGATCTTTTGGGTTGCTTTAGCGGCAACTGTCTGGTTCAGACTCCTGCTGGCAGGGATGACATTCAAGAAAAATGACGGGTAAAACAGCTCAAAAGGGATGTTTCTACATTTGCTTGCATGTTGCTGTGATGACTGAAACTCCCCAAAGTTTAGTGTGTTAACCCACCGAAACAGTGGGTTTTTGTTTCACAACATGTGGGGCTGTAAGTGGAAGAAGGTATGGATGTTAGGCATAACGAAACATCAACCCTAGAAGCTCCTGAGTGGTTTCCCTTTTGATTTTACGATCACAAAAAGGTTTAGATACACACACACACAAGTATGATATAGAAGGAATTAATGATATGCTCTTATAACACAAAAACTTAATTTAAGCACACAGCATTCCCTCATAACAATCTCAGTTCCACTAGCGTCACTCATACAGGTAATCACCTTAAACCTGAAGGCATAGAACCTATGAAGGAAACAGCACAGCTCATCAAAACAGAAGTCAGGACTATGAGATTTGCAAGGCCAAGGCACCAGTTCATACCAGTAAGCTACGGCTCTTGCATGACATCCTTGTAACTGCTGGCAGCTGGAAAAAGGAAGATGCTATCTGGAATGAAAATCAGAGATTAGGCAAAATTTACTTTGCTGCTGCCAATGAAAACACCAACACAGGAGGCCAGATTTTAAAAAAGAACATGTGTCAATATGGGGATATACATGTGTTATCTTTTAACGCTGGGTGTTCCCCACCGCTGTATGTAATTTAAAATCTGCTGCCATCAATAACTTAAGTATCCAGTATTGTGCTCCACTGTTCAATCTTACTGTTCCTATTTTCAAGGACAGTTTCACATTTTGAGATGTATTTTTGTACGGGAAATCCCTGCTGTACTTTTCCTCTAGTGCTTTATTTTCTTCTGAACTTTTGACCTAACTAAAAATGGATCTTATGTTACAATATTTAAAGCATGTAGTAAGACAAGGTCTCATCTGAAACTTCCTCATCATTCCTTTCCCACACCCCCTCCCCTAGGCTTCACACTAGATTTCAGGATTAAAATTTTTGTACCTGACAGTACAAAGTGAGTCAATTTTGGAAACTTCCTGCATTGGAAAAGGAATTTTAGTGGTAGTCTGACGTGCTTTCACAAAGCACAGACCAAAGGCATCTCTGTTGTATGACTCCCATTTGCCCATGCAGCACACATTTCGGTACACATCACATGCTCAGCAAGGGATCTTCTGGTCTCAAAGTATGATTCCTACTGTGGGCATTAAATGAATTTAGCAGGTGGCAAGAAGTTCAAAGCAAATGAGAGATTCTTGATCATACAATACATGGTTAAGCTGCAAAACATCTTAGCAGGAATAGGGGTAAAAGTGTATATAAGTTCAAAATTGGAAAATTCACAGTGAAAATCTGTCAAGGACTCTGGAATACAAAGTTACCACTATCTGCTTTAGGGAGTACCTGAGCCAGAAATCCCTGGATTTTGGGGGAGTATTCTGTGGAGGGATCACTAAGACTTGCTGTGTTCTTATGCTCTTCTCCAGGCTTCCCCAGCTGGCTATCACCAGTGACAGGATAGTAATTAGATGAACCTTCCTCCTGCCTTTGGGTGTCTCTTTGCACTTCCTTACACAGAACTGCTTGTAGGTGATAGAAGGTGGACTCTGCCCCATCTGTTCCAGTTTCCCGCGAGCAGATTAGTCTCAGCTACAAAGTGGGCAATATAACGCAGGCCACAGCAAATCTCAGGTACGGAGCACAGGACCTACTCCTTGCCGAGAGTGCAGCCTTCATGTGCTTGCAGCACAGAGCCCCGTCTGGCTCTGAGAGCCCCACAGTGCATCCAGCCAGCCTCAAGGACAACGGGTGTGCTGAGTGGTTCCCTTTGGCACAGAATCATAGAATCTTAGCTTTGGGGTTGGGTTGGAATGGATCTTAAAGATTATCTAGTTCCAACTCCCATGTCATCACTGGGGGGTTGGAACTATGCAATACTATGCATGGGGAGGCCCTGGAGCAGCAGGGACACCAGGATGCTGCACTGCAGCATGGGAGGTATCTTGGCAGGGGATGCTGCTCAGGAAAGGCATACAGCAGTCAAAGGCACACTCCCAGCTGCAGCCTAGCAGGTGTCCCCACCTTGTTGTATAATCCAGTGTGACTGTTCTGAAACCACTTAGGTCCAGAATCTGTGCCTCATTTTCTCCTGAAACTAATGTAGGCACAAATAATTTGTGATATCACCTCTAGAGCGTGACATACTTTCAAAGACACTCAAAAAACAAACAAAAAAACCCCCCTTGTTGTGTCAGTAGAGGACACAATAAAGGAAACTCTCACACCTGCTAGGTTTAGCAGAAAGAGGAAAAGAAGGGACTTTATTTACATTTCTCATACTTTATAGGTTTCTCAATTCCACAAGGGATTGGAGGACATGTCACTTCCTCTTCAATCCCACTGGAGAAAAAGGATGCTCATCAAACCTTTCCTTATCACAAAAGGAATGAAAAACAGAAAAGACAGTTAAATAAACATTAGCTATTATTTACATGAAACTCTGTGAGAAAAGAATTCTGACTCCATATTATACACAGAAGGCTTTAGCAAAAGCAGGACAACACCTTGTCATAGCAATTACCCTATTGTTAACCCAAAGCTGAGGCTTTTAAAATCTATGGTCTTGGGTATTTTGCTCTGGTTCTAGAAGTACTGTGATTCCTACTGATACCAACCATATTCCTTAATTCAAAGTCATGTGCAGACCATACATGGTGGGTAGAAAGAAGCAAGAGAAGAAGGTCTCCACTAAGGAAACCAACAAACCATTTCTTCAGTGAGCTGCAATGGGCCTGCCTCACACAGTGTAACTATAGACAGACAAGACAGTTCTCTCCAGACCTGTTTAAAACACAGTACAGAGATTAAACAGCTGCCTACCCTTTCTTTTGCTCTCCTGACTTCTCTCTTATGCAATGAACACCGTGGAACAAAAAGTGCAGCCAAAGCAAACATCACTTAGACCAAGAGTTTGATGTTGGAGAGTCAGAAGTGAAGCTCCCAAATTCACAAGAAAACACCTACCAGATCTTCCAGAGCACTACTGAGATAATGACTTTTGCCTCAGCCTACAATGAAGGACCAAACACACACCATCAGAGTTACAAGCCCAGTCTTGAGATGAGGAACCTGGTCCCCATCAGTGGGTCTATGCTGCATCACTTCCTCAGATCAGCAGTGGAGAGCAAGCACCCATCCCATGAGCATCTGATGGCTCTTATTAGAGAATGTATATGAGCCCCAAATTACTTACTTGAGAGATGGAAGTCAGCAAAAACAGTTAATGCAAGGCTCTGTGATGTAAGTTGCCTTTATCACATATGGGGAAATCATTAGTCATATTATTCTGGGGATACTGTGTCAGGTTGTTTTCAGCCTCAGAGCTCTGGGCCCTCGTCAAAATATGCTATTTGGAAAAGCCAATTTCAAGCCATTTCCTAAGGAACAAACTCTTATTTGCACATATTTGCCCAAACAGACTTAAAATGAATTCCCAAGTCTTCGCAGACTTCACACAATTCATCAGTTTCTCCTGATCAGTCTGGGGAGGTGCAGAGGAGGCTCATGGTATTTTCATGTTTTCTCATTAAAGAACACCCATTGGTACATTAATAAGACAAGAGCATCTCAGCAGGACATGTAGCTATGTGACATTTCAAGCCTTTTGAAGAAAATGCGCGGAAAGGAAATGAACCCCAGCAGCTACAGCCAGCAAGACAACAAGTAAATGAGCTTTTCATGTGGAGAACAAAGAAAGGGTGCCAGGAATGGATGAACTGAAGATATGACAGAACAGGGGAGATCATTCTGCCTGAGAGCCTCATTAGTATCAACAGACTGGAAAGAATGAAAGACTTCAGAGGTCAAACTGTCCTCATGTGTCCATCTCACTTAGGCTAGGATAAAACACACCAAAAAACCACTGTTCCATTCTTTCCTGTGTATCACACTCAGTACTGAGCCCCCTTTTGAAAGGGCAAAACAAACTGTTTACATTTATTGAGTGCATGTATTACACTGTTTATTTGTAAAGTTTTAGCTTCAGAGTAGCCCTTCAGGGCAGGACAAAGATGGAATAAACCCTGCCTCATGGTAGGACTCTAGAAACTCCTTGAATTTGTTACATATCTCAATTCTTTTGCAGACATGCTTCTCTATTTGGGCCTATCCATCTACATGTGATTATCCTTCTCTTCTTTCAAACAAACTTTGTCTGAAACCACACAAACCATGCCTACACAGCTATGAGGAGTAAATCCCCTCCTTTGATACCACTGCCATATTGACCAGCACTTCTCCACTGGGAGCAGCTGTTAAGCCCCATCAGACTGTGCGAGTGAAAAGCATCTGCAAACACTGGCTACAAGTCTGAATACTGACTCACCTGCTCTAGAGCTTTTACAGCTGCTGGCAGTAAAAGCAAAAAAATGCATGCTTTCCAGAAATATTTCCCAGTAGTGAAAAATTGTTTTCAAAACATAGATTCAGCTCTTCAAGATTACCTTTCCACTTTGAGAAATACAAGTTTAGCATGTACCTGGGTGAATGCATTCCCCACCATGCTGAACCTCCTTCACCTTTATTCAAAGGGTATCTCCCTCTAGCAAAAGGAAAGCAGAAGCCTTTTATATATCCACTTCAACAGTTTTCACTTATCCCCATGTGCTTGGCATCCATCCTTCCAAGTAGCCTCCACACTTTGTTAACATACTGGATTTATTAATCCCATTTTACAGCTTGTTGAACTTTCCCTCTATCCCTTCTCTTTGACCAAGAAATTCAATGTTTACAGTTAAAGGTAGAGAAACATTCTAATATCTTATATTTTCCATCATATCCTCCAGGCCTTTTAAATATATTTACATATTTTTGGCAGATAACTTTTGAGGGGAATGCCCATAAAACACATAATATTCTTGTGTTTGTTTTTTTTTTTTTAAACCTTGGGTTCTTTCAGTGGAGGAATAAAATACTCTCACAGAACGCCATATAGCATTACTAAAGCTTTCAATTTATTGTACTGGGAAATTTCCACTCAACAAACTGGATAGTACCTGTTTTAGCTGCCTTAGAAATGCTGAAGCACAACAGTACAACATACATTTCCAAAACATTTTCATCCAGATCTAAAAACACCCACATCTAGTTTCTAACAAGGGACAGGGTATTTTACTTGCATGACTTGGTCAAATTGCCTTCAGATTTTTAAAAAAGTTTAAAAAATGCTTCAGTTAATGTTAAAAAGGCTTCAGTACTATAATCTTATAAAACATACCTCAATAAATAAATTTCAATATATGTGGATACTTTTTTTTCAGAGGAAACCAGAAACTGAAATTGCTGGAACTTGCCATAACAAAACCAAAATCAAAACCAACCAAAAACAACCAACCAACCAAACAAACAAAACCCACAAAACTAAGCCCCCAAAAAACAAAACAAAAAACCAAACCAAAACAAAAAAAACCCAACCAAACAAAACCAAACAAAAAACCTCCACTTGCATTGTAAAAGGTAAAAATACAGAAATTTTCATTTAAAGATCTGTTTTTCACCTCAAAGAAAATTCCTATATAGTTTTGGGACTTGTCACCTTTTAGGGTTGTTTGATTTTTGCAAAAATCAAGCATTTTTATGAGGAAAGTAAGCAATTCCCTGACCAGTTCTTTGAAGAACCTTGGATTATCTGTCCATATTTGTCACATACAAGAAAAGAATAAAGATATCCCACAGGTGGCGTCTTACATAGTGACTGTAATATTAGCAGGCAGATGCAAATAATTAATTTATGAGGTAATATTTTTTGTCTTTTCAAAGTGATTAGGAATGTGTGTATGCAGTAATGGAACTTATTAGCCTTAAGGAACCTTTTGGCACACCCAGCCCAAAGCACAGCACTCATGTCCAGGAAACCCGAAGACAACAAAGAGAAAAAAAGTACATGAATGGGAGGCACTCAGAAACAGTATTCCTACATCAAAGTTAAGTTGGAAGAAAATAAATACTGGCTTTTATTTTGGTATGACATTGAGAAACAAATGGGATTTTGAACACAAAGTGCTTGATGTTGACCCTTTGGTATTAAACTGCATATAAACTTTCAGTAAGAACTCCCACAAACCCAGTATTATATTTGCGATAGTGCTGACAGTCATCAGAGCAGCAGTTTATAGTATGTTGGGCTGGCAGACAACAGCTACAGATAATAAAGGAAGCATATTTCCAGAAAATTGTAACCTGCAAAAAGAATTGTTTAGGTAATATCTAAGCTTGTTTTCCTTAGATGCACAATCAGAAAATACTATTTCCTGTGCCAGCTTTTACACAAAAAGTACTCACATTTTTCTTCCTCAGTTATGTTAATCAGGTAATAAATATGATTAACATAATAATAATAATGTTAATAATAATGTTAATAATAATGTTCTTCTTACAAAATTCTGATTTTCTGCATCGTAACCAGAAATCCTCTATAGATACCAAAAATGCCATTGGTTTTGATGAGTAATCAAACTAAAAAATCCACTGAATTATTTTCTTTCCACTAAAAAAGAAGTGACTTTTGGGGTAGTTTAAGGAAAGTGACAGTCCATTTCTACTCTACAGGTACAATAAGCAGCCTCTGGTTAAGGGCAATAAGTGCTTCTACCCCTAAGCAGAGAGACTGAATGAAGAAATTGCCTACTAGGGTGCCGGGCTGTGGAGGAACTTCTGGTAGATTGGACATTTAAACTAATTGTTTCCAAATTGTTTCCCACCTAGAACTGAATGGCACTATTTGAATAATAAATTGGAATCCCAACCACACCTACTGTCCTTCTAGTAGTCTGAACTTTTTATAATAACCCCCTTCAGATACTGAAAGCAGACATCACTTCCTACAAGAAGCCACACCAAATACACAGTATTCAAATACCCATGATAATCCTTGTAGAAATTTGAAATGGCTGCAGAAGAAGTCCAGAGAAGAGATGTAATGAAGCTGGTTAAAAACAAGGAAGACAAACACTGCACAACACCACACAACCTGCTCTAGAGAGCAGTACCTCTGGGAGGAGCTCTATCATGTTGAACCTACAAGCTGAAACAGTAGTATGGTGCTGTCCCAGGGAGATAACACATCAAGCAGCAAAGTATATTGGTCTCAACTGCTGTGTGCTGAGTGTACTGCCTCGCTCTAAACCACACTGTTCTGAAGAAACGTTTTATGACTAGTTCCCTACTTTTGCTCCTTATTTTTTAACTGTTGACATATGGGAAGTTTGAACTATCCACTGCCGGTTTCAAGAGCCATGTGGTTTACATTCGAGTCCAGCTTTCTATGTGTATCCTGTGTATGTCCTCTATATCTTTTCAAAACCTTGCACAATTTAAACAAAATTTGATATAGATGCTGACAAATAAAAGAAAATAGGCCACTGGGTAAGGGAAGAAGACCACCAAGAGTATGGTTTTCTCCTAAGTGTACTCCTGGTGTCTAATACGGCACAAATCTGCCCCACAGTTTTTATTTTTCTTGTGGAGACATTAATAAGAGGTCTCTCTCCCTCCTCCTTGGCTTCTTCCTGAAGCTTGTAGGATTATTACACCTCTGACATCAGTGCCCTCCTGCCAATCTGCCTGAACATATTGGTCCACCTCAAAAGTTGTTCATGGAGCAAGTAGACACAATCCCAAAAACCTGCTTGACTTATAAAAAAATGCTATAAGAAGACAAGACAGCCGTGTAGAGGTAGAAGATACTCTTGTACCCATTGACACTGCACTGAGAGAGATGTAAAAGAAATCCAGCACCAGAAACACTTTCAAAATCCAGTCTGACAAAACAGCATGACACAGCACTTGTGTTCCCAGATAAAGAACCCCCTGTAGATTTTTCTACAGCCACGCCCTCTGTGGGATTTGTGGTTGTGTTTTGTGGCTGCTGTGAGATAGCAAGGAGTCAGAACCAGCAAACCACCTCACAGAGTCAAGAAACAAAACACTCACATTCACCCCCACCCTAAACCAAATAGACTTTTACAGCAAGATGGAATTGTTATTTCTCACTTAGGGGCAGGACTTGCAATTTCTATAATTTGTCTGGCCTTTTCCTGGCTATCTACAGGCACCCATCTTTGGTTTTACTTAAACAGTATCTTCCCTGAATGAATGGGCAGGAAATATTTCTTAACAATCTACATCACCCTGTTCCTCAAAAGCTTGCTAGTGCAATAAAAAATGAACCCTAAGTGGTTAGTATTAAATGAATTCGCAGGTCTCTAAAGCACAATACAGTAAATCAGTATGTACTGTGTGTCAGTGTGACAGAGACGCCAGAACTGTGGAAAACTCAGAAAGTACTGTGGAACTTTATGACAGCTGCATGCATATGCAAGGACTTTTTGTCTACAGAGCCAGAAAAGCAAGATAAAAATCCACTTCCTTCACAGACTTAAGACAGTGAGAACAAGTTAATGTAAATTTTCTGTACCAGAATAGGGAAGATAAGTTGTTCTTTTTTTCACATCCTCACTGCACAAAAAAAAAAAGCATGGAATATTTTAATTAGCTTTTTAGGCCTCTGTGGATAACACATACTGGTTGAGGACAGTCAGTTTCTATTAATGGGAATGAACTCCCAGCCAAGCAGAGCTGGCTGTGTGTAGCGCTCTGTGGTGTTGGCCTTTGAGGAACACTGATGAAAGGCTGGGGACAAACCATTTAGCTATGGATGCTTAAGAGAACAGGGATGGGGGAGTTCTGAATAGCTAATGTTTTGGTGTACAAGCCCTGACAGGTCATAAGCAATACTGTTGCTTTAACTTGTGGTTTCTATAACAAAACCAGACCTCTTAAGGTAGTCAGGCCACATGTCCATAAGGCACTTTAGGAGACAAGGGCAGAGATGTTGAAGAGAGAGCAGAGGCCTCACATGCTCTGTATCCACATGCAGCGCAAGTAAGGTCAGCTCTGCAAGACGCCTTCCTGCAACTTAAGAGCCTTGTTGCAATACAAAGACTGTGCTGTTTCTCCCTTCTGGAGCTATAATTTGCAAATGGACAAACCTAGCGCACATAATACCAAGTCAGGTCATTTACAGCTTTGCCATCTCTATTGCAGTTGTAGAGATTCATTCCCTAAGACCTGCTCAGTTCTCAGACAGGCTCAGCCTGGGATTGCACAGTGGGGAGAGCAGAGCAGGACTATCAAGCAAGGGAATCACCATCCTTCATCTGCAGCTAGGACCATGGCAAACCAGAGATACCAGTAACTTAGAAACTTCATCGTATGTCACTACATCCATAGAGCTGAATGGATAATTTCCTTCTCTCCTACATCACAGAATATTCAGGAACATCAAGTCCAGCTCTTAAGTGAATAGCCCACAGGGGGCTCGAACCTGCAACCTTAGCATTTTTAGCATCACACTCTAATCAACTGAGGTTATCTGAGGGTCTGCACAATCACCTCAGTCTTGAAACATGACTAATGTGAACTGAACACAACACTGAACAGGACTGTATTAAAAAGGACAGGATTCTTTTTGAGACTCTTTCTCTGAACCCACTCATTCAAAATGTTCAAAGGGAAAAAGTGACTTCTTTTCCTGCACCACTCTCTTGTGTGATTCTGGGCAGCCTGGAGAAGCTACTCTTGCAGCTTTGAAAATTAATACGTTTTCCTGTGCTGAGGACTTTACCAGAAACAATTTCCTCCAAACCAAACTGACTGAAAAAACACTGGCTTTACAACCCAAACAAACAAAAACCTTGCTGTGATAAGCCAGCAGCAAGTTAGTCCAGAAACCACAATATTAAAAGATTTATGCTATGATAGTGACTCGTAAAAGTAGGAGAGACTACTCTGACAGGGAGTAAAGTTGTTTAGCTAAAATTACAAATAATAAAATCATACCCAGAGGTATTTTTTCTATGAGATGGAGCAGATGCAAGTGTTTAGTATCTTTAATTGACTGTTTCAGCCAGGTCAGGTTCAAGCTGCTTCTGGATCCTACCAGAACTTTTTCTGTGCCCAGTGAATTGATGGGAGGTTTTCTTGTGGATGGCATCTCTTCAGCACAGCAGGCAGGAATGGAGCAGAGAGTGTAAGTCAAAACAAGGCAGTTGGGAGAGGAGGGAAAGGGGAGAAGAAAAGAGGGATGGGGAAAAAAGCAGTAGCCCCTGTAAGACACATTCCATCTTGCAAAATTGAGTAGGATTTTTATTTTCCTGGAGCTCCTTCTTGCATTGTTGAGAACACAGCATCACAGAATATTCTGAGTTAGAAGGGACTCACAAGATTCATCGAGTCCAACTCCTGGTCCTGCACACGACAGCCCCAAGAGTGACACCATGTGACCCAGATTATTGTCCAAACTCTTCTTGAATTTTGTCAGGCTTGATGCTGGGACCACTTCCCTGGGTTGCCTGTTCCAGAGCCCAACCACCCTCTGGGTAAAGAATCTTTTCCAAATATCCAACACAGCTTCAGGCCATTCCTTCAGGTCCTGTCACTGATCACCCCAGAGAAGAGATCAGTGTCTGCCCCTCCACTTCCCCTCAGGAGGAAGTTGTAACTGCAATGAGGTCTCCCCTCTAGGCTAAACAGACCAAGGGATCTCAGCTGCTCCTCATACAGCTTCCCCTCAAGGCCTTTCACCATCTTTGTTGCCCTCCTTTGGACACTCTCTAACAGTTTAATGTCTTTCTTACATTGTTTTGCCCAAACCTGCCCCTAGCACTCGAGGTGAGGCCGCCCCAACGCAGAGGAGAGCAGGACAATCCCCTCCCTTGCCCAGCTGTGATGCTGTGCCTGATGCACCCCAGGACAGGGTTGGCCCTCCTGGCTGCCAGGGCACTGCTGACTCATGTTCAACTTGCCATCGACCAGGACCCTCAGGTCCCTTTCCACGGTGCTGCTTTTCAGGGTCTTATTCCCCAATCTGTCTGTACATCCCGGGCTGCCCCATCAGGTGCAGAATCCGGCACTTTCCCTGCTTGAGCTTCATACAGCTGGTGATTGCCCAGCCCTCTGATTTGTCCAAGTCTCTCTGCAGGGCCTCTCTCCTCTTGAGGGAGTCAACAGATGCTCCTCCCAGCTTTGTATCATTTGCAGACTTGCTTAGTATCCCTTCCAGTCCTCATCCAAGTAATGGATGATGAAGATGTTGAAGAGCACAGGGCTGATGGTGGAGCCCTGTGGAATCCCACTAGTGACAGGTCCCCAGTCTGATGTCACCCCATTCACTATAACTCTTTGTGCCCAACCCTTGGCACCAGTTGCTCACCCATCTCATGATGTGTTTATCCAGCTGTGTGCTGGACATTTAGTCCAGAACAATCCTGTAAGAGACAGTATCAAAATCGTTACAGAAATCATCAAAGATTACATCTACTGGCTTCCCTTGATCAATTAGGTGGGTTACCCTGTCATAAAAGGAAATCAGGTTTGATAAGCAGGACTTCCCTCTCATTAAGCCATGCTGGCTGTGAGACAGGTCACTCTTATCAAATACAAACCTACCTGTGGGAAGAATATATTGTTCCCTCACACCAGTACAATCCCATGTAAGTAACAGGTATCATAGACCAGAATGTGTCCCACAGACATCCATCTCTCTGAGGAGGAAAGGAGTTACTTGCCCTTAACACTGCATGTTATGTTGTTGAACCGATTGCAGCACTTGCCTTCAGTTTGTTATAGCCAGCTTTGAAAGTAATATACTTCTACACTGAACAGAAATGGCTTGAAAACTACAGCTACAGAAGACTTGAAGAATGGAAAGAATCATAACAACCTCTGAGTAGTATAGAAATTCTGAACAATCTTTCCCAAATTAACAGCATCAAATTCTTTTACAGCTGTACATACAGTTTAAGACGTTTGGATTTGATCTCCCAATCTGTTGCACTACAAGTAGCATGGCAGTATGCAGTGGAATTTGCAGGACTCTCCACAAGGACCAAGAAACAGTCCAGGGAATCACTCATGTGGCCAAGTGTTGCTAAAAAATAATAGCAAGAACTTGGTGATCTGCCAGATCTCACTGGAGATCCAGTGAGGACATAGGTGATCAGGATGAGCAGAGAGGACTCTAAAAAAAGTAATGCTGCCTTGAGAGATGAACCACAGTGAGGGAGTGTTCCTATTCCTTCCAACGCAGGGGAAGTGTTCCAGGGATCTGCAGTTTTAAAGGTGGTTTGTACTTTCAGTAAAATTGAACCTTGGAATTTTCTGTCGACTAGAAATGTACATCAACTACAAGTAAGTTTAAAACAGAAAACACTCATCTAGACAGAGCAGACACTCTCACACAACAATTCCCACGTCACTTTATTAAGCTGCAGTCAAAACTAATTGTATGGAGAAGTGCACAATCAGATTTAAGGTCTTGGAAGTGATGGAAAATCCATCATGACTGCTACGACCCAGGAGCTAATTACCATCCCATTAGAAAATCTGGCACTCTATTTCTAATATGAATTGGTCCAATTCCCCTATTACAGCTCATTAAAATTGCCATACTACCAATTTTCCTGTGTGTATAAAGATTGATAGGTCACCTCAAGTCACCTCAATGGGTAAACTTCAGAGTTTACCTTTTATTCTGGGAGACCTAATGAGTTTTCTACACCACTCTTCTCTTGTATCTTCCTTCCTCAGTGTATTAATACCAGCACAGGATAAGGAACCCAGTAATAGGCTGTATGATGGCAGAATGTGCTTTTCCATCCCTGCTCTGGATTCCTTCTGCTACACTGCCTGCAAGGACTGTGATAGCTACTCAGCCTCAGCATAAAACTAGGAGTACATGTTCAACCAACTACCCCTCAACCCCTGGCCCTTCCCTGCCATTTCTGAAGATTTCTTTCTCAAGATGCAGCCCCCACTATGTAAGTTGGATCAACATGGTTGTGCTTCTGAAACATGCAGACTTTCATTTTTCATGTGCAAATGTGCCGAGTTTATAATGCAGAATAAATGTTTCTTCATTTATTTCATCCCACCAATGTTATAATCTCCAAACTTCCATGCAATGGCCTTATATTTTCGTCATGCTACAGATGGAAACTAATTCTCTAGACAAGAGAATTACTTAATCTTCCCTAATCTCAAAAAACTGCAAGCAAGACTGGTACATTTTCTGTACAAAAGATGGCCAGCCGCATAAAGGAAATCAGTGTTGCTATTGACAGACATGCCACAGTTCCATTAAGGCATCAAACACAGACAAAAGGCTATTCCTCCATTCACTCCTCATAGCTCATTTCAATTTTCTTTGTTTTAAAGGAACAACTCAAGCCTCACATTTCTTCCTTTGACTGAGGACACTGCCAAAAGTGATATTTGGTGGCTGCAATGTGCAATAAGTGTACAAAATTCATGGCTAATTTTAATTATAAAGATCTTAATTTTGGAGCTATACATCTCTGGTATTTACTAGGACCATAGGATACCTAGGAAATAAGTAAGAGGAGAAAAATTACTATCACCTTTATTATGAACTATGCTCTGAAACAGCTTTTCTATAAACACAGACTTTTCAAAATCACATGAGCTTTTAGAAAAAGAGGAATGTTACTATTTCAGTTGTGCCTTTGTTGTGTTTGGGTTTTGGTTGTTTCTTTTAACACCATTTAGCAAATCCTTTTGACAGAAAGTTCCACAGAAAAGTCTGAAGTGGTCTTCTACAACATCTGTATTTTTATGATAAGAAAATACAAACAAATGTATAGAATTTATTGTCTGTCTGCCACTATTTTAAGTGTATCTTGCCACCAGTTCTCTCTTTCATACTATGTCCCACAACTCATGAAGAAGACTGGAGGAGTAGAATGAAAGAGACTGAACATAAAGTTTCTCTGATTTGCATTCCCCTCAATTTGAATGTTTCAAGCAGATTATTTTTCTGAAGTCTGTTTTTCTCCAGATAATTATTTTCCTTACATGCCTCTTAAATAATTCTTCTCCAGAGTCAAGGAAAACACTCTCTTTTCTAGACAGTTCTAGACATTTTGTTAGCAACTCAGCCAGTCTGTTATCAGGATCCTCCAAAATTGGACCAATACTGTAGTCCCTGGTGACTCACTGCTTTCCAGTTTTCCTGGGAACTCCAATTTATGTTCATGTTCAACATACTCCTACACTGGTGCAGCTTCAATGCAGAGCAAGAGGCAGCACAACAGCTGAGATGTCCCTACTGTATGAACCTCAGTGCCCAATGTGTCAGACTGGGAACGGC
This sequence comes from Platysteira castanea, assembly GCA_013397175.1. Classification (NCBI taxonomy): domain Eukaryota; kingdom Metazoa; phylum Chordata; class Aves; order Passeriformes; genus Platysteira; species Platysteira castanea. The sequence continues at coordinate 1,063,420 of VYXC01003761.1, read as the reverse complement.
AAGGAGAGATGGAAGTTGGGATACAATCTGGGAGGTCCTCTGTCTGCCTAAATCTGTCTCTCCATCTCACAGGACAAAATATACAGAAGAGAGGTTCTTACAATTCTACATGAACAGAAGTCAGGGAATAGAAGATGATTTTCTGCCATCCTGTCAGAACACAAAGAGCCAAACTTTCTGCTCAGTTTCACTCCAGAGACCACATTCTGTTTCTTATTTTTGGCCTTAGTGATGCTGTAAAATGCACAGTCTATTACCAGGCATAAGAGAAGGAAGCAATTTTAAAACTGATTGTGTAAAAAGAAGAACAAAGAGAAACCAAAGAAACCAACTTTTCACACACTATAATTATTCCAGGATTCCACATACATCCAGTGCACCATAAACTGTAATTGTGGAATAAATTATAATTCATGGCTTTGTTAATTTCTAAGCACAGGAAATTCTCTCTACTTGTACCCTGTCCTCTCCTTGCCTCACTTCTGCTCTTGGCTGGGAGATGCAGTGGGAGAAGCAATTGAACATAAGAAGCATCAAAGGAATAAGAAGTCAGAGTTCAGTGGTTTCTACGAGATAATCGGTGCCTCACACTTACTAGAAACTAAGATGAGAGGATTAAAAAAAACCCTAAATCCATAGTTTTGAAGTAGTGAGTTGTTTGGAAAAAGTTGCTTTGTGGACACTGAAAATCATTTGGAAAAACTTCTTCCCATGGGTTTTGTTGTATGTTTTTGGGTTCAGCCTCTTACTAAGAAACCTTTATGATAAGCAAGTCAATACCTACAACAAACAGGAAGATATATCTAAAACTTCAGGTACAAAAATCAAGATTGCACTTTTCAGTAAGAATAATACGGCAATCCAGCAAGTTTTAACAGTGCAAGTGGTTAAAGACAGCTTACATTAAGTGGCATTGCGCTTGTGCACTACTCATAACCTCTGTAGCTGTTAAGTATGTGCAATACTTAGGGATTATTCTGGCAAAACAGCAAAAGCCTCAGTAACACCTACAGATTTATTTTTAATTCCTCTTGATGTCCATAAAAGTAAATGGAATAATGAGCAATGTTCACCACTCTGTGATCTCTGCTGGATCCAGTCCAATTTATATGTCACTGTGAATTACTGACACACTGTAGCAGTAATTTTCTGTGTATGATAAAGATAAAACACAACACGTAATTTGTTGACTCATTCTCAAAAATCAATTAATCTTCTTAAACGCTGTTTGCTTTGGAGAAAAAGTAACAAGGAAAAAGAATAACATCATGATGAAGTTATTCAAGTTTAGTGTCACCATTATGGAAAAAAGTGGTCAAAATACATTGTCTAATGCTCACATCTGCATGAAAGTGCACTTAGAGCTATGAAACTTGACAGGCTAGAGACACTGTTACAAGGTTAAAAAATTCTATACATTCAAGGAAATAATTTAGAATCTGCACTGGTGGCTCAGTCCTGCCCTGCAAACCTCTGACTCGTATACACTGAATGTCTCAGCTGAAAAAGTAAGACTCTTCATTGGAAAATGAACTTTCCTAATACTGACCTGAATAACCAAGAAAGGTTTAAAATAACTTGTTATCCCAAGAAAAAGAAGGAACTGAATTTAATATGAATTTAGTGAGGAGAGAGAAATGGAAGAGTGGCCTAAGGATGTTGTGTGCAGTTTGTTCATTGTTTTGAGCATCGGTGCCTACATTGTTTACACTGAGAAGTGGGGTAGATCTAAGAAGATCCAAGATCTACATGCTGAGAACCACTAAGAATATGATGTATGGAGTGGAGAGCACTGAAGTTGTTTCCATTTTATTTGACTCAATTGTATGATATGGCTGTCTGTGTTCTTTCCCTTAAATGTTCCTTTTCCACTTCAGGGAAAACCCTCCAGCATTTTGAACCGTAATACTCCTGTGCAGATAATTATATTCAGCATATTAGGAAAGTTTTCTCCTACTGACAAGATAATCCTCATCAAATCAAACTGTTTTTATGGATTCCACAAGCCAAATAGGATATTACATTGAAGTCAGACTTCTTAAGGGGTACAAAAACCTTTCAATCTACCAATATTTTCATCATTCCTCACCACAGAAAAGCAACTTGAGCCACACAGTGCAAACAAGAGTTAAATTAATTTGGGGATTTACTGAGACTGGTAACGAATATTTTTTAAACTGTAAACAGACATCTGTTTTGATACTGACAACCATTCATTAGCCTTGGTGTTTGCCAGCATAGTGCAGCAGATGTTATTTTCTTGTTGTATATTTTCATAAGATGTGGTCATTGTTTAAGCTACATTCTAACAAGGACTCAGAATTAAATGGAACTGGTTAAATTAAAAATGGAATGTTATTCTCCAATGTGAATTAATTACAATGACACATTGAAGTGTGAAGAAATAATTCATGTTCTGCAAATAGCTGCAAAATGGTTACAATGTTAACCTCTGGCTGATCTTTTTGCACAAGTGGAAATAAGAATATACTGGAAATGTTTGTTATTGTGTCTCTGAGCATTCTTTTATAACATAGATATGTGTATAAATAATGTATATTTGACAGAAGCACACATATATGTGCACATATAAACCCAGTCAGGTATTTAAATTTTAGATTTTTGTCCAAGCAAACATATTTAGTGGGAAAGGACAAAATAATTCAAATAAACAGGAAATCTCTGGCTTTTCTCTGTCTCTCTAAACTGACATGCGGTCCAGGTTCAGACAGCTTCCAATTTCTGTTCTGATACAACAAATGGTGAGATGTAATTAAGAAATTTATCCTCAGGTTACTTCATTTTAACAGCACAGAATGGCAACCCTATGTAACATCTCTCTAGATTTGATTGGTTCATCTGTTAACAATCTGAAGTGCTGGATGCTCATTTGGACTGAATTTTAAATCCCTGAAGGTTCATCTATCACCAGCTTATAGACTGCAGGAACAAGAATGCTATTTACTTTATATTTTGTTTTTCTTGTCTTTCTTTTTTTTCCCCCCAAATTTGCTACTTGTGAAAGGTCCAAAATTACTGTAACTGGAGACTAGACGGGATAAAAAGATGTTCTCTTTATCACCAGAAAAACTGCCCTACCTTGTCTTCTCAACACAACTTCAGTCTGAAACTTAAAACCAGCTGCCACATTCTGACTACAAACATGTCTTTCATCATTGTGCATTTAATAGAAACTTTATGGCCCAGTTTGAAACTCCCTCTTCAGCATTCAAGGAACACAAAATACGTAAAGAATTCTACGGCTAAGGACAAGACAAAGCTTGTAGGTCAATGTAACTTATTTTATTAGACCAAGAGGTACAGCTTTTTTAAAAACTTGAATAAGCTTTTGAACATGCAATCCCTTCTTGAGGTATGAAATACATAATAGAAGCAGCCTATTTAAGAACTATATTAACAACAAGGAAACCTGAGAACTGTGACAATTACAACAAATCATCACAAGACACTAAATTGTGCTATTTGAAATTGAGGCTACACAAGATAAAGGCAGCAACCAAGTTAATCATGACATCTCTTTCCTAAGAAACCACAGAGACAGTGCTATTAGTCCTACAGTAAAAAAAGCACATGACTAAAAGCTAGTTCATGTCCCAGGCTGTGCAACTACGCTATTCTGTTACTATCTGTAAAACTGTAGTATCGACTTTCTACCTGTTTCACCACAGCAGGCTAACCCCAATTACATTAATCTGTGTAAATCACATCTAGAACTTCAAAGGAAAGCACTGTAAAGTACAAAGGATTGTATAATGAATAGCACTTGAAAGAAAAGCATAAAGAACATACAATGTTAAGCCCCAAAGATCCACAATTCTCCGAGGTTTCTGGTTCCAGCCAGAGTTCTGAACAAAACTTTGGAAGAAAACAGTGGAAGCAGAAATCAGGGATGACAGAATAGGAATGGACCTGAAAACCATTTCATTTACTGAGGTCAGTGGATCTTGCTGAAACTACAAGATTTGAGTCAGTACAGGTGAGAAGTGGAGCGAGCACACTTGTAGTCTAAAGAGCTCCTTCCCTTCCAGGGCCAGCAACCGTATCAGCCTGTTTGGAGGACTCAGGGGCTCACACTTGCAAGCTCAGGGGCAGCAGCAAGCCTGCTGTCTCACACTGATGGGATGTAACTGCAATCACCCAGAGTTTCCGGCCCTTGAGGAAGGAAGCTTGAGTGTAAGGTAAAGCCCATCTTTTGTTTGGATTCCAGTTGCCAGGAAGGAATGAATTTACAGCAGCATTAATTATGAGTCAGGAAGGAACAACAACAACAACAAAATCCCTAAGAATAAATACAAAAAAATCGCAGAAGAGGTCAATAGGAGTCAAGAGACAAGTTAGTAGAAGGACAACATGTGGGATATATACTTATGTTATGTGTTAGTGCCTGTGCACTACTAGCACTTCCCATAAGACTTAGCTATTTTCCAGAACCTGGCTTACTATTGATCATGATAATTTGAGACACCGGTGACTGGTATTCGCCGAGAACATTTAGTATCACTGCTCACTAGGCATGATGCCTAAATGCCATTCCATGCCTTGAGGAACTATATGCCAAACTTAAGATGTAAATTACTTTAAACAGTGACATATTCTTTGTATGCTGCTTTGATTAATACAGGTATTATGACAGCTAATAGTACTTACTGTAAAAGGTGCTGGTACCAGTTTGTGCTGAAGAATGGTTAGTTGTGAGAGCCAGGATTCTCTGTTGATTCACCCTAAATAAAACTCCAAAACATTAGAATTAAAGAGCAGGAAAAGCACTGAAGAACTAGCACTACCAGCAAGGAAAGAGTGTCAGAAGTATATTTAAGACTCTCCAAGCAGCATTCAGGTTTTTATAGCAGTCGTGATAATGATCTTACAGAGAATCTTTCATCCAGAAGGATTCATTTATGGCCTTTGTGCATACCATGGGAATAAGTGTACTCTCTTCTGCCAACTTACAGTGTGAAAAGCTGTTTACACCTCTGGAGGAAAATGTCGTGCTATGAGAATTGCTACATCTCGAACAAAAGGGATTAGGACAGGCAATGCCAAGTGCTACAACAGTCAAGTACAAAACATAGGGGGGAATTTGAAGAAACAGAACACAAATAATCAAAGCCATGTTCTAGTCAGGATGCTGAGACTAACAGAGTAACTTCCAAAATGTATCATGGTATCAGTCATCAAACTTTTGCTTTTAAATCCCCATTGGACCTTTTGGCTCTCCCTTAGTTTCTCTCAACGTATACTCATAGAGGCTGCTCTGTAAAACATTAGCAAACATTAAGCTGAACCTGACAGTGCTGCTTCCAAGTACATTACATAAAAAAGTTGGTAATGCTTTTTAATGCTACCCAAGGTAAAATAAGAAGGATTTAAAATCAAATAACAGGAAAAGCATTTATAGAATAACATTCATATTTTAAATGCATTCAGATAATTCTCACTAGGTTCAACTACCCTCTAATTCAATTTGTTTCTGACTTGGTCTCATCATCCTTATTTATATAAGTTGTTTTTCCCCATAAAGGTGGAAAAGACAGGGCTTCCCATAGAGATAACAGGAGCAAACTCAGGACTTCTGCAATGAAAGAAAGGTAATATGAAAAATTATGCATCACTGCCGCTATAGGACACGAAATAGATGGACTCGCACGCTGAACTGAGATGGGCAAGAAGAGAGGGGAACTTTATTTTGTCCCGATATTTATACATTTCTCAATTCGACAAGGGATTGGAAGGATGGTGTCACTTCCTCTCCAATCTCACTGGACAAAAAAGACGTTCATCAAAAGTTCTCTCACAGTACATGAATGAAAACAAAACAGAACAGTTAAGTAAACATTGGCTATTATTTACATAAAGTCTGTGAAAATTGTGTCTCCAAATATGCAAACTATCAGAAGGCTAAAAAAAACCCAGGGCAACATACCACCACACCAACCAACCAACCCACCCATCTACCTATAAAGGTGCTGCCCTCAGGTTAGGAACTCAGGAAAAGAGCACAGAAACAATGGTTCTAGCTGTTCATTCAGTACAACACTACTCTGATGTTTTCATTTGTTGGTAAAAAGACTGACGACTGAGGGAAAAAAGAGTATCTTAATGAGCGTCAACTGTTTCCCCCACCTCCATGTTTTCTTCCTCTCATGGTCTCCCTAATTAAGAAAGGTACTTTTGTCACATAATCTCCAATTAACTCAACAAGTCACAGCAGTCAGCTCTCCTTTCGACACCAGACTGCTCAGGTGATCTTTAGATGTTACTTTCCAAAACTTAATTCCCAACAATTAGACTTAGTTCAAGGTTAACACCAATTCCCCCCACCATGGAATAGGAAAAATAATAAATGGGAAGAAGTTTCCTAGAACAAAAGAAGGCAATTTCAAATTAAATTAAAACGAAGGAGCCTTCCACCACCCCTAAGAACAGGTCATGACACTGCTGGTCCATGAACAAGTAACCACGGCAAGGCTGACTACAAACCTAAATGCTTGCAGAATGACAGCCAACCTCTGATACAAGGTCACGAGGCAGAGATCCACCCTTCATTACATTTTAAATGTTAAATGCATTGTCTTGCTAAATCTACCCACTTGGTGTTGATCCAATTGCTTCACTCATGAAAGATATTTACTTGAAAAACACCTAAGCTACAAATGGACTCCAAATATCAGGCAGGCAGGCAAAGCACATATTACAAACAAGTAAATAACAAGCTTTTCTTCTGGGAAGAAAACAAATCAGTTCCTGGCAAGGAGGAAAATCACTGTTTCCAGCAACCAAGACTTCAGAACAACAATCTAAACTGATGAATCAGAATTCGTAATGACACAAACAGAATTATACACAGCCCTCTACAAGGGTTTATAAGAGAAATTAAACTTAACTACATTACCAGTAACATGACAAATGCAGCTACGCTAAAAAACACATGATAAAAAAATGGTAACTAAAGAAAATGGTAACCATGAAGATGGTTTTATCATTTAAAAAATTAATTTCAGCCATCTGATTGCTCAAGTTACATTTTTTGCAGTAATACTGAGCTGAATTGGCTATTCAGCAATGTCAATATCATTAATTGCTAATGCTGAAATAGGGTTTTGTATTTCACATCAAGCAATACATGATTGACAGCAATGCCAGAGATTGTATAGATTTTAGCACGGGAGAGACTGTTTGTTTTCTCTCTGTGACTTTCCTCATTGTGGCAGGGCTAAAACATAGGTGGCATTAGGAGGAATTTATTCAGCAGGCATATTTCTTTCCTTTGTTTTTTTCTTGGTAGAAAAAGGAGGAATAGAAAAGTAACTACCAGAGACTTAGTTTTCTTGGGAAAATGTTATAATAAGAGCAGGGGTACAGGATGTCCCTTTTAACACCAAGGGTGAGGAACAAGACATAACAAAAGAAATGTACAAGCACTTCTTTGATAGTGACACAAATGTAAGTACAAATAGTATCAGATTAATAGAACAGTGTCCAGTTTCTAAAACAGACAAAGACATAACAAGATTCACTGGGTGAAATCCAAAGCTAGAAAAATCTCACCAGAAAGAGAAACAAAAATTTTAAATGAAGGTAACAAACCACTGGGCTATTTTACTGAAATGTTTTGGTAGATTCCTCAGCATCCCACTTGGACAGCTTTCTATAAGATTAACCCTCAAAAGACCACAATGCATTAGACTTCACACAGAATAAATGGGTACTATTTCCTGGCATCTGATATAACACAGATATGAGTACATGTCCATAATGGTCTCTGCTTACCCTGAATGACCAAAAGCTTTAATCCACACGGAATATACAAAAGAACAAGAGAACTATTTACGGCAGGGTTTTTTGTAGCTTTCTGACAGCTTCATTTATGCTGATTAGTATTTTACTGGATAATAAAATTTAACTGAAGTAATTTCAAGGTATCACTAGTGTGAATAAGGCTGGAAAAATTGGAAACTTCCTGTTTAAAGGAAATTAGATTTGGTAGTTATGCTGTCTCTCCATTTCTTCACACTTAATAACTTTTGAAAGCAACAACTAATTTAAAAAACAAATGGGATACTAAATGTCTCAGAAATTAAATTGTTGAAGCTGATGGACCAGGCATATAATTTACTTTTCCTCATTGTCTGCAAGAATTAATCTATTGACATATCCATGTCTGGAAACTTACTACAAGAATGTGGTGTCCGATCCTGGCAAGAAACCAGTCATGTTTCACAGATCTCCTAGATTTTATTAGAGCATGTGGAAATAGATAACCCAAATGACAAAGCTCATTTGGGTTTCCACCAGGCCTTCGAAAGGCCACTCACTTAAGGTCTTTGAAGAGCCAAACTGCCATGGAATAATCTTACTGTGGATAAATAATTGCATAAAATACAAGAAAGAAAATGTAGGGGCAAATGGACATTTTTCATAATGATGAAGTTCATCACCAGATGTCCACCTGCATCCATACTAAGGGCTATTTTATACAACTTCATCACAAATTATATAGAGAAGAGTCAACAGTAAAATGACAAAGATTGCAGCTGATGCTACATTATTCAGAATAGAAGAAAAGCTGAATAGCAAATTACAGATTCATACAATTGTTAAGGTTGGAATAGACCTTTAAGATCAAGTCCAACCACCAGCCTAGCACTACCACCATGTTCACCATTAACACATGTCCTCAAGTGCCATAATCACATGTTTTTTGAACATAATGACTCTACCACTTCCCTGGGCATTCTGTTCCAATGCTTGACAACTTTTTTGGTGAAGAAATTTTTCTTATATCCAACCTAAACTTCCTCTAGTGCAACTTGAGGCCTTTTCCTCCTGTTCTGTAACTTGTTGCCTGGGAGAAGAGGCTGACTCCCACCTGGCCATCCAGCCAGTCTTCTACCCAGCAAAGAGTACACCCATCCACACACACCATGGGAAGCCACTTTCTCTGTGAGAGTGCCGTGGAAGACAGTATCAAAGGCTTTCCTTTGATGAGCCTTTCCCTCATCCAATAAGTGGGTCACCTGGTCACAGGAGTAGATCAGGTTGGTCAAGTAGGACCAACCTACGTTGGCTGGGCCTGATCCCCTGGCTATCCTGTTCATGTTGCATGAAATGGATCTGGATGAATCCATATTGTGTGTATATATGTGTTTGCGTGTGTATACATATATATATAGTCCTGGTTTTGGGCAGGACAGGGCTAATTTTTGCAGTAGCCAGGAGGGATGTGGCTGAGGGGGCATGGCCAGGACCCTGATGTTATTCTCTACCACCTCAACCTCATTGCCAACCTCAGGAAAGGAACTCTCTCGCACTTCTGAGGAGAAGGGATTCCTTCCTGTTGAGAAAGGTGGGGAAGTGCTCCCATATTGTTCATTGTGCCGGGCTCTGTGGTGAGCATTTCTTCATGTGAATCATTCTCTCTTTTTGTATACTTTTGTTACCATTGCTGTTACTGTTTGTTTTCTTCTCCTATTGCTGTTTCCAGTAAAGTGCTCTTATCTCAATCCATGACCTGTTGCCCTGGTTTTTGCTAAGCCTTCTGTTTTTAACCTTGGAGTCAAATTCTTTCTCACAGTTTCATGTAAATAATAGCCAGTGTTTACTTAACGGTATTTTCTGTTTTTCATTCCTTTTGTAATAACAGAACTTTGATGAGCACCTTTTCTCTCCAGTGGGATTGAGAAGGAAGTGACATGTCCTCCAATCCCTTGTGGAGTTGGGAATTGTATAAGAATGTGAAATATGTCAATAATAAAGTCTTTCCCTTCCTTTCTGCTGAACCTGGCAGGTGTGAGAGCGTCTTCTTGTGTCTTCCCAGACACAATGACCTTTGCCTTTTGTGCCTCCAGTTCTCATCTCCATCCTGTGGCAGCAGGAAGGCAGGGGGACACGGGGCGGGGGAGCGAGAGAGAGCAGCAGTGTGGTTTGGAGAGTCTCAGTGGGAGCACTGAATTGGGGAGTACCATTCCTAAGCCACGACAATATACATACAGGTATGCACATTTTCTACTAAAGGTCAGGGAGGGGAACAGGATGAATCCATTGCCATTGTTTGTGCTGTGTTTTCTGTTGTGTTGATCTGCGTGCCCAATCACTTGTGCATGTAATAGGTACACTGTGTGTGGCTGTGTGTCTACTGGGAGTATGTGCTCAGTCTCACCACTGGCTGAATGAGGAAACACTGAGCTAGAGGAGACTTTCCTCTCACAAGCTACTGGATTCAGCAGCTACTAACAGCCTACATGATCACTCCATATTTGCCCTCTTCCATAGAGGTGCCAAAGACATGAAGGCCCTCCTGGAACATCCCTACAGTCCTCTGTCAGTGTGCTGCAGGGCTCACCACTGCATCCTTTATGTATAGAAGCTGTTAACCAAAAAAGGAGCATCTCTGAGGAGTAGAAATCTGAAAATTCTATTTCTTCTAAATACATATATATGTACAGCTCGTCAAACTGGCTTTTCCTTGTATTCTCCCAGCCTCAGTGGGAGATAATTTGCTTCCCTTTCATGTGATTTTTGAATTCACTTCATCCTATGGTTTCTCTGAACTGTCTTGTAGGAACTACTGCCTAATGCACTTTTTAGTAAAGCAGTTTGTATTCTGCCAACTGTCACTCAAAGTAGTACAGAAATTCACTTATGTTCTCGCCTATTTAAATCAACAGCCACAAAAATGACATTTGCTTGACAAAACTGTTACACCTTAAAAAACAGCATTGAAAAATTTAGCAATACAATTAAATTTATTCCCTTTTGCAATGTTCTTCCTCAATTACAGAGTATTCCATTGGCATCTGACAGAATTCAGTTGAAATTTGAAATTTTCAGGTCAGTATCCCTGTCAAAATAACATTAACACAGTAAATTTGTTTTTATCGTCCTATAACAAACCAAGTTGGATTTCTTTTCAAAGTGAATGCATCTTGCTTTTTCTAGTAAAAATATAAGAATACGATACAAAATTTTATGCAGTTTCAGGAAGACTGTATCTTCTTCAAGAAGTAGGAGGTGGGAGACTAGAAGAGGAAACAAGCAAGATATTTCATTGTGAATGGAAACAATGAAACCTGGTTTCCTATGAATTTGTGCTATGGATTGAGCTCTATGTGACTTCTCTCCTGCCTAATAAGGATCCTGTTCATGCTCCATAATTCCCCTCAGATCATTACAAGGGTCTTGCTCTTTACCCAGACATGTACATTTTAAAAAATGTATAGCAACTTGTTAGATTTCTTACTTTTTCCCCTCTGTCTGCAGCTACCCAGAAGGTTCAACACGCTGTACTGGGTGAGACAGAGGACTACATTCTTTGAACACTGGTTACTCTCTGTTGTTTACAACAGTAAATTCCATTTCACAAATATTCCCCAACTTCCACATATTAATTGATAACATTTGATATATTTATTCCTTCTATCTATTTTCAGGAAATACTTTCAGGAATTTCTTCTGTTTTGGGGGACACAACCATTGGTGGAACATAAAGGATTTCTACTCCGTGACCCACACAAAAAAAATCTCTAGGTAAATCTCTGACAGAAGGAGGAACACAGTTTTCATCTAGAGGAAGCTCTGCATGTAGCTAATGGCTTATCTCTCTGGGTAGTTTAAGATTAAAGACTGTCAGGCTGTAGATGCTCAATGCTTTCTCTCAGACACCTGCTGATGCCATGATTACTCCGCAGGCAAAACGAAAGTCAACTCTGAAATACCATCACTAATATGATTAGATGGACCATGGTATACAGCTAGACCCACTATCTGTGAGCAGGAGAATTCTCTGCAGGGGAGAACAAGGACAAAATAAAGAACTCTCTAATACAAAGTGTTATTTTTTTAAAAAGCGTACTTCCCTATCCTAATGCAAGCAAAATGCTGTACCAACTTGAGGTACTGTGAATCAAGAAGACAAGTTCTATTGGAGAGAAAGAAAAGGGTCTCAACCATTCTCTCTCCCACCAGGGGAAAAACTCCAAAACCTAACACCAGATAAACCAAGGGCTGAAACTGTAATGAGGTACTGTGCCTACCTTGAGGCAGAGTGCTGAAATGTAAACTCCTGCCTACTGAGGCAGGTCAGAGATGGTAGATTGCACTCTCATTCCTTCCAGCTTCTACTCCAGGGAATACCATAAATATCATAAATGGCCTCTTTTCTTAGTCACTGGTCTGGAAACTTGCAGTTAATTAATTTTACCCCATTCAACATAAAGGTCTAGGACCCTTTCCAATTTTTTTTAGTCAACGTCCAGCAATAAATGCAAGCTTCCCCAGGCTTAGCTAACAGTTCATAACAGTGATTGGCAGCTCCCTCCAAGGTCTCCACGGATCATCCAGAATCACAGCCTACCCCTAGAACTGCACAGGGGGTCTTTTGTAAATACTTCTTTCACAGCCGTGCCTAATCATACAATTCAATTCAGCATGAATTGAATTTTACTCACCCTCACCTAGCAAAAACAGAGTTTAGGTACTTGGTCAGGAAAATATTTTGAACTGGGAACTTTTTAGGAATAAATTACTACTAATTAAGTTACCCGTACTGGAAGAAGAAAAACTGGGTTCTTCTCTCCTCAACCTGGAAGGAATAAAACGTACCTACCTATTTTCTTTAACAGTTATCTGCACTGCTAGGGTATGTGCTGTTTCTACTTATTTTGGCTAACCATCTCCAGCCAAGAATGCAAAAATCCTAAGATCAGGAAAGCACACAGGCTGACTCCAAACACTACTGGTTCTAGCATACAGCTACAGAGAAGACAACTTGTGCCCTGCAGCTCGTGCTTCTTGAACAACCCACATCTTCTAAGCAGTCACTGATTATAGAATAAATGTATCAAAGGGAACAAGCTTAAGTAGTAAAGCTGTGACAAAATACACATAAAAATTCCAGTTATTTCAGCAAACATAAGGTCCTCTTAACAGCAAAACTCTACTAAAGTACAACTGGCATAACTACTTCATGGCTTTCATGCTTTTAAATGACTTCAACCTAGACAGAGAATTCAGAAAGAGAAAACATTTTATAGTAGAAATTACAATGGAAATCAAAGTGAAATGCTAACTAATTTAAGCCCTGGTTGGTGCAACTACTTTGCTTACATATCTGTTTGCAAGAGAAAGGTCTAAACTGCACAATGAAATAAGTCTGAGAGTCTTGTATCTGAAAACGGGATGAAACAGTTCTTAGAACACCAGAAAACGAGGGTTCTGTTAAACAGCAACGATAGCCTTAAAATTCTCCACATGCACTTCTGAAAAAGAAAGAGTTGATTTGCAAAACCGAGTAAAACTCAACATCAAGCAAAAGAACATTGTCTGGGTCTCTTTATGTGGCCTGACTGGGAGACCAGCCAATAGACTGATTTACTTTAATGTTATACAGAAAACCTACCTGTAAAATCAATCACGGTAAGCTCTGCATAGGAAGTTCAGGGCAAGGGTGAAGTAGCCAGTTGTAAAGTGTTGTTCTTGTGTTAATAGTCCATTCAAACATGCAGTTCTTCTCTGCGGTTCTCTCTTTAGATTAAAGATGCCTGACAAACACCCTCAAGAAGCTGTTAAGTTAACATCACAATTTCATTGATTCTAAAAAGACACTAAAACAAAGTACTGGAATGTAAACTATGAAAATGCAGTTTTCATTTCAGATGACAAGGGAAGCTGTCTTTGTTACTTCTTGACCCTCCAAGCCCCCAAGAGGCATGCCAGAGTTGTCAAGTTTTTTTAATTAAGTATTTAAGCATTAAACATGTTCCACACAACTCATGTAGTTATTCCTTCTAAGAATATAAAACAGTACAAGGAAGTGTGGTCATATGTGATGAACAGATCAAAAATATTTTGTACAATTTATGGAAATACCTGTCTACTGTGATGTGCACTCTACCTGCTGATGTGCGCATTTCATCTGGCTAACAAGGATACTCATTATCTTTGTGAAAGTGATGAATAACCTTTAAATTCTTGAGAAATCACTGAAAATGAAAGCCTGACAAAGATGGGCTGAACCTGAAGTGATCCATTCTAGCTGAGGCAAGCAGAAACTGGGATGTATCCCTTTCATAGCCCAGTATTTTTAGGCAACCATTTTGGTGCTTATGGCCCGGCAGGAATCAGTAGCTCTTGGTGTACAGGCATCACTTCACCCAGGTAGAAGCCTGTGCACCATAGTCCTCCACACGAAAATCCTTTTCCCTGCTCCCTTACTGCTCCCCATCACCCAAGTCTAAACAAATAAGGAGGTCACATACATATGGCATTTTGGGATGCAGATGTCTGTCAGCATCTTTGTTAAACCTGCCAGACCTTCTCAATTTGCTTAGCTTTGTAACAAACCCCTGGTTGTATATCAATCCCCCTAGTTACATTTGCTGTCTGCACTGAGGTATCAGACAAACCACTCATCTTTTAATTTACTGGTTTGCTACACCCTGAAGCACATTACTTACTTGAAACAGGTTAAAAGGTCTAGGAAGAGCTTATTATTCTATCTCTGCACTTGTGAGACCTCATCTGGAGAACTGTGTACAGTTCTGGTGTCCTCAAGATAAGAAGAACATGGAACTGTTGGAGTAAGTCCAGAAGAGGCCATCAAGTTGGTAAGATGACTGAAGCACCTGCCCTACCAAGACAGGCTGAAAAAATTGTGTCTGTTCAGCCTGGAGAAGAGAAGGTTGTGTGGAGACCTCACAGCAAGCTTCCCGTATCTGAAGGGGGATACAAGGATGCCAGAGAGGGACCCTTTGTCAGGAACTGTAATGATGGGACAAGGAGTAATGGGTACAAACTGAAAGAGGGAAAATTTAGGTTAGATATTAGAAAGAAAATTTTCACTGGGAGGGTGGTGAGACACACTGGAACAGGTTGTGAAGGGCAGCTGTGGATGCCACAACCCTGGCACTGTTCAAGGCCAGATTCGATGAGGCCTTGAGCAACCTGGTCTAGCGGGAGGTGTCCCTGCCCATGGCAGGGAGGCTTGGAACTGATCTTTAAGGTCTCTTCCCACATCTTAACATTCTCAGACATGTGACAAGTAAAGCTAACCTAGATAAAGAAAACGCTGGCCTTCAACTAGGACACTAATTGCCTTTTTCCCTCTTCCCTAAACTTAAGTTTCGCCCACCCTCTGCTAAGGACCACGGCAGCAGCCTCGGCCTGGCCCCGCCTCCGAGGCGGCCTCAGGCCGGGCAGGGCCCGTCGCGCCCGAGGCCTCGGGGGGCACCGCCCGCCCGGGGTTTGGGGCCCTCCCATCCGGGGCGGAGCGGGGCCGGGCCGGGGGCGGAGCGGAGAGCGCGGCCCCGTCATGTCCAAGCACGTGTTTCTAACGGGACCCCCAGGTAATGGCGGCGGGAGGAGCCCGCGGAGCCGGGCGGGGGCGATGGCGATGGCGCGGTCGAGGGGATGCTGTGGGACCCGGCCCGGCCCGGGCTGGCCTGGCCCGGCCTTGCCTTGCCTTCCGTCCTGCGCGGTGCCGGCGGGGCTGTGAGGCGCTCAGAGGCGGGGAAAGGCAGCTGCTGCAGGACCCCGGCACCGGCCTGCGCTCCGAGGAAGCCCCGGGAGCTCCTCCAGCTGCAGCTGGGCCCGGCACTGCCCAAGGTTCCGCGCCTGCGGGCCCGGAGCTCCCCCCCCCCTTCCCCATGTCGAGGTCAGAGCTGTTGCACTAATTATTTTGTTCCTAATGAAATGCCACTTTACCTCTCTGTCCAGTCCTCCAAGGCATGTACTTTTCCAGGCGCTGCTGCTTTGTCCCTGGCTTCTGCTCTGGAGCTCAGTGTTGGGGAAAAAAAACACCTCCTGGACAACTAATTCTGCTTCAGTATAAACTGCAGCCATTAATAATTTCTGAAATCTCACCTTTCCTCTAACTTAATTGTAGTGATTTAGCACTTGCAGCCTCATTGAAGTCCAGGTGTAGCTAATAATTGGTGTCCCGGATGGGCAGGCCTTGATTGAAGCAGTGGAGTAGTTTGTCATGGTAAGGGAATCTGATTACTGTGGAGGCCGAGTGGGACAGAGTATGAGGGTTAAGCTCTGTGGTTGATAAAGAAATAAACCAGTTATTATGATTGCAGAGCTTTCCTTTATGGTGTGGGAGTAAAGCAGTGAGCCTTATTCTCCTTTTTGTGAACCTCTTGCAGATGCCTGTCTTGACTGGAATTAATTTAAAATGCTGCTGCTAGGCTGAGATAGGAATACATTCCACCCAGTTCAAGTGGCTTTCCATCCACTTGAATAAAGGCAACCTTTCAGGAGATGGAGATGTTAGGGCTGCTTAGGTCTTGTCTCTCTTCATTTATCTGAAATTGAATGTACTGTTTTGATTAGCTAAATGTATAAGTTCAAGCATTCTCAAACTTAGTTTGAATCACTCTTGCTTTGTTTGGCAGTTTACTGAATGAATGTAAACAAATCAGAGATAGCAAATCCACTTAGCAAAATTAGTATAAATTCACTTACAAGAGACAAGGCCTTGAAAAGATGTTAGATACTGAGGATGCCACATTTGTCATTTTTTTGTTGTTCAACTGCTATGAAGCCCTCTTCAAATTTGAAAAGTTTGTGTAAGCGTTTGACTGGATGCCTTTGAAGCCACAGAATATTTCCTCATTGGTATTGACTGTTAGGAAAGCAGTTCCTAAATCTGCTTAAAGTCTAAAGTAGAAATTTGGTGTGTCCATGTTGAAGTGATTTCTCTTGGCATCTCTAGGCTTCTCACTTTTGGTCTGTGTTCCTCATCTCCAGGAATTTGAAGGTTTATTCTGCAGGATTATTTTCTATCATCTGATTTTTTTAGAGCAGTGATGAGAAATGAATTGATAGCACTAAATTTTGTGAGAGGCAATAAAGGTGAGTTTAAAAGGAGATTGTTGAGGGATGTATTTGTACAATGACAAAAGGGAAAAACTGGAAGGCTGTCTGGAACATGGCCAATGTTCACATTGTAAAAAGTGGATCAGACTGTGCAAGTGTGTCTGAGAAGACACAATAAAGAGGCTCTCACACCTGCCAGGTTCAGCAGAAAGGAGGGAATAATACTGTTTATTATTTACATTTTTCACATTCATATACACGTCCCAACTCCACAAGGGATTGGAGAGCATGTTACTTCCTTCTCAGTCCCACTGGAGAAGAAAGGTGCTCATCAAAGTTCTCTTATCACAAAAGGAATGAAAAACAGAAAATACCGTTAAGTAAACACTGGCTATTATTTACATGAAACTATGTGAAAGAATCTGACTCCAAGGTTAAAAACAGAAGGCTTACAAAAACCAGGGCAACATGCAAGGAGATAGCAGGTGGCGAGAGTTTTAAGGACCTGTTTAGGGTAAGAAAATGGATTATAGAGTCAGAAGATAATTAATGTAAAAAGAGACTTGAGGAGGTTTAAAGGAGTATCAGCTATGAGGCCAGACCAGGTTGCTTAAGGCTTTATTCAGTCACGCCTTGAAAACCTTGAAGTATTTGAAGACTGCACAGCCTCTCTGGGCAGCCTGTTTCATGGCTTCATTGGCCTCACAATAAACAAGCTTTTCTCTGTACCTAGTCAAAATGTCTCTTGATTCAGTTACCAGCAGAAACATTTTTCTGTTGTTGGGACTATGTATGACGTGGTATCTCAGGGACATTGAGTGCTTCTGATTTCTAGGACTTCAGTGGAAGTAGCATGTCTTTTGTGCCAGCTGGGAGTCTGGTAATAGCAGTCATCGTTGACCTTTTGATCTAAAAAGGGAGTGAACTTAGCTCTGTTCTTAAAAGTAGTGAATATCAATGGTAGAAAGGGAGATTCATCAGTCAGTCTTCCAGCAAGCTTGGATATGGGTTTTGTATCACGTATTTACCTGCCTTGTTGTAAGTTTTGAGGCCTGCTCATGCATCATCTAAGATAACAAATTCATTGGTAGCCTGAGATATTTGTACCATTCTGTTGTGAAACTTTACAGTGTGCAGGATGGACTTTAAAAGATACTTCTGTTCTTTCCTGCCATTTAGAAAAAGTAATTTGAAAGCTTCAGAAGTAATCAATGTTCCCACTGAACTGAATCATTACTCTGGCATTTGAAAAAATGGGCTTTTAGTGCAGAAGATTAATGCTATGTGCTTTTTTCCCTTCTTTGTTTTTAGGGGTTGGAAAGACTACTTTGATCCAGAAAGTCACTCAAGCTCTAAAATCCTCAGGCGTTCCCATTGATGGATTTTACACACAGGAAGTTAGAGAAGGTGGCAGGAGAACAGGGTTTGATGTTGTCACTCTGTCTGGAAACCGAGGACCTTTATCTAGAGTCAGGTACTGAAGTTTTAATAACTGTAAGCAGCTTATTGTTTTATGTGTCTGCTCCAGTCCTTTGGCATGTTAAATGCTCCTCCGTAAGGTGATTTCCAGCACGCATGGCTTTTGTGGTCAAGTTCTTAGCTTGGTTTTTGTGTATGGCTGGCTGATACCTATATTGTGTATGTAGGCAGTGTCTCTGTTGCACAGTGAAATATTGAAAATGTGCTAGGCAGGGGTGTTCTCCTTTACTGGCTGTTTTACACCAGATAAAGAAGAAGCACTGCTGAGCCTTTTACTGTGAGGCCAAGTCCCATTGAGATACAGTTAAGTAGCTTCTTGTGGGCAGGGAGCAAGATTTTTGTGTTTCCACTAGCTGATTTATGGAGACAGAAGTGGAAAATGAAAAGGGAAATTTCATATATTGTTTTTAAGAACATTTGACTGGTCCTCAAGACTTGCCTATGAATTTTAAGATAAAAAGGGTTTCAGAGCCCAGGAGGGGGGCAGTGCTGAAATGCAGAGTGGCTCACAGTGTCTCCTGATTCACTAGACTTAGGTTTTCACACTTAGTGCAAAACTTAGTCTATGTCCAGTGTGACCTTACTACCTCATTCGCACACAGTTGATGTGACAGAATAATTTCTGATAATTCTGATTATAACGGAGGCTCACCTAGCACAGTGTGGTACAGCACATGCAAACTGAGTATTTTTCCAAGATCATTTAAGGGTTTTGCAGCCCATACTGAGATGATACTGCTATGATGCTGTCTGTAGTGTCACATTATGAAATTCCATGGTCTGAACTGCAGACGAGAGTTTTGATTTCAGTGTAAATATACCTGCTGACTTTTAAATGCCATTGTCCTTTCATACACTGTTGAAATTTGAGCTTGCCTAGTTGTGAAGGATGCATGTGGTGTATTTATTATCTGACAGCAAGCTATCTGCAGTATGACTTACTGCATGGTTTAGAATTTCTTTCCCTTCCTTTTTAAGAAGAATTAGGGGGATTTGATTTATTTGGATAACTTCTTATAAATTCACTTGAAACGACTGCAGTGAATTCTCGCTAAACTCAGTACTTAGAAGGAATTGTGTATCTCTTTTTCAGCCCCAGTTCTGATTCTTCTGCTTCAAGACGTGAATACCGGGTTGGACAATATGTTGTAGACCTTGTTTCATTTGAGCAGTTGGTTCTACCTATGCTGAGAAATGTGAGTATTCTATGAAAGCTGCTGATAAATGTATGGTTTATGATAGTCAGTGTTACTGGAAGGCCCTTCTACAGTGCTAGTTTTTGATATTAATTAATGACCTCTTTCTTGGGTATTGCTGGTTCTGATTGACTACAGGGTCAGGAAGCTGGAGGGGAAAATCTGGCTTGTTCTCTTGTCATTATTGTAGTGTTGGAGAGATTGCAGTCCTATGAGCAGGACCTCCTTGGCCTGAAGAGGCAGCAGACTGGAAATTTCTTCCTATGTCACTGTCTCATACTGGAAAGCAAACAAAATGCACAAGTGGCTTTCCACGGAGAACTGGATGGAATCAGTGGGTCTAAGAAAAAGGTTTTTGCTGCTGCTCTTCTTTACAGACTTTTTTCCCCCCTCTTCCTCTGATTCCCATCTTCTTACAGTAGAAGCATTTGTTTCTTGAATCCAGTGAGTATTTTTGGTTACCACTGTATAAATACCTGCAGACTGATAATAGCAGCCTGATTATTTGTGATTTAGCCTGCTGGACAAGGAGTGCTTTGGCTGTGACAAGACATTCCACACTATCTTTTTCCTATCTTTTTGCTAATATTCTGCCACTGCCTTTTTCCTTCTCCTTCCTCTTTCTCACTCCAACCTTTCCCCTCTCCAAAATTAAGCAAGAACAGATCTGATATTGGCAATAACATACCACAAACAGTGTGCAGCAGCTGCTGAACTGTACTACTAAAAAAATCCCGTTGTGATTTTACTACACTGCCAAAGCTCAAGAGGACAAGGGAGGAAGGGATTTTTTGGTGAACTTAGAACAAAAAACCCAAAGAGGTGCAAGGAGCAAAAACGACATTGAGGATCTGATTCTTGTTTTTGTCAAAGAACATTGAAGTCTGAGAGTAAGGAAGCAAGAATGTTGGGGCAAGGGAAAAAGGAAATAATATAAAATTGACAACTTTTATATGTTAAATTTCACTGTAACTATAGTTACGGTGTTAGTAAATAGAAAGATAGTTCAATAAAAAATACTTCATTAAGCCAGTGCTGTACTTGGAATCTTTTTACTACTGAATTAAGGTGAAATCCAGGAGAGATCTTAGAAAATTGTTAGGAGTGTTGAATTTTTTCCATTACTTATATAGCTTTCTGCAAGTACAAGAAGGGGAAGAGAAGAACTGGGGCCAGCAGAGTCACACAGTGCATGTGCCCATGCTCATAGGAAGTGCTCTTTTTCAGTTTTGTGAGAATGTGGTCACACATAAAGATGGCCCAAAATAGAAGAGGAGAGTGAGGAAAATTAGAGAACTGAAACAAAGAGAGACAAATGAAGAATGAGGGCAGGAGAGTCGTAGGTATGTTCTGGTTTGATGAGAGAGCAGCACAGAATGGGCATGTGCCTGTTTAGACTTGAGGACAGATTCAGCTCTTAAAGCTTTGCTCACTCCAGTGAGAATAGGGCAGATCCTGCACTGGAAGTTCTCTCTGGTTCTGCAAACTCTTATCAGGCAGGACTGATAGTTCAAGGCAAAATACTCTCTTCTTCAGTATGTGACTAGTGACTGGGTTTTTGGCTCACTGGTCTATGAAAGGATTTTAGATAAAACAGCTACTCAGTAGGGACTTAGCTTGAAAGGATTTTAGAATGCATGTTGTACAGTTCTTTCACTTTCCCAGGAGCAAATACTTGGCCTTCACAAGGGGAGATGTTTCAATTTTTCTTCTTTTTTTTCAGTTTCTGTATAATATGGCTTGTATTGGTACATATTCATGGATCTATAATGGTTTTGAATTGAGTTGATTTTCTCCTCACTTCTATAAATGATGGAGTACAGTTCTCAGTCACTTTTACCAAAATAGGGTAGGCAGTGAAAAATTCCTCTGCTTTGCAAGCTGCGTTTTCCTCAGTAGCAATCACCCTTGTTTTCTCCTGGACTTCCCTGCTGCTCCGACAGCCTGCAGCACAGCACTGTTTGGCACAGTAGTCACTTCATGAAAAAAGCAAACAAACCACAAATGTGGTTAGCTGTGTCTCTCCGACTATCCAGTGGCTAGGACTATCAGTTAAGGTATCTCTCAGTATATATCTAATGTGAGAGAGGCTTGCAAACAGCTTGGTTGTTATCCAGACAGCTTTGAAGAAAGCTAGTAGCTCTGAATGAAATTCTCCATCATCCCACCTGCAAGAGGAGAAACTTCCAAACCTAGATTTAATGGAAGTCTCTTTTTAGATACCTGTTTTGTGTGGCTACTGATTACATAATTAAATGTAATCACTAAGCACATAATTTAGTGGGAAGAGTAAAGTTTTTAAAAATTGCTGACCCTCAGAATGATTGAGAGCTGCTCGCAGGCCAAGTGCAGTTCTTAATTGTCAAGTAGCTCATATTGGACCATGGTGAGAATTCTGCTTTAAAGGAAACCTGATATCATGGATATTTCCTATTGCAGTTGGTATTTATACTGTATGGTTGTTTCTATCCTACTAAAAATCTGTCCTAAAAAAGAAATTATAGATTTATGAGTCTGTCATTTACCAGCGGTAGCTTTGACTTTTCACTTCCCCCAGTATTACAGTTGAATTTATTTCTTTTGGAGGTATTTCTTTTGCCAGCATAGAAATGACTTCTGTTGTTAAGTTTTGCTGTTTACAGTTTCTTGGTGCACTTTTCCACAGGTAAACCATGGTGGTGATACAGAGAAAAGAATTTGTGTCATAGATGAGGTTGGTAAAATGGAACTCTTCAGCCAGGCTTTTATTCAAGCTGTTCGTCAAACACTGGCTGGCTCAGGGACTGTGGTGCTTGGAACTATTCCAATACCTAAGGGAAAGCCACTGGATCTTGTTGAAGAAATAAGAAGTAGGAAAGATGTTAAAGTGTTCAATGTGAGTAATATTTAATATCCTTAAAGAGCCTTCTGTTCTAGGTTACTGGTTTATATTTGGCTCTGTTTTAGAACTGTTACTGCCAATTGATAGCTGTGGGCAGCTTGCATGAAATATGTTTTTTAGTTTCCATTTTATTCTTAATGGGCAGGTGTTCACCTTATTAAAAAAATCCCATTTGGCACTTAACTGTAGCAGTCTCACACAGCTGGCTTTGCTTGTGAGGGGCTGCAGAAGTAATGCTATAGTTGTTTTAAAAGGTTTCTTTGCTGTAGTATTATTGCTGTATATGTATTCATTATTCCTAAGAGTTAAATCTTTTAAAGTACAGTCAGATTTTTAAACTTTTTTGTTTTTTTCCAGGCTGGCTTGCAGAAATATTACCAGTAGTCATATTCAATGGGAAAAAAAAAAAGGGGGGGAAAAGGCAGCAGTGGATTTTGCAGGAATGATTTATAGAAGAAAGACAGTTGTAAATGGAGTGTACTTTCTCTGGAGTCAGTGAACCAATTTTAGAATTCATTATGTTACTTTTACATAGATAATTTTCAGAATATTAGGGCCTCAAAGTACATTTCTGATCAGTTACAGGGCAGTTCTCAAAAACTTAGCACAGCAAAACATAGCCTGTTCCCAGGAGCACATGTGTGAGGTTTCTGTAACATCAGTAAGTGTCCTCAATGCTTCACAAAAACAAGCTAAAGGCACCTCTCACTCCTTTGATTTATGTTGTTTCCTATTCAAAGCTGCAGTGCTCAGAGTTCTTCAGCTTTCGTTTAATTGAGGGTCCCATCGTCATCTTCAGTTTCTGTTTTTATATTAAATGCTGAAATAATTATATGCTAAAGCAACTGTAGGAGCAAAGACAAGAGATTATTCCTTTCCTTGTATAAGCATTCAACTCCCTCCATTCCTTTCAGAGATAAATTTCCAGGTTTTTCCACTACCAAGCTGATGTGTGTTCGTAGTCAGGTTGTTCACAGAGATGCTCATAAATGTGAATTTTGTATGAGTTGCTTTACAGTGGTAGGACTGGGGAAGAGGGGATGGAGAAGCCTTGCTGAAAGTGCCAGTCATTCAATGCTTGGGCTGCAGTCATGGCAGGACAGTGGTGCATGCATTTGGTCCTCTCAGAAGAGGAAACGGGGCTAGAAAACAGCATTTGGCTTTTCAAGGAAACCTCTGAGGCTCCTACTGTCTCTTTTTATCAGGTGATGCTCAGAGGGCATGGGCTGCTCAGCTCTGGGTTTTCAGCTGTATCAGTCTGCTGATGTGTCTTTCTCTCAAGCACTGACTGCAGCCAGCAGAAGTCTTCCTGTAAATTTCAGTGGAGCAGTGTTTTCTCTAGCTAAAAGATCTTTACTAGAACAGTGACCCGTCCTGTTCACGCTGCTGAGATTAGGGCATGCGGGTTTCTTTAATTAAATAGAGATCTCTGGTGAATCCATTAACCAAAAGCATGGATGTGAAATGTGTGACAGACTGCAGTCATTCCCAGGTGTCACAGACCTACTAAGCTGAAGTCTTGTGCAGGAGAGCATCTGTCTCTCTTGCTCCAGTGACACACTACACGCTCTTTCTGAGCTGGTTAAAATGTGTGCATGAGTGGGAACAGAACCTGCCTGTGAGGAGTCAGAGGTGTTAGTAGCTGAAGTGAATACTGGGTCACCAGCTGTGTTCTTCAAGGGCTGTGACATGGGGAAACCTGGAGTGCCGAAATAGCTTACAGTCAGTAATTTCTTACTAACTTGTATGGTGCCTGGAAGTGTACAGAAATAGGTGGCTACCTTCCAAGGGCATTCTGCCTGCTCTGTCACTTAATATGGAGTTAGGCTGCTGTCAAATAGCTCATCTGAGTTTTTTCATCCTGCTCCTAGTGTCACAAGGACAGTTCTAAAGAGAGGACAGCTGTTTGGGGTTTTACAGTCCCTTCTGTCTTGAAAGCATATTTTGTTGGTGTAAGTGGGCCCAGATGCCCTAAAAGCATTTGGTCCCAAATGTTTAATTTATTATGTTTAGGGCGCTTAGTGGTAGGAGCTCTGATATTTAACACAGTTGTTTCTATTGTTGCCCAGTTCCATTTTGCTGAGAACTAAACTTTCCAGTGAAACTACAGAGGCTCTTTTTGCACTGCCTGCGTCTGTGTTTTGCAGACGTGGTGGCATGAATAGGATCAGGTTATCCTTAGTAGCTGGCAGATACTAATTTTCTCCCATTTTCCCATCTATTAATTTTGCTTGCATGAAACCAACCCATTAGTGAAGTGTGGTTGCATATGCCTATTAAGAAAGAAAATAGTTAAATGGATAGGAAGAAGAAAAGGTTCCATTTGAACAGATTGTACACGAGTGGTTTCCTTGACGGTATTTTTAACAGTTAGGGGAAGAAAGCTTTTGTCCTCTATAGTTGCCTGCTTGGAGTCTAGGTGGTAATTTCCTCCAGATTACATAAATGCTTAATATAAGCAGCATCTACAGTTATTTTCAACTCCTTTTTAAAAACTGACCCATCTGTTTGTACATTCAGTGCAGATAGTGGGAGATTTGTTCTCTTTGGAAAAGCTGCCTGCACAGAATGTCTCCAGATCTTAAGAGGAGACTTATATCTATCAAGCAGCCTTTGTAAAACACTTGTGAAAATTTCCCAGCACTTGGCACTTTCTCTCTGCAGCTCTCACTGGACTTCTGGCATGTAGGTATGGAAAAAGGATAGATAAAATGTAGTATTGTTTTTGTTGGCTGTGAAAGAGTGGGAAGAGCTATTAAATGTGCAGAAGGTCCTTTGAAAGTCAGGATATCAGTACACTTGCTGTGAGATTTAGAGTTTGGCTCATCTGTGCTGTGTGTTGTTTACCTTGGGGTCTCAATAGCCTTACTGAAGAGCATTCTTTGTTGTCTTGCTCTCTTTGTTTTTGTGGGGTTTTCTGTTTATTTTATAAAGCTTGGACTGATCCTCAATAAAAACAGTGACATTTTCAGGCAGATCTTCCTTTTCATTACTCTCCCCCCCTTTCTTTTTTCAATGTCACTTTTTCATTAGTCCCATGTTGATCTGCTGTCTTGAATTCAGTGAGACCACTGTCTTTAGGTTTTACAGTGTAGGTTTACAGCATTTGGATAGCATGTCTATGACTGCAAATAGTGGTAGGCTCCTAGAGCCAAATTCCTCAGATAGAACTGTCACCTATTTAACAACAACAACAACAATAATAATAGTAATACTTTCTCCTGTTCATTATTGACTGTAGTACTGGGACAGATACGAACTCTTGTGCTCACATCTTAAATGCAGATATGAGGAGTGCAGTGGAACCTTGCTGGTAGGGAGTTTTATGCTGTGCGTAGTGTTGTCTCTTTCCTTGTCAAACAGCTTTTCTACAACTTTGTATGAATGCCCTTACTTACTCAATCAGTTCATGTGTCTTTGTCTGATGTCTTCCTGCCCTCTCTGCAGGGGTCTGAACAGTGGGGAAAACTTCTTAGACTTTTTAAAGTGAAGCTTGTGCTGATGCTTCACAGTTGCTTGTTACCCCTTTACAACCCCAGTCATCTCCCCAGGTTTTGTTTGAGTGAGTAATGCATGGCACTGTGGGTCATAGGGCTTTGGATCAGGACCCAGTCTGTCAGGAAGGGATAATTTACACACACGCAGCCCCCCCGGCTCTGTGCCCCTGGGAGCTGAGCTGACTAGCGAGCACCAGCACTTGTTTGGCAGTTTACAGTCATCTGTATGTACCGGAATGCAGATGGACCCAGCAAAAGACAGGACACTGGAATACGTGGATTTTCACATATGCTGGACTTAAAGCGCAGCATTCCCATGGACTGGTCAGCCATAGGCATATCCTAGTGTGCTGCAGAACACGCCAGCTTTCTCAAGTAGTCTTTTTTCTTTTCCAAGGTGTTTCTCTCCTATAGCAATAAGGTTTCTCAGAGTACAGACTTATGCTGCTAAGCCTGTTTTAAGTTTTTTTCTTTGCAGATGTTTTTGACTAGGTCTGTAATCTTAATAAATATAACCCTTTCAAGTAATGAAGGCATAAGAACTCCATCTTATTTTAGGAAAGTTAAATTTGGTAATTAAAAAGGATTTCTAGTAATGACAAAAGTGCATGCTGGTTCTTTGAGTGATTCTTGTTAGTTACTCAAGCCCTGAAAAATACTGCAAAATACCATGGGTAATTAAATCAAAAAGATCACTAAATATTCAGTTGCGGCTTTGTGGGTTTAGCATACTGTGTTCTCAGTAGCAGAAGAAGGCAGGTGTTTGACACTCAACATTCCTGCACTGAGAAAGAAATGCATGGGAATTTCTGCATTGATTCTTTTTGAAGTAAACACTGGTATAGAAGCCATTCACGAAATTACATCATTTTAATTTCTCTTTCTCTAGGTTAGTAAGGAAAACAGAAACAGCATTTTGCAAGACATCTTGGCAGCTGTGGAATCCTGCAGAAAATGAAGACCTTTTGTGTCCTGTAAACACTAAAGCTTTTATTTCAACAAAACATTACAACATTTTGCGGATGGTTTAGAGTCTGTCCTTCCTGCTTTAGCCCCCTGGAGGCTTTACTGGAGCCTTCAGGGTAAGCAGGATAAAGCTGGTAATACTCTAAAATGGGAAAATGGGATAGCAAGATTGTAATTTATTCAGTTCACTGAATTAAAAAAATTGAACAGATGGGTAGCTAACATCCAGTTCTAATCTGGGTGTTTGGAAGTTAGGTGGTCAACTCTGATCCAAGTTACCTCACATGAAAACAATTAACTGTAAAATCTGTTTGAGATCTTAGTCTTTCTGAATGTGTTTGGACTGTTCTGCCTAGAGATCAGTTCAGTATCTGGAACATAGCCCTGGTGCAACAGAACAGAACCCTGTCCAAAACGTATATGAGTCCTGCCTGGTTTATGTAGGAGTATTTTGCTATTGGTGACCCAACTTGGGTGTGTCCAAGTATGTTTTAGCATGGGTGCTGACAAATCAGCAGGTAGAGGGAATAAACAGATGTGCTGTCTCTTCCTACCCCCAGGCAACCCTGTTGGCAGTTGCAGTATAAGTAAGAAGGGTTATCCAGAGTTTCAAGGAAACTTCCTGTAGTCATGTGTGACATTTACAAAATTCCATTTTGGGAGGAAAAATAGCCAGGTCTACCCTCTCTTACATGGCCCAGGCACTAATTGATAAGAGGATTGCATTTTTAATTGATTTTCAGTTTTCTGATGACAATCCTGTCCCACGCCTCCTTAAAAATAATATATATACAAAAATCTTTAAGTCCGTGAAGTTCTTCAAATCTTGTGTTTTTCATGCTGAGTTTGTTAAGTCATGATCAACTTAATATTGTATTTCTCTATATTCATTTTACAATCTGTTACGTTTATTGATACTTATGTTTGGGTTTTTTCCTTATTCAATTCTGTACATGCTTAATGGTGAAATAAGAAGTGTTTGAGAGTATTAGACAATGTGTTTCCCTGTGAGGAGTGCAGACGTGTTCAGTAAAAATGCTGCCAGTTAATCAGTTTTGCATGTTATGAAAACAGAATTCCCTCCCAGGTGCACATTGTTCATTGTAAAATTTATGGTCATCTCTGGCTAAAGAATGTTGTTAAAAATTCAGTTGTTTTTTAACTTTTTTTCTGTTCAGTTCAATGACTGTTAAAATGAGCAAACTATATAAAGGCATCTTCAGTTATCATTTTATTGATTTATTTCTGTAAAACTAACACCCAGAGTTGCATAGGGCTGGATGGGGACAGGTATTTTTACTCATGCCCTGCAAACACCTAGGAGAATGGATGGAATGTCGTTTTTCTTTCCTATATTTAGAACAAGGGTCTGGTACGAGCGAGGTGCATACCATGTTAAAGGATGCCATGGGCTCATTCCTTGACTGCCCTCTTAGGACTACCCTTCTGCCCAAACCCATTTGGATAGTAGATACTGTCTTCATCATATTTGGGAGAAAGAAAACTGCTGTTAGGGTCTCCACTTGAGAATATACAGCTCCTGGCTGCTTTTTGCAAAATTAGGTTGTGCCCTAAACACACACTAATTCCTTAATTACGTCAGGCATTTTACTCAGACAAAACACCTTTTTAGATGTGGAGGACTTGGGACCAAAGTAAACTTTTTCAGGGCTGTATGCCATAGGTTTTTGAACAGAAACCTCTCTGCGCCTAAGTGTTGGATGCCCTCCTGTTTCAATGTTAAGTCTCTTAAGCTATAAAAAAATACACTGCAAGAGAATAGTTCTTTCAATGATTTAAAGAGTTCCCCAAATTCTACCACGGTTTTAGTGGGACTGCTGTTGAGTCTTAAAGAGGACTGGCCTTTAAAGCTAAATAAAAAATGGAGAGATTTGGCACTTCTCTGGTAGAGGCCGAGGAGGGGAATTCTGTTAGGAGTCAGTCTTCTGAATTCTGGTTCAGCCAGTATTGCTGGGAGATCAGTTAAAGTGGTGTTTATTCCCCATAAAAGTAGATATATTGCCCTGCATGTAGTGCCATGAGGCCTACTGTAATCCCATCATGTAGTAGAGCTGGGGGGGGAAAAAACCCCAAACAATTACAACAAGATGTTTGGGGAACTTTTGATCAGTGCTTATAGTACTTCTGTTGTCTCATGGTTCAAAGAAGACCTTTTGTACTGAGGGTAGATGGTCACTAGAAAATGTAGGTGGATTTTTCCTTCTCTGGAACTGTGAGTGAAGTATCAGCCCTTTTAAACCAATGCATATTTTTGCTACTGACAACGGTGTCTCTTTTTTTCTGCTTCCTATCTCAGGATTGGTAAGAGTCATTAATTTGTTGTTCTTTTTTAAGCCCATTTTCTCTCTGAGCTAGAAGTGCTTTTCAAGAGAAATAAAGAGAAATTCTGTGATGTGTTCAGCAGGAGAATATAAAATGACCTTAAAAGTCATGTCTGGCCTTTATATCTCAGACGGTCCTGAAGATACAATTTGCCTGTTTCAAATATACATCGAGTGAGAAAGTTGTATTTCCAACTGAATGTAATTTTTTATGACAACCTGTGTTTACTTTAAAGGTAAAAATTTATTGTCTGGTCTTGCACTAGTAAAATACTTGCAAGGCCTTGAGAGCACTGTAACAGCAAACAGAGCATCCACAGTTCCCCTGATGGGCCGATTTTATTAATGGCACGCATTTGCTGAAAAGCACCTCTGATGTACCAGCTAGATTCCAGATGACAACATTAGTGCACCTGCAGGTTTTAATTGGTGCAAAAAAGGGGAGAATGAGGGGTACCAATTACTGTCTTGAAGCCCAAGAATCAAGGACATTTTTTGCAACAAGGCTTGTAATTCCAACATAAAATTGCACGCTGGGGGGGGAAAACAGGGCATGGAATAAACAGGGCCTGCATTATTTATCATGCATTAGGCAATTTTTGACTTGAAAAACTGAGTGAGAGAGGTGAATCTTTGCTACTGGACCTACTGCAAAGTTAATTATAAGTAATATGTCTGTGTTGCAGATTTAAGGATGTACAAGCACTAGTGAAACATGGTAATTAAATACCAGCTCCTAATCCAGGGAGTAATCTAAATACTGCAATACAGCAGTAATTGGGTATTTTAAAAAAAAAGCATTGATGAGATGATTATCACATGCAGGAGAATCTCACTGGTAATTCTAATCTTCTATAATGAGCTGCACAAAATTCAGCTAATCTTTAACTTAAATTTTCCAGTAAGAGAAGAGCTATCAGTTGGTGGGCTGGAGACAAATGCAGATGACATTTCTTGCCTTATTCTAATATTCTTCAGTTTTTATAAAAAGCTTTGAATGGCATCATAAAGAGTCCTAAGAACTTAATAGTGTCAGAATATCATTCATAGATATTTAGAGTATCTGGTCATCATGTCAGGGTAAAAAGACTCATGCTAGTAAGTCCTTTTAATTGAGATTTGTCTCCCGTGAAGTGAATGCCAAGATTTTTTGTCTATGGGCATTAGGTGAGACTTTGCAAGAACTTCAGTTCCTCACAGAGAAGTTGCATGACACTACAAAATGGAGGGAACAGCCAGCACCTCTGGCTTTTATTTTTGGATGAACAGGAATGAACTTTGCAGACTACATGTGTCGCTGGTTCCTACTTGCTTGCTGTGGTGGGAAACAGCTGGGCTGAAGGCCAGGCTGGGGCTTGCCAGGGTACCTAGTTGGTGTGAGCAGTTTAGCAGCCTGTGCTTGGCTTTGGTAAAAAGTTACTGAAAGTCTTTTTGCCAGATCTTCAGGCCATCTTTCACCATTAGGAGTGTAGCAACTGGCTTTTACTATATGATGTAAACAAGAGCCTATTTGGAAAAGGAAGGTTTAGGAAAACAAAATGGGAGGGAGGTAAGTATACATGCTTAGTGCAAAGGCTGAAGTACTGTGTTTGTGCTTGTTTTACCATATACTCATTATCCTTCCTTTGTAACCTGCTGTATTGTTTGTGTTCCTCTCTGCTTGCTGAGACTGTGGATAAAATCACTCCTAGCGTTTCTTTTCAGCAGTGGTGATGTTATCTGAGGTGAAGCTGGGGGGAGGCCAGTAAGGCCTGTCTCTTCATCCCTTCTGACTTTTCCATGAGAGAGCTGCATGAACAAATGGTCTTGTAGATTGAGCACTTGATTTCCTCAAAGGATGCATTCAGCTTGCTAACAAGATGGGAACATCACTTTTTCCATGTTGTAGAAACAAGAACATTCTGGACTGGCTGAATGAGGTAAGTGGCGTCTGCAGCTCTGGAAAAATTAAGCAGAGCACCTGATGCAAAAAACCCTGATGGAACTCTTGATAAAAGGTACTTATGTGGTGGTGGTCGCATCTGTCCTGCATCACAGCTGTAGCAGGAGATCAGACTTACAGGCAAACTGTTAAGCCTGAGCAACTTTAGTGCCAAGTTTTAAGTGTTCAGCATTGTGAACCCCAGCAGCAGTGCCGCAGATGACATAAAAGCAATAAAAATTGCATTTGCTTTTCATTTTGAGGCCAAAACCTGCCCAAAAAGTGGTGTACCTCCACCTTACAACTCTGAGGCACCTCGTGTGTGAGGTTAAACGGCTTGATACTTAAGTCTTTCAGGACTAAAGGTATGACAAAGCCTTCGTGTGTATGTAGGCACTGGTGCTGAGGACTCAGGTGCCTTTTGGTGGTATGCAGAGCTGTTTGGAGCAGCTTAAAATTAGGAGCAGTTGAAATTAGGCCTTGTGTGAAGGTTAGGTTCCTATTTATTAGCTTGGTGTGCCTCAGAGCCCTAAGTGCACCTTCTGTCACAAGCAGAGTTAACTGGGTGTATCTCCACCTCATGCAAAAATGGGGGAAGTCTAAGATATGTTTAATCGATACAACCTCATACCTAGGTTTCATTTCTAACCACTATGTCAGATCGTTCTGTAGGATTGGCTCATATTTAAAACTGCTGCATATAGCAGTAGTCTTATTAATAAAACAGCAGACTATCTCCAAGAATATGGAGGAATGCAACATGGGAGAGTTTGTGCTCATTTTGATTCTTTTTTTTCTACATTACGCTTGTTAGTGGTCACCTGGGTTTTTTCAACCCACTATGCTACAATAGCAACTTTAAGGCAAAATAAAAACCAAATGTGTAAGACATGGCTACAAAAAAGGAACTGATTTTTCAATCTTACCTTGACTCCTGTTTTGCCTTGCTTGCTCGCTGTGACTCCACAAAGGCATTAGAACCTGCCCTTTCTGGCAGGCACCCTGTGCAGCACAAGGCTGGACTTCACGGCACAACTGCTGTCCCCAAGGAGTTATGCTCCAGGGGACAGTGGCTTGGACTAAGTCAGGAACTGTGAGGCAGCTGCATTATTTTAGGATGCAGTACCAGAGGCTGTGGAGATGGTGGAGTCTTGCAGAAGATGTGGTGCTGGGGGAGGGTGCAGTCACTGGCCTCAATTCATGCTAATCAAATACAGTGGTTGCCGCTGAAAGGATGTGTGCAGCCATTCCCCAGTCTGGTTTAGTATGCTTGAGTTGGATGCATGGAATAATTTAGGTTGATTGGGACTACTAGAATTACTTATTTTTGATGGAAATTGATTCAAACTTAAAAGATGTAAAAATTGGAGGCATAAGTGAGGCTAAATGAATATGGGAAAGTTCTTGGTGCTTTCCGGAGCCACCTGTTTGCCCTACCTCCATGCAGGAAAACAAAGCAATGATGGCTTTTCATGTGGACTGCCACGCAAAAGCCCCCAAAGCAGAAATGGGGCTGGTGGCTGTCAGTAGGAGCCTACCTGTATAACCCTCCATCTTTCCTTTGTCATGAAGCACTTCTTGAACAGTGAAATGAAGCAAACTAAAAAAGAATAGGTTTCTTAATTTTGTAAGGCAGAAAGCAAGTGAAAACAATTGCAAATAGAAAAGAAGACCCAGAAACTGCTGCCACACAAAACATACTTGGATCATTTTATTTTCACTCAGTCTTATTTAGTTCTACTACTCAGATCTGAAGTGTGGCACAGTAGGAAGCTCAGAACGCAACTGAGTATTGCCTAACAGTAATGAGACTTAGCTACAGCATCTCTTGTTAAATCTTGTTAATTGGGACAAGACAGCCTGGCTGCACACCATTGTGTTGGGATTTAGAAACAATCTAGGGTAGTTACAGTAAAGAGGAACAGCAAGACACTGATAGCTGCAATTTTTTTAATTGAAAAAAAAGAACACGCATGTCTGTTTAGACTCAATAGTAGAGGAAGAATTTGTTGTAGCCTTTTGGATTTCAAAGTAGTCATGCATTCCTGTAAAACAGTGCTTCTCAAACCTTGGGAAGGCATGGCCTCCTTTTCTGTATCATCTGTCTTTACTGGCAGCAGCTCAGTTTTCTCTGGGGGAAGGAAATCAGAATGTTTTGTAATTACTGGCTATAAGTGTTTATGGACAGTGAGCTGTGTCCAGCAATTAAAGGTATTTAGCTGTTCCCTTCCTAACACAAACACTTCCATACAATAATTACAGCCTGCTTTGCACTTTTCTGTCCTTGAGGAGGATTGCCCTGGGCCCTTTTGCAACTCCTAAGGGTACTGTTGCTTAGAATTTGAGAAACACTGCTGTAAACCAAACAGGAGCACAAGATAATACCTAATTTATGCAAAGCTGCTTTGCAAATAAGGTGCACCATATGCTCTGAAGACTTTCCATGCACTGGACACTTTCTTTTCTTACACTTAACTTCTGTTAATCGGTGTAGCGTGGCTCGTTCACACAGTATTTCAGTATGGCTGCATGCAGTATATCAGTCTGAGATGCTATGTTGCTATTCAGCATTAGCACCTGCATTACATGTCAAAGAAAAATAAGAGATTTGCTGTTGGAAAAAAAAAAATCAGATTTAACTGTAGTGTTACAGGACACTGTCCTTTTATGTATTCATTGCTTCTGTTCTTAGTTGCCTTTTGCTATATGTTCTATACCAAATTTCAATTAGTTTGCATGCAATCAGCTGTTTAGTTATGGCAGGAAAGAGATGTCTTGTGTGCTTTTCACTGAGTTGTATTAATATTTCCTACTGTATTTGTTTGTGATTCTAACCGTTCCAGGGGAAGGAACATTAAACAGGTTGTATTCATTGTTCTAGGATTTACAAGAACCTGAGATGAAGTGGCACTGTGTGTTTTTTAGGATATCTTCCAACCCTACCCATGCCAAGGCCATTAGCTGAAGAACATCCACCCTGTAATATTCTTGTGTAGAAGTTAGAAAAATAAACATTTGAAGGTTGCTTATTACACTTCACAGAACCTAAACCCATGTGCAGCTTCCTGACTTAACTCTGTCTGCATTTAATGCTAAGAAGCGCGTGGCCCTTGTGCTAGGAATGCTCCTTACTGCTCCTCAGACAGGCTCTGCTGAGAAGCAGTGTCTTCCAGGGCCATATCTTCTTGGCTGGCCCTTCTGCACTCCAGGTTCCGACTCATGAACAGGGCATGGGCCGGACCCCCCTCCCGCTGTGGTCTCGGTTCCGTAGCGTCTGTTGCTTCGCAGGTCTCAGCGAGTTGCTGGAAAGTAAGAAAGAAAAAGTCAACTAGTTTAGGACATTTCTAAGTAACACTTCAGCTATTTTTTGAAGTGACAGGTGAAAAAAGTTAAAAAGTTGACGTAGGGATGTCATTCTGTGAAACTTCATGGGATTCTTAACATGCATTATTCACAAGGGAGTTCTGAAGAGGTACTTGTCACACTTTGTGTAACGCATACATTTGGAAGGAAAAGCAGACCAGGAGCTGGAGGTTTAGTACCACAGATGTACATGTATAGAGAGCTGCAAAAGAATTTGGATTGAAAAGGACTTCTGGAGGTCATCCAGTCCAAACTGCTGCTTCAAGCAGGGCTGACTTCTAAGTTGTTAAATCGGGTTGGTCTGGAGCTTGCTTTATACACCAAATTTTAAATCCTACTTACAAAGAAACCTTTTCATCAAAACTGGAATGCAATTATCAGTCTGAAAACGTTAAGCGCAGTGCCGCCCCACTGTAAGGAGTCCATTAGGATAAAAGCCATCCAGAACTTTGCTGTGTGAACATTGAAATGAAACACTTCCTTTTCACTGCTTTCAATCAAACGGGCACCTGGACTCTGAGCAGTCACTTTGGCCAGAATTCACCTCATCTAAATTTAACCATGTCTTGCTGTGTCATTTAGGCTACCAATGGTTGGCAGGGAGATACAAGTCTCCCAGGGGAAAGTTTCCTCCTAATAGTTCCAAGGATGAAGTGGACTGGCCTCTCCACTGAATACAGAAACCTCACCAACAGCCTACTGAGACATCATGCCCAAATTTTAGATAGCCTGAAGTTGGACAAGGTGAATCCTATCACTAGTACTCAGTATTGCAAACTGGCTGAGTTCTTGCAAATTAGGCCATAAACTCCTGAGAGTTGGAATTGTGCCTTGTCATTGGATATATTCAGCTGTATGTGTAGAAATATTAATATTTGTTACTGCAACAAAGCAGGATTGGACTCAGATGAGTAATATTCAGTCAACTCCTGCTGAATGTCATGGCGAAACTCTAGGGAACTGTACCACACATGGTATTTTTGAGTTGAGAGCAAAATACACTCAGGCTAAGGAGCTTTTCTTGGTTGAGGTTTAGAGAATTCTTTGGAAACCAGGGAGGTTATAGTTCAGAAGGACAGTAACAGAAAAGTGCTTGGGACTTACATCCACAGTCTTCCCCTGTCACCAGTTTGGTTTCTATTTTGATAGGTGAAATGCAGAAGTCTGTCTAATTATGTTTTCTGATTGCAGTCACCCTTCGTCTCTAGTCCATCCTCTCACGTTTCTGCTTTCTCGTGCTGAGGTCAATTTTCAAAGTTCAGGACAGCAATGGATGGCAACCGAAGTTAAATAAATGCACTTAAGTAGACAGTAAAACAGTAACTCTACAATGTGAATGGAATTTTTCAGGGAAGATAGGAATAAAACTGAGTCTATTGGGAAGAAGGCTGTAAGTTCCTTGTGTGTACTCTTTTGCTGTTAGAAAATGCTTAATCACAGGGCATGCTGGTTTCCTTTGGTAAATATTTTGTACAGAATTCCTTTGACTAACTTTCAGCAGCAAGGTTTCAGGTCCTGGATTGAATTTCTGGTCAGAGAGAGGGACAGAACAAGTGCACTATTCAGGGGAAACCATTCCTTTTCCTACAGATAAAATAATTTTAAGTCCTGCATAACCAGGCAAGGAAGGAGCTATTTAGTCCGCTTATGATGGTACTTACCACCTGGCCTGCAGAAAATGGAGACCTAAGTCCCTGGTTTAGTGAAAGGAAGAGCAACTTTGCCCCAGTTTGCTATTTCAGGTGTGTTCGTAACAGACCCCCCATCAGTTACTCATGAACG
Organism: Platysteira castanea; assembly: GCA_013397175.1. NCBI lineage: Eukaryota > Metazoa > Chordata > Aves > Passeriformes > Platysteira > Platysteira castanea. Next base: position 1,027,157 of record VYXC01003761.1, on the reverse strand, counting down.
CTCTCAGACACACTAATATTGAACAGTCTTATTGTGATGCAGCAAAATCCAGAACAAATACCAAAATCCCAGCATTGTTTCGGAAAAAACTGTTTTCTCACCACTGAGAAGGAAGAAACCCAGTGGTGGTGAAGACGGTGCAGAACCAGACAGGTGAGCAGTATGGGAGCTCACACTTGGTACTGCTGCTTTAGCTTCAGCCTTACCCGAGCTGCCTGGCTTGCTGCTCTGGCAGACGGCCCCATGGCAATGTTCATACTGCTGGATGACTGCGTGTCACTTGTGTTGCCTCCGTCTGCAGCCGAGAGCCCAGAAATCACCAAAGCACTTGAAAAACTTCTCTTGCCGAACAGCAGGCTGAGAGTTGAGCTGGTGGAGGAGGCCAGGCTGGACCTGAGCATTGCTGCAGCTCGGTCCTGCACAGTCAGCTGGCCAGCAACAGGAGCAGCAGGGGACTGAGAAAACACAGATGTTGCCGAGTTGTGGAATGATAGCTGACTACTAGAAAGCCTTTGGGCAATTTCGTGGGCAGATGTAGATGTTTGGATGAAAGGCTGACGGCTTTCTACAATTGGTCCAGAGTGACTTGAAGCAGGCGGCCTTTGGTTTAAAGCAGTGTGTGCCTGGACAGACTGACTCCTGGGTTTTCTCCTACCTTCAAAAGAAAGATTAATATATTTAATTAAGTGGCATTCTGATGAACTCCATGCTATTGACAGTGTCCCATGTGTACATATTACTGTTGGCATATTACCACTGGTTTTATTAGCATAAGAATTCCAAGAATAGCAAAAGTAACAAACTCCTGAACCTATGAATCTTTCTGTATTTTCCACTACAGGTGTTCTGAGTTTTGGTCGAAATAGCTCTAGAGGTTGAACACTGACTCAAAAGACCGGGAAATGAGAAGAGACTCCAAGCAAAGCACTCTAATCACAGGCTCACAGCTGTTCTGCTACGTACAATTTAACCAGCCCAGTGAATGACTGAGCACAGTGTTGCTGTAACTCTGCTCCCCTTTGACAACCACACTAATGGAATGTTAAACATCCACTTTAAATGGCTTTGTATAATTAAATGCAACAATAAAACCAAAAACCTGTAAGTGAAAACAATGGCACATTTAAAAGAATTAATCCTGCATATGGGGAGAGAGAAGTTGAAAATTCAACCAAGTGGAATAATACAGCATTCAAGCCACAAGACAAGTTTTTAAGACTAACAGTAAACTCTGAGTTCCAAGAGAGACATTTACAGTACATCAGAGACTTGAAAAGATGTGAATGCTTGTAGATAGGGTACACTCTTGGAGGTCTAAATGAGACCCACATAAGGCTGTGGTCCCTTTTTGTGAAGCACCTCATTGCGGTGGTGGATACAGAAAGTAGATTAGATAAGCTATTTTGACATGCCTAGACAAATCCTTCCTGTACATATAAATCCCCATATTTAACATTTATATCAACACCTTCTGTCATTCGAGAAAACAATTCCTGTATTTGTTATGCCTGTATATTTAAATAGCCATAGAATGAAAAATAAATCATAAAATCCTGGCCAGTGAACCCGTAAGAGGCCTGCTTGTATCCAAGCATTCTGCAGAGTTTACTGTTTCTGCAGACAGGCTCTAACCCAGGCTTACACAGCAAATACCCAGTCACGAGAGTGCCTGCTTGGCTTTTTTTGCTCTCCAGGAAACTCCAAACATTAACACAAGCTGGCATTTTGGTTTCCTAGCTATAGCTGTGAGGTGGGGAGTTGATGCCAGAAAATCTGTTGAGAGCCATCAACACAGAAACAAGTTTTTCTGGCAGGCATTTCCAAACTGTTGGTAATTTTTTTTTTTTTTTTTTTGCTTTGGTTTTCCCCAATACCAGAACTCCTCCAAGTACTGAAATTTTGCTGGCATAAAGGAATATAAATCTCACACTATCTTCTAAAAACATGACTGCTGAATTCATGCAGGTTCCAGCAATGCAGAATTTCATATCCAAGCCATTTACATTATATAGCTGAAACATGCTGTTTTACAGCCACAGACCTGCTTTCCAGAGGCTGGTATCATTATCCCCATTTTTCAGATGCTGAAGCAAAGAGAATTTAGGTAACTTGGCACAGAGTCAGATGAGCAGAGCTGGGCTACAACCTAACTGGAGCTCACCAAAACGTAGCTGGTTTGGCAAGTATTGAACACTTTCACACCTCATTTACAATGTATCTTTAGCTCTACTTTTATACTCCAAACAGTAAAAAAAATTTCCTAAGTAATAAGAGCCCCAAGATCTCTGCTGGAGAATGATGGGACAGACGCACATGGCTCTTGGAAGTGCCTGGACAACGCTTTCAGGCACAGGATGTGATCCTGGGGTGGTCCTTGCAGAGCCAGGAGTTAGACTTCGATGGTCCTTGTAGGTCCCCTCCAAGTCAGGATATTCTATGATTCCATGGCCCCTGTGTACTGCTCTGCCAGTGTCCTCTATCCTTCAGCAGTGATTGGTAAGGAGAGCATGTGCTGTGATGGGTGCCAGGCGTGGCTGCCGTGTCCACAGCTGTGTGCACATCTGGCCTCCGCAGGGATTCAGGTTCTTCAAACCCTGGGGTTCTGCTTAAGTGCTTTGGTTTCTACATCTGATGGTTATTTCAATATGCTACCTTTCCTAAATAAAAATAGTGGACTGGAATTAAGAACAGAGGGGCTGCAGTGTGTTAGTTTGTGCCGGGGCTAACGTGGCCAAACATCTGTTTGTGATTTAAATTGCAAAGCTGACCCCTGTCCAAAAGAATTCTATATTCATCCCAAATGCAGTGGTTAGAGCATTGGGCAGGAGACCACCCGCATCTATGGACAAAAACTCTGTCCCTGAAAACACTTCGGAAAACAAAGGCTGTTCTATAAACTCAGCATGAAATAAGGACACTTTGGGGGAGAACTCCACAGGTTTCCAGTGCTCCTGATTTTGGTCACACTTTTATATAGGGCTTTCATTGCATTTTGAAATTTTGCATACTCAGTGGTACCAGGCTGCAAAACACGGTATGAAATACGAAGAAGTTAAATGCACTTGGTGCATTTAACATAGAACATAATGCACATAGCATTATCATAGCTATGATTATCTAGTCTGCTTTTATGTATGATTATCTAGTCCTATATAGCATGGGCCATAGAACTTCCTGGAATTAATTCCTGTGTGGTTTTACTAATTGCCACTGTGATTTTTAAAAATGCATCCAGTCATGGAGAATCCACCTTAACCCTTAGTCTCTTCTTTCACTATTTATTTACTCTCTCAATATTAAAAATATGCCCTTGATTTCAAATCTGAATTTGTTTAGCTTTGTTACATCCAAGTCTGCTCAGATCAATGGTCTTTGGTCACCTTTCGTTGCCCAGGTAAATACTTACAGACTACAGTCAAGGCATCTCTTACAATACCATTTGCTTGAAAGCACTTTATCTTTCAATACAGGATGTATTTCCCAGAATTTTGATCATTTTTTGACTCTTCTTTGAAGTGCTTCCAAACTAAAAATGTCCTTAAATCAGGGCACTAGGACTGTGTGTGGCAGGACAAGAATATTCTGATTTTTAACAGGCATAGAATAAGTTCTTTTCCAGTGCTCTGGTCTTGCCTTAATGTCCTGATACTTACTGAAGATCGAACGGAGCTTATTTTTTAACCAGCTCTCTTAAAAACCTTCTTGAATGAGTCATTTGGCTTTGCTCAATTAAGCATACAGCTTTGATAGCCACTCTTTCATGTTCTTTGTAGCTGTTAGGATGGAAGGAACTGTTTCATGATCAGATCATAGAAACAGATTATCTGCATTTTTTCTCAATACAAACCAGACATTTCTCATTTCTACATACTGCATACTGGCAACTCTACCTTTCTATACAGTAACAGATCAAGACCACTGCTTGGATTTATTTTGCTTCTAAATACTCTTTAAAAATAAACAGCCACAAGCCCATTTTCATCTTTTCGTCCCTAATGGCCCTAGCCAAAAACTTCTTGTTTCATTCTCTGCGTAACTGAGGAGTGAATATGGATTTCCATTTGCCATTTCCTTCCATTTGTTGTGCATGTCTTCATTTTACCAAAAGCCAGGTTGCTTTTCTTATCTAAATGTGACTTTCTCTCTTGATTATGGTTTTCTGGGCACCCAATCAATATGTTCCTTTAAACAATTCACAATTAATTTCCTTTATTGTATGATATGCTCAGGATCATTATATCACAATTAAGTTTGCTACTCTGATTACTGTTGTGTCAAGTTATGAGTATGCACATGGGGATTCCTGTAACACTAGACTCAATTAAAAGCAGCAGTTATTTTATTCTTGCAATGTGATTTATATGCAGGGCAAGATTTTTTCCAGCCCTGCCCATTATCTTTAATGATGGGTCAAAACGATCCAATAGGAAACAAATGAGTGTCAAACCCCTCAAGTTCTCTGCTTTAATTTATACAGTAATACCACAAACTTGTTGAAATGTAGAGTTAATTGGCTATACATTACAAGTCCTGATCCCACAGTGATAGATCTCACAATGACCCACTGCCAGACTTAGAATCATAGAACGGTTTGGGTTGGAAGGGACCTTAGAGCTTGTCTAGTTCTAAATCCCCTGCCATGGACAGGGACACCTATTACTAGATTAGGTTGCTCAATGCACCATCCAGCCTGGCCTTGAATCCTTGCAGGAATGGGGCACCCACAGCTTCTCTGGGCAACCTGTCCCAGTGCCTCACTGCCCTCACAGTACAGATTTTTTTCCTAATATCCAGTCTAAACCTCTTAACCCTCTTTCAGTTTGAAGCCATTCCCCCTTGTCCTGTCACTCCATGTTCTTGTAGAAAGCCCCTTTCCATCTTGTGAACTCTCTTCAGGTACTGGAAAGTTGCAATTAGGTCACCCCAAAGCTTTCTCTTCTCCAGGTTGAACAAACTCAGTTCTCTTTGTCTTTCCTCATATGTAATCATCTTGGTGTCCCTCCTCTGGACCTGCTCCAACGAGTCAGTGTCCTTCCTGTGCTGAGACCCCAGAGCTGGATGCAGTGTTCCAGGTGGGGTCTCACCAGAGCAGAGCAGAGGGGCAGAATCCCCTCCCTGGCCCTGCTGCCCACGCTGCTTTGGATGCAGCCCAGGACACACTTGGCTTTCCGGGCTGTGAGTGCCCATTGCTGGGTCATGTCCAGCCTCTCACCCACCAGCACCCCCAAGTCCTTCTGGGCAGGGCTGCTCTGGATCTGTTCGTCCCCCAGCCTGTGTTGATACAGGGATTTCCCTGACTCAGGTGCAGCACCTTGCACTTGTTAAACTGCGTGGGATTCCCATGGGCCCGCTTCTCAAGCTTGTCCAGGTTGCTCTGGAAGGCATCCCATCCTTCAGGTGTGTCAGCTGCACCGCTCAACTTGGTGTCATCTGCAAATTTGCTGAGGGTGCACTCGATCCCTTTGTCTGTGTCATTAATGAAGATATTAAATAGGACTGGTCCCAGTATGGACCCGCGAGGGACACCACTTGTCACTGATGTCCATCAGGACTCTGAACCATTGACCACGACCCTCCGGATGTGACTCTCCAATTCCTTATCCTTATGACTTAACATACATTTCCAATCTAGAGGCCAGTAGTTCTACCCTGCAAATATGTCTGAAGCAGTTTTGAATCCGTATTTTGAGAAGGGCTCAGCTGTTAGTTGACAGAATGATTGGCAACATTTAATTTTCTCTTGGTAACTGCTATATAGACACACGAAGCTGTTTTCCATTTGTTTGTTCTCCACATGCACTGATGAGCAGCCAAACCGATTCCTCAAATAAATTGTCATGGTCCTTCCAATTAAGATTTTTGCATACTTTCATTCTGCTGTTCCCAGCCAACAATAAGCAGACGTTCACTGTGGTACAGGCTCCCTGCATCGCATGTGTACACTCCCTCCCATCTGCATTTCTCATTCTGCCATTCTTAGTGGCACCTGCTAGGCCAAAAATTACCCATAATGGACTTTGACAGTGGAACCTTTGGTGAATCCCTTTTCTGTGACACCCTCCCAGTAAATACCTGGAACAATACCAGGAAGCCATCTCCTACATTCTTGATCATTAGGAGAGTCAAAGTGCACTCTCTTTCTAAAATTAGTTTTCCACTGGATTTGAGGACTCCCCAAAAGCGTCTGCCCATATAACCCCCCAGGAGAAGACTCCAGAGAAAACCAAGTAAATTGTGCAAATACCTGCCCGCTGGTGGACGTCTTGAGATGAAGTCTGCAGCTGAGGGGTTCCATCCCTGGTGGGCTGTGAGCTACTGCTCTGGCTTGAATTCCCTGTGGAATTGTTGCTAGACGAAGACCCCCCTCCACTATCCACCTCTTCAACATTGCCTCTCTCGTGGTGAGCTGCTGCATGGCAGTCCTTCCGCATTCTGTTCGCAGGAACACACACAGGGTCAGCCACTTGTTGCACGTGAAAATTTGTGTCACCAGTGTCAGGTGCCCTCAAAGAGTGTCCTCTCTCACACCACTGCAGGTCTTCTGACATTTTATGAGATGGCAAAGATGATGATGCGATAAGCTTACTTGGAACAAAACTGTATATGACACAAGCCAAATCTTTCCTTGTCTGTGTGTAGTGGCTTTGGAACCCTGCAATACCTTAGGGCTCTTTATCTAATGTTACAGTCTCCCAAGATTAACTTCTGCATGAGGTAACCAAAAAGCAAAGAGGAATGGGCTGGGGGGAGCTCAGAGGGATGAGCTGCATGGTGGGAAACTAGCATGTTAAGCCATCAAATATAATCTTGATATTTTAACATGGGTATTGGCATGTGAGCTGGCTCCCATCGTGTCTCCATGGTGCCTCTCCTCAGCTACAGTGGCAACAGGGAGTGAGGCAAGGGAGATATGGCTGTGTGAGAAGTGCATGTAGGAATGGGAGATGCCATCTCAGGTACTGATGATGCATAGCTAGGGGAAGCCAGGCAGTTTTGGTGAGTAGCAAGTACATTTTTAGATGTGTTTTGGTCAAGAACAGTACCTTGGGGATGACTAACTGCCAAAGCTTCGGAGCACAACTCACCAAAACCCACCAGCACATTTACTCGTGTGCAGAGTTACAGAAAAGATACCCTTATTTAGATGGCAAAAAAAAGTAAAATTCCATGGAATAAGGGAAGTATCTGTAGTGCTATGTGATTTAAATGAATCTTGTTGAATATGTAGAAAGCTTTGTCATAAATGAGTTAATGGGTTTTCTTTCCTCTCTATTTGCAGCACTATTTTGTTATATTAAGTTATTTGCAATTAATTTTTTTACTCATAGATAACAATACACAATTACTCTCTTTTACAGAAAATACAGTGAAACTGAGACTGCAGGGTCTCTTATCAGCATAGCCAAAATTTAACACCTACCTTAACCACTTGGATTTGAACCACTTTTTAATGTTGTCCAAACTGACAGGTCCCCCCCAAATGTTCCTCAGTTGGCTGTGTGTCCCAAGGTACGAGGTGGTTAAGGGGGAAACATACATTGGATATCCCAGTGGCTGATCACATGAAGAATTAATTAAGTTCCGCAAGACCTGTTTATTGTTCTGGATGCTTCCTCTCTCTGGGTTGCGATTGCGTAAGAAAATCAGTTCCTGCTGCTGCCCAGCCCAAAGCCCTCTGACGCACTCCTTGTTGACCTACAGGTGGGTTAAAAACATGCAGATCATGCAAAAACGTTTGCTACCCAAGATGCAGAACTACAGGGTCTAAGCAGAACAGCAGTGGCTGAGTGTGCAAACATCTCGTGTCTTTGCACCAACAGTTCTTTATGAACTTTTGCAGCTAATCCCTGGTAAAGCCTGGAGTGTTATTTCAGATACACAAACGTGGGCAGCAAAATGGAAGTCAACTGAAGGGAGCTCTTTTGGCCTCCAGTCCTTACTTTAAAAACTACAGTCAACTTCTCCTTTTTGCCACATTACTCAGAAATAGTACTAATTACTACAGCCCTAAATTACTGCAGTATTAGAAAGATGGCATATGTACCTTGATCACCTTGAAGCTCAGGTAACTTTTGTGTAGCATGATGACTTTATATTCATCTGCTCCTTCATCTACCACATGTCTCAGAGTCAGCAGCTCCTCCCTGTTGGAGAGGACAGCGGTGCGCCAGGCTGGGTCCCCTTCGTGACAAATCACAACCTTTTCTTCAAAGGATTGGATCGCTTCGTACAAGACTGCTGGGTCCTCATACTCATCCGGGCACGTGAACTGGTCCTGGTCGTACAGGAAAAAGTATTGAAGAGGTCAGGTGCATTTGTGAAAACACAGAAACTACTGACAGTAAACAAAATGCTGGCTTTCGAACAGTTGCCAGCTGGCCCCCTCCAAGTGACTTGCCACTTGATAAAGAGTGTCTTTTGGGAGGCTCATTTAACAGTAATACAGAAAGGTACAATTTCAGTTTTATTGTAACCTGTTCTGATCTCATGACTATACTGGACAAAGACACCTGGAGAATACCAGCTTATCCTTTTTTTTTTTTTTTTAATGAAGTGTGAAACTATGGGAGGCAGTGCGTTTGGGTAAGATGGAGAGAGGGTACCTAGGGTATTCCACAGTTCTTGTGGAAATCCTTATTTTTATTCACAAAACCCTACCAACAACAATAGCACAGACTGGGAGTCCATCAGCAGATACCACAATACTGCAACTTCAGTCCCGCAGCACCACGGCCAGCGATAACTTTGTAAAATTATTGTGTCAAAGAACCAGCTACGAATTCACAGCAGTTCAGTAACATCCAGAACAATTATAAATATCATTCATGATAAAAGCATATGATATTCAATCATAATGTGCCAGATCAAGAACAAAATCAACTCCAAGCTATATAGGGCCTGACCTGAAATTAGAAGTGTAAGCAGAATAAGCAATGTGTTTCCTTTCAATTTAGAAACCACCTTTATAGTATCCACACAAGTAAAATATGACAAGATTGTCTGCTTTCTTTTGATGAAAAATGCAGGGTCAAGCTCTGCAAAGTGGTTTCAAATGGGCAGCTAGGGGGTTCAGAAAAGAAAATCAAGTGAATGCAAAATAAATAAATGCCAAACTCTTCCATCTTGGTGAAGGATGTTTCTTAGAATAAGGTGACAAGCATTCAATTTCCCTCTCTTTTGTTTTTTTCCTTTCCTTTGGAGAGTTGCTACGGTTTCCTGTGTTTTCCTAGGAAAACAGATACAATAGTAAATGTTAAAAATAAATAGATGACTAAATACCCTACCTGGTGTAGCTTCAGAGACATTCGGATTGCTGGGGCAACAACCTTATGCAATAGATCCATGTCTGCAAAGACCCACTCATCTTTCGCTGCTATCCGGAAGTCTCCTTTGAACAGTGCATGGAGCCCATACAGAAAAGAGTCCAAGCTGTAAGAGAAAGGCAGCAGTCACTCCCAGAAGTCATTCCCATCTCTCCGAGCCAGATCTGTCAGTCACCAGCCTCATGCTGACCTGTGCAGTGGCCCTCGGGTGCAGGGCGAGTGTCTGTGGTGAGTATAAAGCAGGGGTCACATCACGTTTTTCTAACAAAAAAACATTCCTTGGGGTAGGCGGTTTTCCTTCTGCGTGCTCTGTAAGTGACTGGCTGTGAAATGAATGCGGCACCCAGAATGAAGGATGTCCTCGGGATGGGTGACTGAGTCACAGGGTGCCTCAGGGCGCTGCTTCTCTGCAGCTGTGCCGAAGAGACCGGGTCAGAGTGCCAGCTGCACCCCCCGTGCAGGCAGCAGAAGCTGCTTCCTTATTTCAAAGTTTATTGATCAGTCCTGTTAGCACTTCTCCTTGTAAGTGAAAAATAATAATAGAAAAAAATATACTTTCAGGAAATCTAAGACTTTTCTCACGCCATTCAAACCTAAATGTGAACATTAAAGCAAATGTACTGAGAATACTGAATTTCAGAACTGTTCAGCAAACCAGGGGAGAGCAGGAATCAAACAACAGGTGTTTCCTACTGAAACAATGAGCCCTAAAGCAAATACACACTGGGTTTCTTTTCTCTAACATAAGAAACTAGATGTAGGCAGTTCTGGCTGACCTTGCATGATGGTTTACCTGGACCTGAGATATAAGCACAAGGTAAAAGCAACAAAATCAGGTAGTTGTTAAAAGATGGTTGCTTGAGGGCTTTGTAAAGGGAAACAATGAGCCTTCAGCTCCCATCTGCACCATGAATTACAAGATTCCCATGCCACTGCCACTTGTATAATGCTTGTAGCTGACTGCTGTCCCAAACTTGCTCTGAAGAAGTGATCTCAAAATAGAGGAAAACAGACCCATCTATTAAAAACAGGCATCTCTTGCAAACCCACAGGACATGGTTTCATCTACCTGCTAAGATTTGACTCACTCTTATAACAGTTGATCTTTCAGATTGTAAAGGCTCTGAGGAGAAGCTGTATTAAGATGTTAGTAGTTTTCATTACTGCCCAGCCTTTCTCTAGAGAACACATCATCTTTCCACATAATTGAGCTTTCTTAATTATTTTATTAAAAAAAATCTTTTTAATATATTCTCTTCTCTGAGAGAGGGAGAAGAAAGATTGGGAGAATGCCTAGCCAACTTCAGCTCAAAGGCATTCTAATTTTGCTCTTGGTGGGTAGCATGTTTTAGAAATTAAAATGGAAATACATATGTCGTTACTAGAAAAACAGCTGGATACTGATTTTCTCCATGAAAGCATCATGAAATACAAATCAACTAATCAGTGGGACCAAAGCTAGCCAGAAAGGCAGGGTTGTTGTTGCTGCTGGGAACATAAGGAGTACAGGGAAGCTCTTATGAATTCTTAACTGATTTGCATTTATTAGTACTAAGTTATGTATTAAAACATGCCCATGTGAGGCACAGTCAGATCTTCAAAACATTCAAGCACTGATTTCAGTGGGAGTTATTATGGGTCTTCAAGGAGTGGGTCCTGGTCCCCACTGACTTTCAATCCATCATCTCCTCAGTTCAGAAAATGATAATATACTCAAACCCTGCTTAATAGCTAGGAAAGCCCTAGAGTAAGCCAGCTGGGAGGGTGGTGGGTAGAATGGTGAGTGCAGCCAGGGTGCTGAAATATGTGACTATTGAAATATGTGACCCTTTTGAAAAGGCTAGACATCAGGAAGGCTCCTTTCACTCGCCCACCCACCAGACAACATCAGCATACACAGCTGAATCCCTGCCTGGAAAAAAAACCTTCTGTACCTAAATATTCTTCCCAGGATGAAATTGTAAAAGTTACCTTGAACTCTGTATCTAATGATGATCTGTAGTATAGTTTTTCCTCACATAACACCCCCTCAATTTGCTTGGAAAAGTTGGCTGGGATGAAGGGAGGAGTAGGCAGGAGAGAGAACTGGTTTTTACATCTTGAGAGGCTCTCAGAGCCAAACTTGAACACCAGAGCAGACAGAGAGTTTGCATTCACATCAAAGCGTCTTAGAGGCATCAGCACCAGCTAAACAGGCTGCTGTGGGCAGCACTATGTGCTGAAGGCACGGCCAGGACTAGGGCAGCCATGCAAACTGCAGCCGAGCATCAGCAGAGGCAGTGGCAGGAAGCACGTACAGCTCTCCTGGGCTGAGGGGAGGCTCATCCATTTGTCATCCCTCTGCATAATAACTTCTCTAACTCAGAGGAATTTTAACAACAAACATGATTGCTACAAGGAGCAAATCAGTGGTGGCAGTAGTTGTGAGAGGCTGAGAGTCAATTATTTTATGTGTTGTATTTTCCACCAGAGCAGTCTGGAGGAGATTGCTGTATTCACAAAACCATGGGCATCTTTTATTCTCCTGCCAATTGTAATGAGGCTTTTGGGTACATTCTGCCCATAATGTGACACTATCTCAAGCCATTACTTCTGTAACATGCAGCCTCCTTAATCCATATAAGATACAGCTCTCATTATTCTTCCCACTGTTATGCTCTCTCCTGAAGACACTAATGAGATTATTACGAAGCTGTAAAAGTCAACCACTTTGATCTCAGGCCTGACTCTCAACCACTTTGATCTCAGGCCTCACTCAAGGTTGTTGCTGCCTTCTTGGCCCACTATTAACATACCTCAGTCAGTAATGTGCTGTAGTTAGAAGCTGGTTCAAAATATTTTAAAAACTAGTTAAGGTAAAATTACACATCACAGAAACAACATTAACCTGTAAGAGATATAACTACTATATCTGGCAACATTTCTAACCCTCTGAGCTAACAACCTGAACAGCTGCTGTCACAACTGCAAGCTATTTTAGAACAAGACTGGTAGGTGCGTGGGAACCATCAGCCCCTTGAACGTGCAGAAAAGAGGGGATTAAGTAGCACCACAAACACCAGAGGGAGGGCAACAATGCCAAAGCAAATACTCCTGCCCACTGCACTCCTTACGCTGTTCTGACAGCTGAAACTAAAAGCATTTAATGCCAGCCTGAAAACAGTATGGATGCAGACTAATGAGCTGGTGAATCTCTCTGTGTGTATTTTGCACACCAAACCCATCCTCTGTCTGCAATGTGCAGACCTTCTCCAATGTTAACTGTAGGTTTATTTAAGGAATAAAGGAACGTGTATGTCTGTGAGCTAGTAATGACCTGAATGTCATAGTTCACCTGAAATATTTTCAGTGGTAGCCCTTATAATTGGATATTTTAGATAACAGTGGTTGTGAGCTAAGAGTCAAACATTTCTGCCCTGCTCAGTTCTGGCAGACATCAAGCTGCACTGTCTGCTTGAACTCCCACCAGCAGTGCAGCACCAGCAGCAGCACTGTGGTGCCATGGCCTGTGCCCTCTGTCTTCCCCTTCCCTCAGATGCTGGGCAGTGCAATGGGGTGACCAGGAGGGAAGGGGCAAGTGGGGCCAGCTGCTTCCCTGGGCTTCAGAGTGAGCAGCAGTTCCTCCAGGCAGAGGCATTCCTTGGAATGACCCTTTGTCCACACTGAGCTTGGGGAACCTGAGCAGGCAGTCTTGGTGGTATTGGAAGTATCTGATGAGAGATGCTTTATTGAGAGATTTTTTTATTTTTCCAAATTCGAAATTTTTACTAAATATTTATTTACTAGTAGCTTTAGTGGCTGAATAGAATTATTCTGCAATTTTTTAACAAATACACAGCTAAACATATCACTCAGAGTTGAATAAATGAATGGTAATGTCGTGTCATTCTTCAAATTGCATTTTGTGCAGGAGGCCTCCTAATGACAGTTTAAAAGAGCAAGTGATTTGCATTGCAATGTTCTGCCTCCTTAATGAATGCATTTATTGTGTAATCTAGTGTTAATGTTAGGTTTCTACTGACATTTACATGAACAGGTACACTGAATAATTATTTACATACATTATATAAGAGCATTTAAAATCTTAGTTTACACAGTGACATTTGCTGATTAATAGATTAGACAAAATCATGTGTAAATGAGTGCAAATTGATAGTTTGCATACACAATGTAAACTTGACTCTCAACTCTGTAGCGCACAGCCCACAGTACCATTACCTTTGCTCTACTGCACAGCAGTCGGGTGACTGTCAGTCCTCCAAGACACAGCAAGGACTAGACTTAGTCCAGAGAAAGTTTCCTACTACCTGCATGGTCACCTCGGAGAATGAGACATGAACTGCAGAGCACAGCAAATTCTTGGCTGGTTTGCTCACACTGAACATCTCAAATGCTTCATACAGTGAGGAGAGGAGTACGAGGCCTGCCTGGCCCTTACATCTCAAACTCATCCCAAAAGCTCAAGCAATCTTGTACACAAGATGCTCCACAAAGAGAATTAATAGAAAGTCCTGAGATGATGTTCAAGGTAAATTCTCAGTGGTAACCATAGTAATCTAAATCTATGTTTTTGTAATCCAGCATTTGAGTGTGACAAAGCATGTGTTGGGAGCCCTGACCACTGACAAAATGACCCAGACCCCAACAGCCAGAGTCATGGAATGGCCTGGGTTGGAAGGGACCTTAAAGATCAATCTAGTTCCAACCTCACACATGTGGTACATCCCTCTCTCATGCACACATCTGGCTGTGGGACTGCCTGCTCTGACCATTCCTGAGAAAACTAAAACCCACTTCAGCATCAGTAGGCTTCAAAAGGTCCCCAAAATATCATGGCACCTTTTCAAAGAAAAGGACTGTGAAGCATCACCCAAGGAAAGGTTCCTTCAGCTTCTGAGGACTTTAAGTACTTTTCCCCCATTTGATGAATGCAGACCTGCAACAGTCTGAGAGCTGGGGGCAAGGACCAGCAGGAACACTCAAAATCGCCCTTGGTGAGAGCTGCTGTGCTCTGCCAAACACAGAGAGGTGGGGGTGCCTGAAGATAATTCTCATGAACATCTCCTGGCCTCATCAGCATTGCACATATTGGACACCCTTCCCCTGGCATGCTGTATAATTGTATTCCTATTGGAGTCTCACTGATGTACTGCTCATTTGTGTTTAAACAAGTTGTGCAGATCTGTCTGAAGCAATAAACACCGTAAGTAGGGTTAGACCTGCCCTTTGCGCTCAAGTGAACATATTTGGGGGATTTCTGTTGATAAAGGTCTGGATGGCAGTGGGGTAGGGTACCCACCTTGCTCCTTAGTTAATAATTTCTACTAAATTGGTTTTGTCAGTTAAGATATACACGTTCTGAAAGACAAGAAGAGATGTATTTCACCAAGATAAAGTCATGTTTTGTAGCTGCAGAAATATATAACTTCAACTGTGCTACTCAGATTCCTTTTCTATTTCTCCAAACCTTTCTGACAGTGGAAATGCATTAAAGGTAATTTAATCAGGTGAGGAAGTGACACAGTTTTTCCACAGTAAAACTTTTCTAGGGAAAGCTTTTGTGAAGTAGCATTGGAAAAGATACTGACAGAAGCTTCCACTTAGTCCCTTTTATGTCACAAAATACATTTTAAAAATACAATTATTTGATACTGCCCTGGAGCATTTGCTTAATAAAAAGAAAACCAGGACTTAATTGAAGATTATATAGAACAGATTTTAAAAAAGTGACAGAGCTGTGCACCTCAGATGACTACCCCAGTTTTTGCCTTTCTGCAGACCTTTGCACCCCAAGAAAAGTATTTTAAAATATGGAGAGTCCACTCACCAAAAGAAAGGAAGTAATTCAGTTCATTGGTAATTTGCCAGATTTTGAAAAGACATGGTATAGCTGACTCCTGAAATTATTTTTAAAATCTTTACAGAACACTACACAAATAATTATCCTCAACATTCATGCTTTCCATGTTAAGCTTTGGAAAGTCTCTGATAATATTCTCCCTTTGCATTAGCTACTAACCGTGTAAGCCAGTACAAATAGGTGACATTGTTATTGTATCTGTGCTAATGCCAAAGCATTGTAATGAAGATTTTAAGATCTAGTGGAAAGATGACAGTTTTAGGAAGCTTTTGTGATATTTTTAGATGAATTCCTAATATTGCTGCAACCTATCTATTGCAGGCCCAGATCAAAAATCACTTTAATCTTTTCTCAAACAAATATAATAAATGCACATAAACTTTTCCATCATGCCCCCAAACTCTAAAATTTCGATCATCAAAAAAATAGGACAATTTAAAAAATATCAATGACTTACCAAACATCACACTAATTTGAGTGAATAGAAATAAAAGAAGAAGAAATGCAACCCAGAAGAAAACTACTACAGGAGGGGAATGTGCAAAGATTAGTAGAAAAGAGATGACAAAAGCCACTTTAGAATGCAGAAATCAGCAGCACACCAAGAAATAAGTCACGTGGGCCACAAACATTTTGCATGGAAGACATAAAACAAAATGTTATTTATAAATGTCTCAACAGATAACAAAGCTAGAATGAATATTTAAAACGACTGTTTTATCTTTCAACAAAATGGATTCGGAATCACACATGCTGTCTTTGTTTGCTTGTTAGTAAGACAAATCCTCTCTAAGGAGCACGTTGATAGAGGTCTGGCTATCTTTGCTCACCGTTCTGTGCCAACACAGCAAGGTCACTTAGAAACTGTATTTATTCGACTTCTCCATTGCTACTAAACTCCTGGGAACACAGAGGGTTCAAATAAATCTAATAAAAACCTAAAATCATGTTGGAAGTTAAACTTCAATAAAATAATGATTATTTCATTAATAAAATACCTCATCTATAACATAGTGTAAATTATACTGTATAAAAACCAAACAACTCAGAACTCCCAGTGAAAATGGAAGAATCCCTAATGAAAATATAAGATGAAGAGCATATTTAGAAACAATCTCAATGAAACATATTTTAATTGACCAGACTTCTTAGGATGAAGTGTTTAGAATGAATGAATAAATGAGCAAGGTAGACTGAGAACAGACAAAGCTGCAGCCTCAGGAGATGAGAGGTTCTCCCTTCCTTAGTTGCCAGAATGAAGTGGCACAATGAACAGGAACACAGCCCTGAGGAATGCAGAGGGGAACCCTTATACATTTATTATTATTTAGCTAACGACAACTCAGATGACAGCAGTTTCTTCCTCTTCTGGAGATTTTGTCCTCCTACTGGAATGCCAGAGGAAGGACAGCATTCCAGTAGCCAGGCATGAGTGAACACAAGCAATAACCATTGGTACCCATTCTTTCAAAGAAAAATTCTGCTTTGCCCTATGAAGTAAAGTTATTTATTATAAATAGTAAATATATTAAATTATATTAATATAAATAGTTTATGTTATTATAAAAGTAAAGTATTAGTTATTTAGCCAGCCACAAAGAAAAAAGGTGACCAGGAATGAATGAAAACATTTTAGGGAGGAATGAAACTTTACCTTGATCTAATCTTCTCTTGAGATTCCACATCGCATGAAAAAAGACAAACAGGTATTTGTTTTAACATGAGGAAAAAGGATTCCTAAAAGTTACCTGATGGTCATATTGTGAGATGCAGTTCCCAAAGCTCTCCGACCCAGTATACACAAGGCAAAGGAAAGCGTCACTAGAGGAGAATCCTCATCACTGTCCAGGTGCTACAAAGTTTTAAGATTAGCATGTTACTCTAAGTGCAAACATCATATTTAAAAGCACCACAATGCTACAAATGGTGACATTCATAAAATTTGCATGTGACTGGACCTAGACACCAAAACGTTCTTTCCGATTAAACAGAACAAGAAGGAAGACCATCACCATCAGAGGATTTTTGCAAAATGCAGGCTTATTTTGCCCACTGGCTAGAAACAGAACATTTCATTCTCAGGTAGTGAGATCCCAAGGGAAGGGAGCTTTGGTGTTGGTGGTTTTTTTATTGTGGGGTGTTTATTTGTTTCCACTCCTCTCAGATCTGAGATTCTAAACTGGAGGAGGTTCCTTACTGTTGAGAGATGCTGCAGCTGGAGACAACCAAACCCCTTTTCATGGGACACAGTTCCTGTGAAACCCTACCACAGATTCCAGAAGTACAAACTATTTGGGAAAGTTTGGAGGCACACAAGTTTAGTGAATAATAATATACATCTAAATTGTTGGTGACACTGACTGCACATTTTAACAAGCAGTCAGAACATTTAATTTATGTTTACTAGCTCAGGAGAGGTTTTCTTACAAAATTTTCACAAAGAAAACTTTGCTATCAAGGAGGAAAAAACTCGAACAACCCCTTATGCATGTTAATCTTCAGGAGGATATGGATTATTACTTCAGTCCATGCAATGAGTGATTTCTTAGAGCTTTCTTTGACTCTAAAACTGAAGCCATTTATAATGGAGAATGTAGCTCCTTCTATAAAATATATTGATTTTCTGGGTTATGTGTGCAGTGAACTTGGTTTTATTTATCCCATCTCCTACATGAACTTTGTCTCTCTATAGTCAGTGAATTAAAAACAAAGATAAAATATGTAAAAAAAATTTAATTAATTTGCCGTTTGAAGTCTAACTTAAATGTTTCAAGTCTATTGGCATCCCTAAATCTATTATTGAATTTGAAAATCTAAGCCAGAGAACAAGTGGAAAGGCATCAATTAACAGCAGCTTTCCCTGCACCGTGCAATTCTTTGTGTGTCAGAACTTGGGAGCTGAGACATGCAGATGAGAAAGAAAAGAGGTGAACTATTTCCAGTAGGAGGAGATGGTGGGAAAGGGCTCAGAAGACAATTCAATGGAAACAATATCAATATAATGATATTCAGGGGAACTGGTGGAGTGGTACTCAGCATTAGAGACATGAGAAGGAACCAAAGTGGAGCAGAACCATTTGGTGATGTTCCGAGAAAGATTCAGTGATGTTACACCAGCTAAGGTCAGTAATGGGACGTGCAGTCTGTGATCCTGAGTGGAAAAATGCACAAATATAGCACATCGTGGCCAGGAAACAGACACGTCTCCATTTTTGCCACTTGTGGAGGTCTCCCCCCCCCGGGGGGTGGCCATGGAAGCTGACGCCTGGTTACATGGGGTTTCCGAGCTCCCTGGTGTTCTCCTGTTCGTTATTGGTTATCGGTGTTTTCCCCGCCCCAAGGACTGTGGTTGTCCCATGATTCCGGGGTCTTCGGGGGACAGTTGAAAAAAGAGTTCGTGCCTGACCTGGCTGAGTGTGGCCAGTCTGTGTCTCTCCTGGCTGCCATGCGGTCAGAGAAATAAAACATCCATGAATATCTACCAAAAATATTGTTCCTGATTCTTTCTATGGACAAAGCTGCCTTCAGGGAAGGTGCAGGCCAATAACCGGACTGCAACAGCCACTATCAGCAATAATCAGAAAATTAGATGGAGGCCATGTGCTTGTTTGAAACTGTATTCTCCCTCTGGGCTATTTTGAGTATTCTGTGGAAATACAGTAGTGCCTTTCTGACAAATGGCTGCTGACCATCAGTAATCCTAGTGGCTCAGAACATGCAAATGCACAGCTGTACATCTGCCCTTGACCTTCTAGAGCTGCAGGAGGTTTCACACAGTTTTGTGGCGTGGTTCACGTCTGAGTCACGAGCTCTCCAAGGTGACCTACACAGTGAGTGTGCCGTGCACCCCCCTACCATTCTGTGACGCTACCCAAATACAGGCAAATTTCTGAAAAGGATACACAGGCATCACAGACATCTGGCAAATGTACCAATCACTGGCAACACTGACGTAACGCTCTGATGACATTCCCTGAATGGAGCCTGCTCTAGCAGCAGGTCTGTGAGCACTTGATACATCCACGCTTTCTAGAGCTGATGAAATTAACATTGTTGGAAGTGTGCACAGTAAAGAACTGGTTCTGTGTTCAAAGGCTAATGCTCCTTAAGACTCCAATTTTTGCACATGGCTAGTTTCCAAAATATGTTTTTTCTAGTCCACAAAACATACATTTTCCTTTTACATTAAATCGAAAAGCTTATATGAAATAAATTTTATTCTACTAATCCTGAGCAAGTAAAAGAGTAACCACGCATCATTTCACTCATATCCCAAGAATTAAAACTAATACTACTAGAAAAAAAAAAATTGACACGTACCTCCACTCTTTTCCTAGCACAGAACTGAATCCAGTCCAGATAAACACTGCAGAAGCTAGCTCTTGTTATTCCTTGGAGACACGGAACATAATCTTCATCTATGTTAACGTTAAACATTGCAAGGTCACGTTCAATATAATGCCACTTTGCATAAGGCTGCAGTATCTTTTGGATGGATTCGTCTTTTATCCAGTCAAGGATTTTGGGAGAACTTGCTGTAAAGTATATTATACTCTGTTGATAAAATGTGCAAACGTTAGTCACTCTAAACTCTGATTAAGGCAGACATATTTTACACAGAAGAGAATAAGCCAAATAGGGCCACATTAAGAACTATAATAGTATATATGTTTCTTACATTTTACTGCTTAGCATCATTATTGCTTCACAAAAGTGTTCAAGTTAGAAAGATGATAATAATTGGTATTGATAGCAGAAAACAGAAAAAAAGTAATATTTTTAATATCCTGCCTTACAGGAAAATCAATACAATGATAGGAATAGAGAGTTCCAGCATTCAAACAATACCAGTGGGGTTCTAGAGTCTATCACCAAGAAGGTGATATCAATAATATCTTAAGCATATTTTGAAAAAACTGTAGTAGATGGTCACATCCTCACAATAGGGCTCTTTTTTCCTCAGTGGAGTTACTGTTTTCTGGGGATGATGCTTTCTTAATTCTTTATTAACCCCAAAGATGAGCCGTGACAGATGTGTATGGCACAAATCTGTTTTTTGTCAATGCAGCAGGTAAAGAATAACAGATTTTTTTTATATGTCGGGTTAAAAAGCTGATAATTGATGTAACTGAGTTTCCTTTTAAAGCACTTAAGGGGGAGCAGCATTCAGCAGGGGCTCTTTTACCAAATACATAAATGTTAGAAAGCAGCAACACGTATTTCGGATCTGTGCCTGAGCTTCTAAGTTTAAGTTCTTCTAACTGCTCTGTCTGGATACATTAAAATAATAATAAATAAAAAAGTAATTTTAAAAAATTCTATCCAAATACAACTTAGAGCATATTTTCAAAAGAATATGAAACTTAAGAAGTTGTTCCAGTGCTTTCCATCAGCAGGAAAATCCCATTATAATGTTTTATGATATTAAAGTTGGATTCCAAAGCAAATGAGGAGCAAGTACACACGACTGAAGATGATGTAGTTCTACTTTACCCAGTCAATGGAAATAGTACTAAGTAAATAAATGTATAAAATGAAAATATGATGGATTACAGAGGACAGAAGTACTACCAGCCCTTTAAAAAAACACAGGTGCTCTCCATAGTTTATCTTTCAAATTGTACAAAAATACATAAGTAAGAGGAGAATCAAGCTTGAGAGGAAAAAGACAAGTCAGACAGATACAGACAGGATGGACCCATAATTTCTTGGCATGTGGAGAACAACAGACTCCTTAAAAAAGATTCATGCAGAAACAATAGGAGCCGAAAACACAGCACTCAGCGAATGCACAGACTTATTGAATACTAAAAGATGTTTAAATAAGAATATATTGAAGAAGAGATGGAAGAGGCACAAAGGAAAAATATCACAGTAGTTGGGCAGGAAATGATTTCAAAATATATGCAGAAGGGCTACAGGAGCTGACCCACTTTATTTGTGAGGAATAAAAATCCTTTTATAATGAGAAATATATGCATTTCTAGGCTGTCAGTGAAACTGCAAATGAATAAATATGATTTAGGAATAAGATGCTCAGTGCAACTCATTGTTTAAAAGACCAATACAATAATTATCCTTGAAGGACAGAAGAACTAAAACAAAGCATACATTCTCTTTGTTGATTTTTAAGATAGAGTTTGCCTTTTTTATTATCCTCATCTGTGTTTACAAAGAAGCCGATTCAGCTGGGAAAAAAATCAGACTTGCAATCAGACACAGAAACAACCAAAACTTCCGCCACCTAATTAAATTCTGCTCTTGGTACCTCTTCCAAGATGCGTTTTGTGCACAAGTACATCCTCAGCTATATGGCAATTCTGAAACAATATGGTAAATATTTACAATATTGTAAGCTACAGAGAATAAACCAGAAACACTCCAAATGCTCAATGCAATGGAAGTGCAGTTCCTGCAGAAACTCTAGCCTGTTTTTTGAGTTTGTGATTTATGTGACCTGAATACTGCCTTATCTATAGTTCCCCTTACAATTACTTTCACACCATCAAAAAGAAAGTGTCAAGGACTTTTAAAATGTTCACAGTGAAACTGCACAGGGTCTTGATCTAGATTCCCCCAGAAGAAAGAGCTGGGGAAGGAATGAATTCTCACCTCTGTGTCTGATACTGTTTATTTGGAGGCAAGCATAAGATAAACAGGAAAAAAGCTAGTCTAATACATATTATAATCTTCTCACTTTCCAAGGCTGTACAAAGGATTTTACCAAATCTTTTTAAAGCCCCTGTTTAAGGAAAAAGCTAATTACTTTAAAAATACAAGAAGAAAATATTCATATAACTTTCTTGTGGATAGTGACATTCTAAAGAAGGGATCTCCTGAGTGCACCCTCCCTTCACTGAAGGGAGCCCCATTCCAGGCTAATACTGAAGGTGCCAACAGGTTATTTTTATCTTCTGTTCGTCCTTCCCTAAAGAGAGAAGTAGATTAAAAAGACCGACAGTGTTAAACCAACAGCCTGAGAATGAAGATCAACCTTTCTGAGAAGGAAGGTCTGTCAGTGCAGTGTAATAGCAGTGGCTCAGCTAAATCCAACCAGAAGAGATTTGATTTTCACACTTGCAGAGCCATCAGTGGTGAACATGAACTCTGCATAGAGTGGAGACGGAGCCACAGCACACCTCAGTGATGTGGAGAGCATTTAGCTCACCTCCCTTTTACTCAAGACGGGATCAACTAACCACACCTGCATCACGCGGGATGAAAGTTTGTCTAAGCCATCTTAGCTATGTCAGCTGCTTCTCAGGTGCGTCCAGAACCAGAAGCTCTAAACTACCTTTCAGTTAAGTTTTATATCCCATGTGATGAACCTCACGCTTTCCTCAAGTCCTTAATTTATTAATTCATTTTAAGGCAGAAAAACAGCTCCAGTTTACAAAGCACAATTCTTCCTTGCTTTAAAGTAATAAGATGCTGATTTGATTGCAGTTTAGACTGGGATTTTTTCAATCTCATTCCCCATCAAAAGCTGAGTCATATGCCAGCTTGCATCAGTTTATGTTCCAGTTATTCAGGTTACCTTTTAAAGTAAAGCAAAGCAATTGTAGCAACATACTCATTACAGGTTAGAGAATTTTCTGTTACATCACTTTAAAACAGTTTATAGCCACAAAACCCACTTCTCAAATGGAAAAATCATGCTCACATGCAGTTTTATTTCTAATTAGTTCATTAAACAAAGCAGGTTGGTTACCAGGCCATACTGTCTGCAAAATTACTTACAAAATCCCAGAAGTAATCAACTGCATGATCAAAGCAGCTTTGTAAGGCAATGAGCTTGTTTTTACTATATTGGCTCATTTGCAAAAAATGGTGATTAACTAATTTACAACAGGTCTCTCTCTGAAGTTGACAGATTTTTACAATTGCAAAGATGTAAGCAGAAAGGAGATGTCAGAGATGGTTTGGAGCTTTAGCAACTGGCTTCATGGCAGTACCAGTGGCATAGGAAGCAGCACTTGGCTGCTGCTGTTTCAGGAGAAGACTATAAAGCTCAACAAATTATTTATTTGCTGGACTGGGAATTGTTTTGGCAGAGGATGAAAATGTCTTGCTACACTACAAGGTTCAATTATTTTGACAAATTAGTATCTGTGTGGTTATTGTGATCTTTCTAACAATGCAAATGTAGAAGTGGTGTAAATGAACTGCTGTGTGATCAGTGGAACAAACCAACTTCAAATGTGCTGTGGTATACATGTAAAACAGAAGGTAAGAAGGGGGGTTTGCACTACTAAAAAAGTACGTTTGAGAATCAGCTTTTCAGAGGTTTCCCAAGAATTTTATGCTTGTTAATCTCTTTCTTTTCTCTTCCAGAAAAAAAACCCAAACCAGTGGAAAGGCCAAGGCAAGAAGAAATAACAAACTGTTAGTGAAGTGTTGTAAAAACATAAGAACGTAAGTAAGAACACTTAGACTGAGTTTATCACCAGAGGATGGTAACTCACCTTCCTGATCGCCACTGAAGCACGCCTGCCATTTTCTGTGCTAACTGTAAGTATAAGTGATCAGAGTAAACTTAGCAAAGGGAGAAATGAATTAATTATCCCTATTCCAGTAGAAGGTATCCCTGCCCACAGGAGGATGGTTGGAACTAGATGATCTTAGGATCAAACCAAATGATTCTGGGGTTCTGTGATCTAACATCAAGTCAGTCTGACTGCCAGACTGCAGTGCAGATGGATAAACATAAAGCAAAAAACTTCAAATGCTCTTTCTTCTATAGACAAACAGCAGTCGTTCCATTTGACAAACCTGCCTGGGAACAAAGCACGCTTTACCAAAGAGGTTACCTTGATGTAGTATCTGATAAGGATTCTGCGCAGATCGAACACTTGCAGCATTGTTGCAGCGTTGTTGTCAATGATGCTGTATCCTTCCAGGATGTACTGGGTTCGTGTGATTTCCCACGTCAGCCAGCGCAGGTTAAAGGCTGCATTGCAGGACAACAGGTGAGGCAAGTGCCCAGGCTTACAACAGCAGCAGCCTTCGTTGTCTTCATCTCCTTCTGTTATAGCTTCCACTTCTCTCTGCTGGCAGTATGTCCCTTGGCAGCGAGAAAGAGAGAGTGTGCTGCCAGTTATTGCGGGAGGAGGAAACAAAGGACGTCTTGCAAGCTCACATTCAAAGTATGTTTGAAGGTTGTACGCACTCTGCAAAAATCTAAAAGAGCGAGCTACAGCAACAAACTCGATGTGCTAATCGATCCATGTGCAGCAGCAAATAAAGGGCTGTACATTACTCATTTACTATCACCTACACAGGCCAAAAGGGCCTGATCTAATGTTCTAGTTCTAATGGGTCCTGAGCTGAGCTAAACTACAGACCACAGCTTCTGCCTTAATAAAAACTCACCAGGAAGCAACACTAAAGAGTCTCGCTCCATAAGGTAAGGATCAATTAAGCAAATTGATCCAAGTCTCATTCTGCTTCTTCAACTAACGTACTGGACCCACCCAAAGAAAGATTTTAGTGTGTCAGAGCACTTGTAAAATCTGGGTTTTAACAAACTATCTTGGAAAGCAGGTTCCAAAAATAACATCTACTGGGTTGTTCTCTCTCCCACTGGAGTAAAACTACTCTGGATCAAACATCTCTAATGAACAGCACTAGTGGCAGTACATCATAAGAACAGAAAAGCTTTCTAATTAGTCTATTACACAGGCTTCAGATCAAAGTAGAGTAAATTTTTCTAAAAAGGATACGTTACCTCAAAAAGAAGTCATGAGGCAGATGCAGAAGCAATAACGCACACTCTGCATTTTCGGCCTGTGCTGTGCACACTACATGGTCAAGCTGAGCCCTCGTGGATTTGAAATATGTGAATGAGATTTCCATACCATGTAGGGCACTACTAATAAAAACCAAGGCAGACACCCATGTGGTCCCCCCAGTATTCTCAAAATACACGAATTTTCTGTTCTTGATGTATGCTTCTTTTTAAGATTTACTCTCCCTAGGCTGTTGCAGAACTTACTCCCCATTGAGTTTGTACATAAATCGTCTTTCAAGGCCATCTCCTGTGATGCAAGTTACACACCTTGCACAGGCCTTCTGCCAGAGATTCAGTATCACCCCTCAGACTGCTGACTCCATCAGCTTCTAAACAGACTCGACAGGAGAGGAAGACGTGAGACACAGCACTGCAGTTCAGCTCCCTCCCCACCAGGACCAACAGACCTGCTGTGCCACTGTAAATGGGAGAAGAATTCGGCTCTGCTCATCATCTGAACATTCAGCCGGGAAAGCACACAGTGCCAGCTTCAATTCCCTGCAGTCTGCCAGCACCCCAAAAGAGAGCCTGGAGCAGGGCAGCATCCCAAAGGCCTTTCTGTGGAGCATGATGAAAATTGCTGTGCCCTTGACTGTCTATTCCAGTCCCATCACAACTCTCTGGTCAACAACTTGTGAACTTCAGTTTGTATCGACAGAAGTAGCATCTAGAATATTCTGTTGCCCTGGTTTTTGCTAAGCCTTCTGTTTTTAACCTTGGAGTCAGATTCTTTCTCACAGTTTCATGTAAATAATAGCCAATGTTTACTTAACGGTATTTTCTGTTTTTCATTCCTTTTGTGATAACAGAACTTTGATGAGCACCTTTTTTCTCCAGTGGGATTGAGAAGGAAGTGACATGTCCTCCAATCCCTTGTGGAGTTGAGAATTGTATAAGAATGTGATATATGTAAATAATAAAAGTCTTGCCCCTCCTTTCTGCTGAACCTGGCAGGTGGGGGAGCATCTTATTGTGTTTTCCCAGACACAATATTCATTTCTCCTCACTAAGAAAAACCTTTCAAAATACAACAAAATATGCTCAAGTATTGGTTATCAAGTCTTTTTTTGCCTGTGCACCTGCTAAAATGTATGCAGCAAGCAAAACATACAAGTAAAAAAGAACAGAAAAATCAGAAGGAAATGTGTGAGAAAAAACAGGATTGTAGCCCTCAGAGACAGATGAAAAAGATCCAGTGTATTCCAGGGTTCTCTGTTCAGTTTGCTATGAATGAAAATTTACACTGTGAACCCAGTGTTGCTCGCACACTGAGATGCATTCCTCCTTAGACCTCAGGGGTGTACAATATGAATAATTATTAAATATCTTCAGGTCATCCAAATATAAACATCTTGCCTTTCAATACTGCCAAGTACAAAACATGACCTATTAGGCTGACATTTCCAGTTGGACTGGACATGAACTGGACTGCTTCTGCTTCATATTTCACAGATTTCCACATGAATTAACACTTACTGCTCAACAGCAAAAAAAACAAGAACTGCTCTGGGTCAGCAGATGCTTCAGTGAAGTCAAGTCAGAAGACATCGTACTCAAACTGAAGTAGGAAAAACATTCCTTTGCACATTGCTTGGAAAGAGTAAAACAAATGCTCCATGGTGGTGCTGTTACTATTGTTGTTATGGTTATTTTTGAAAGCTTACAGGTCTCTCAGCATTACACTGACTTTAAGAGAAGCTACATCTTCATCCCAGGTGCAAAATTAAGTATCAACGTTGCCAAATGTTTGCAAGTGATGAAAAATGAAAACCACAATGAACAACTGTCACTGATCCCCCTACAACAACAGGATTTAAAGATGCCTTTGCTCAGTCTATGTAACTATATATACATTTTTTTCTTTTGGTATGAAAATAACAAATTTTATTTCTGTGGAAGGCTTTACTCTCTGTACTACCTCTTTCAATAAATGCCAAATATTATTACTACAGTTTCTGTGATTACTAGTTTTCTTAGGGGACATATTTTATAAAATACAGGGCCTAAGGAGGCTGGTAAGGCAAAGAAAAGGTGAATCCAGGAGACCCTCAATGTTTACAGGAAACTGTCATCACCTGCATAACAAACAGACGATGATGCCAGAACATTATTTGCATTCTTAGCTAATTCTACAGGTTAAAATGCCTGCAAGTTGTCTTTGCTAGGTAATTTTAATCAGCTAGAGTTAAAATTATACTACGGTGGTGCAATCAATGTTGAACTTGAGGAGCAAGAGTCATTCTAACATGGGACCACGTTATTATAAAAGGTCTGGGAAACAACGAAAGGAGCTCATGGTTGTTTTACGGATTTATCCCAAAGAATGAAATCCGGGGTGTGCTCTTCAACATCTGGCAAACATGCACTTGATTAACAAAAGCTGTTTGATGGACTTGGGTACTACCACCTCGGGAATTTGGTGTCTTTATTGCTTGAGGAGCCTCTGGGGCATCCCTGTTAAGTTTAAAGGTGTAACCTGAGCCATGGCCAATGCTCTGACAAAACACCAAACCCTCATTCCTGCTGATTACTATTTCCAAACAACATCTAGTAAAAGGACTCAAGTCCACAAAGAGAACATTTAGGCTTGATGCTCAAGTACATGTTGGTCCCCTCCCAATTCTTGCAGTCAGTTCTAGAATGACTGCCAGTAATTTTCTCTCATCTTTAATGGAGCCTCACTTTAGTCCTTAATGCACTGGCTGGACTTCAATGCCAGATTGGCATTTTACTGTAAAATTTCATTTACCAGTGCATACATCAATCCTTTTTGGTTCATTACTCCAGACACTGGTACCCAGAGACTAAGAGCATGTGCTCAGCTTTACACATTGAACCAGAAGGGACAGGACACAGAAATTAAGTCAAGCATTTGTGTTTGTCTTTTACAGAAGGCTGGCCCTAGACTTTTTTGTATGTGCTATAAGCTGACGATTTAAATGACAACTTTTATATTGCTTCTCAAAAAATTAGCAAGTTCAAGCAACTCTGAGAGAATTATTCATAAAACCAAAGAGCAGGGAACAGAATGTGCACTTCACTTCTGCAATATAATTAAGTGTAGTGCCATTAAATATTAAAATACAGGAAAATGTTTTCACTAGTAATTAGTCATTTCAAAATCTCAGGGAAAACATTTTTTTATGTTTCTTTCTGCAGTAGAAGGAAAATAATCTCGTGCACTTCACTCAAGTTTAGTCATTCACTCTGACCCTTGCTAGTATAGATGAGACCAATTCATTTGTAAGATATCTAACACTGGAGGGTTGCCAAAAATCCATCAATGTAAAAAACATGTGCCAGCTGAACAAAGCAAGGTCAGCCTGTGTGAGCTCAGGAGAAAGCCAGGGTGAAAATTTGGGAGCTCTCTGTATTTTCCTGACACATCAGGATTTGAGGACAGACTCGTGCTCTGCCAGAATGATCTGACCTAAATGGAAATGAGAAAACTGAAACTGAAGACTGTAATCTTGCTTCAAGAGGATAAAATACACCTAACTGAATGATCATCCAGCCTTCTAGAATTTAAGGCTGAAACTGTAGTGTGCTTTTGAATTCAAATTTGAAAACTCAGTGAGTGAAAAGCATTTTTCAAGATCTGAGGAGCCAGAAAGAAAAATCCATTTCACAACTGCGTACTTCTAGGAGCAGTTTTAATTTCCATAAAACACTTCTGTTTAACAACACATCCAGGACAGGGACTAATTATTGTGTCTGAAGGCAGCAATAGCTTGAGCCCTGAGGACTGCTGACAAATAAGCAGCTAAGGTGCAAATCTTCATAGAAAGGGCTCATGTCCAGGGTAACTCCTTTCCTAAGCCATGCAGAGGTCTCTTCACAGATGACTCCAGAAAAATGCCTGGTTGCCCACCCTTAGTTTGGCAAAACCAAGCACGTGAATGTCTTAACAAATAAATGCATTACAGTAGAATTATCTGGCTCTGCTTCAACATGCTTATGCTGCAAA
Organism: Platysteira castanea; assembly: GCA_013397175.1. Taxonomy (NCBI): domain Eukaryota; kingdom Metazoa; phylum Chordata; class Aves; order Passeriformes; genus Platysteira; species Platysteira castanea. Next base: position 998,217 of record VYXC01003761.1, on the reverse strand, counting down.
TCTGACTATTCCCAAATTCTGATAGATAAGGCTCCTTCTCAACCAACATTTCTTTTCCGCTCAGGATAGCAGCTTAACAAGCAGCTGGTTATCACACATAAAATAAGCACAATGAGCATAATTACAGCCATTGGAAGGCCACCCTCTACTGAAACATGCATCAGATATGGTTCTAGAAACACAAAAACCCCAAATACCTTAGAGAGAAGTGAACTGAGCTCAAAAATGGAAACTCATGAACCTCAGAATTAGATACATTCTGGAAACCTGCAACTTTTTTGGCTCCTTTCTGCTCTTTTGCTTGTGGAACTGGGATAAAGAACAGTAATTTATAGGTCTTGATAGTCTCAGCTTGCTTCAAAGAAAAATTTCAGGACCTAAAAATCAGTATCAATTCCTCAACCATCAAAGCTGTTAGTTATAAAACTGTGGTTTGGCTTTCAGCTGCTTCAGGTGCTAGAAAGTCTGAAAAACAATCTGGTTTTCAAACCAAATCAGTTGCTATAACAGACACCCTCTCTCCTCAGAAACCTTTTATTTTCTTGGCCCAAGGAGACACATTAAGAAAGACCACGTGGAAGTAGCATTCTCGAAAGATGTTCATTGTTAAACTTGCAGCTATGAAATACCTCCAAAACTCCCCATGTCACATCTTTTGCAGTGCAATGCAAGATGCAATATTTTGGTTTTGGCAAAGACAGTTTCTCAATAAAAAGGTGGCACTGCATTTAACATTTTCCTTTTTTCCAGAAGTCTTCTCCAGTGCACCCATAAATACACATAAAATTGTGAAAGGAAGAAAAACGAAAAACGACATCAAATAATTATTCTAGTATGTGCTACAGAAACTATTCTAAGTGTATTTGAAATTCATAGACAGCTTCCACTGTTGGAGCATCACTGTACACCAAGAAAGGCTTGTACATCACAGATTTCCTGCATTTAACATAAAGTATCCTCTTCCCTGTCTCATGCTTTTCTTCCCAACTAAATCACCAAGATTAAAGAAACCCCTTTGCATCCTTTCTGTCCAGGTTTCTAGTATTTCCAAGAATTGTGTCTCTCAGTCTTTGTTCTTTCCCACAAACACTGCACTTCTGGTTTTTAACCTTCTCTCCCAAGGGACGTGTCAAAAATGCTATTTTTCTCTGAACTCTGTCATTTATCAATACCATTTAATATTCTGGTATATACATTGAACATACCTCAAGTGTGGTCTCAGGAAAGACATGAAAGTGGGCACTTTCATTTTCTGACAGCAAGAAGTGATTTGTAAAAAAATAAAAGTTCCAACCACTTTTTAAATAAAGAATGATTCTTCCTAGTGCTACAGAGCCTTCAGACACAAAAATCAAACACAAATAAATATTCCTTACACTGGTAATGTACTTGTTACTGTAATAAAACTATGCAGCATCCACACAAGCTGCAGAAATGAGTAACTGTCCTTATTAGACATCATTACTGTGCCCAGAGCACATAGCCTGAACTGGCTGCTTTCATACACCATTTTGCGTGGGAAATAAGCTAGCTAACACAGAGAGAGCCCCACAGGCAATCCCATCCTGTTGCCACAGCTGCCTGCCACTGTGTACAACTACATCTGTGTCTGCTCCGCGCTTCTTGCCTTGATCCTGCTAATGAAGTTCCAAGTGAAGCATGAATATTGCACGTGCAACATGCAGTAACAAACAAATCACACCAGAGATTTAGAAGTTCATTGAATGACTGAAGAATACTGTGCAGGAGTTAGAAAACAGCTCCTGAAGACTTCAGCAACACCATCAGTAAGTAGTTTCTCTACATGTAATGCCTAAATGAATATTCTCCAAAAGACGCTTTCTAGACACACAGACTAAACAGGAAAATATTTTACATCTCCCTTATTCTACAGGGAACTCGTGAGAGGGAGATATTTTGACATTGTTTCTGCTTGTTCCCTGACTGTGGGTTTTCCCATCTCTTCCTTTCAAATTAAATGATATGTTATGTATTGCTTCTGGCAGGCTGCTTTTAGCATTCTGCTGTGGTCTAACACACACAGCAGAGTTAAGTTACTGAAGGGCTCAGTTCCCCCACACCACTGTGCAGCTCCTTGGAAGTGTTCCCCTAGTTTCAGCTCACTACTTCCTTCTCTTTGCTTTCCATAAAGGAGGAGCTGCCCATTCCCTGTCAGCGCCTGGAGGTCTCAAGCCTCCCCTCTGCTTTACACTCAGGATGAACGACACAATGCAGGCACATCCCCTTTCTGTCCAAAGAATGGGAGAGTGAAAAACTAATTTATCCAAGGTGTTTAATATGAACAGGACTACAGACAGATGAAAGGAATCCCAGATTTGCTGACTCTCTTCTTTCAGTCTGTACCTTCTTATGCTGCCTGCAGGCATTTGGTTGGATTTGTTTTTTCATTTAAAAGCTGAGACAAATGCTTCTATTACAAACAGTTAGGCATCTGGGTCAGTCACTTATAATGCCAATTCTCAATTAGGATGGACTGAAAACCGGGGAGGCAGCAAGTACCTCGTGTCACAGTACACTTAAATTCAGAAGGCTCTATGAGCCCTTCTTCGGGCACTACCAGTATTGCCAGCACAGCCTTTCAGCTACCACAACGAGAAACACCCGTAGGAAAACCCAGAGCTCCACAATGCAAATATTGCTTTTGGTTTAGTCATAAACAGAAAACAGTCACAGAGAACACTGTTGTGATTCACTTGTTTCCAAAGAAAACACAGATTTCCTATTTAAGGAACAGCAGATTTTTGGGGCCCTCAATTAAAATTACTTGTTTGAAATTGAAGTTAAGCAGCCAAAGCTCAGAAATTACAGACTACAAGTTCCTCCTCTAGCCCTTTTCTCCCCCTTGCAGAAACCATTCTGTACAATGAAAGGTATTAGGGTCATCTGTAAAAGACAGTGCATGACCAGACAACTAAAAATAGGAATGCGGGATGCCCAAAGCAGAGTCTGATGCTTAGTAACTGCCACTTGACTTTGTAAACCATCAGGTTCTTCCAGGGCAGTTCCATACACTCTCTCACTTGTGCAGAAAAAAAATCCTGCAGTATTCAGTATTGAGACTGTATTCACCGGCCATTTGCAAGATTTGAAATGGGGAAGAATGTGCCCAGTCTGCACAGGAGATGGCTCTTGGTGCTGCTTGGCAGAAGCCTGCTCTACCTTCCTGCCCCTGCAGGCAGCAATCCTGTTCAAGGGAAGGCACAAAGAATGCCTTCCAAGGAAGAATTTCAGTCTCAGTTTTCACACAGTGTCCTTTGAATAGCCTTGGTTCGGCCCCTTACGAACTTCTGCATTCAGGTCAGCCCCTCTGGCTCCTTTTACTCAGACTGGTGCCTGAGTGCCTGGGCACCCCTGTGGCCTGCAGCCCCACCAGAGCAGCCCAGCTCCTTGTTGGCAGAAGGACCAAACCATGTCCAGGAAGGGCACAGTTCTGCAGCATAGTTCATCTAAAGCACACCAGCCCTCATGGGTTACCTGGAGACACAAACAACCCTCTGGTGTCAGCACATCACCCCAGCAAGTCTCCCCCGGGCACACAGCAGATTATCTGCTCACAGTTTGGTGTCCACGAGGCTTTTGTTATAATCTGCATCAGGCAGATCTAGGCATCCTTATCTGGCTTGTGCTTGGTTCCCCTTTGGGCTCCTTTGCTTCTCCTACTCCATCCTTAAGCAGGCTTGTAATTCGTGTGATTTCTCTGGTACTCATTCTGCACAGTCCAGTGGGGTTCAGCTCTTACATGGTATGGCAAATTCTTCATGTTTAAGCTGGTTTTGTCTCAGGTTCAGCTCCTTTATTCAACCCTACATGGCTTCTCTGTTCCAGGCCAAACAACGGAATAGCAATACACACACTCCTAGTTTCTGTTCCCATAACAACTCCTCTACCCAATACTCTGAAAACCAGAGAAAACTTCCTTACATACCATGTCTGTGAGGACACAAAGTAACCACAAATTTTGTCTTATTCTTGGAACAGGATTATCCAGTGGGTTCAGAAAAGAGAGGGAGTCCATTTTTCTCCCATTTCCAACTACTTCCTCCTCTAGCCTTGAGCAGTCTCTTCCCCCAGCGATACTCTGAGGGTGAGGAGGAATAGGGGACTAGATATGTACTGAAGATGAGATAATCGAGGTAAAACCCCCATCTCCCCTCTCCTCTCCTCCTCCAGTAACTGGCATTGCTTTCCAGTTCAGTTTGCTGCGGCTCTCTTGGTCCAGGCCCATTAAACACTCAGGTAAGAAAGAGGTGCTGCTCTGCAGGCTGCCAGCCTCCCCCTGAGGAGTGCAAGAAATACTGGGAAAGAGGATATTCCTCGTGAGAACTCAGCTGGCTCTCAACAGCAGCCCATGAAATACATGAGAGGTTGTGGGGCTCAGACCCAGCTGAATTTAAAGACCTGTTGCAGGTGGCAGACCTGCTGGATCTATTCACAAAGTAAAACAGTATTAACTACAGTTAATTAACACTGAACAGCATTAGGCAATCTGCATGGAAAGGTCAATTTTCAGACACATTTAATTACTTAAACTGTGATTTTAGGGAATGCAGAGATGCCTCAACATGTGGCACACTGCAATTTTTGAGCTTTGCTCTCAGATCCCAATGCCAAATGGCACTTGCTGGCTGGGAATGATCCTGGCTCAATGTCAAAGAAAGTCTTCCCAAACCACTTTGCAACAAAACTATCCAGTTGTTCCTCAATCAACTTCCAGTTTATTATGCCAGTCTGCTAGACCCCTAATCTTTTTAACTGGCTAGCATGTGGCTTGAGCATCCTCTCATATGGTTTCATCTGTTTCCAATTTTTACATTACTTCTACTGCCTGGAGAGGGTGATGATAGAGAGGGACCCAGCAGTATGGGGCAACCACATAAAGGAAAAAAAAACCACCTCACAAAAGTCATGTAATTTAAGTGGGACGATTCCTTTCTTCTGTTTGTTTCAAATCCCACACTGAACTATTTTAACACAAAAGGATGATCAGCAAAGATAAATTTTGGACTTTACAAAGCAAGTACCTATCTCTGACACAGCAGCACCACTGGTCACCTTGGGGGCACCCCAGGAGAAGATGAATAGAGGAATACTTGCACAGACGTTTTAGAAGTTGAAGCAAGCCTCAGAACAACACATGCATGATCATGTATTCCTCAGCAATCATCATCAGCAACAAGAAATACAAGGCTGATAAATAAACTATCTTTCTTCCTTTCCAGTTGTTTTCCTTACAACTGGCATTTGTTCTGAATAGGCATCTAATCAGGTACTACAACACCAAGCTGCTCCAGGCATTTACTGTTTTCTTTCCACATTAACTTTGCTGAGGACACAAGAGTGTTATCTTCATCCCCATTATGCAGGAAGGAAAGCGAACATGAAGCGTTCACCACAACCTGTTCAACATCCTACATGGAGTCTGTCACGGAGTCAGGGCTTGAGCCCACACATGTTATTTCCTAGTCTAATCCTCCTACACTCAAGTGCATTCAAAGAGCCAGTCTGTCGCCTATTTTCTCACACTCAACCTTGCTGAAAAGCCACCTTGATTATACTCTGCTGTTCTAGTGTGACAGAGACCATCTCAGCACTGGCTTCTCGCACGGTTTTACACAGGATATTTTCCATGGAAGGAGTCTTATTTTGGTTCTGGGGTTTTTTTGTTGTTTTTTTTTCCCCAAAGACAAGGTTTTTTGGGTTGAACAATTTTAAGGACAACTTAAATTTTCGAAGTTATGGAGGAAAATAAATAATCTGAAAATATAACTAAGCATTACTCAAAATATCTGTGAACCAAACAAACCATTCAACAAGCCTTCTTTCTGCAAGTCTTATGATATGAAGACCATGGCTCCGAATTTCTTAATATCTAGATTTCAAAACAACATTCATATAATGATACAAAGAAGTACCAAGCTTTTAGACAGACAAATATCTGTAGAAAGAGAAAGGTCCTCAAACTCTATGCCCTACTATAGAGTTGCAATAGATTAAAAAGACAGACAGGATTTATTGCTGGTTTTGTTGTTATTTAAATCATCAGGGATCCTTACCTCGAAATTCGAGCCCTCTGAGCTGAAAGGTGACAAGGCCATTTCCAATTTCAATCAGGTGCACAAAGGCATTTAAATAATCCGACGCCAGAATAAAACAGTCTCCTGTGTTGTAGTTTCCCCAGCGGCCCAGGATCAAATCTCCACAAAGAGACTCCTGCAGAGATCTTGTCAAATGCTCATAAAAAATGGAGTTGAGATTATTGTCATCATTTCCTACAACCAGAGCAGCACACATTCGCAAAGAAAAAAAATTATATATAGCCATTCTGCATTATATTTCATGTTCTTTTTCATTTCTACTTAACTCTTCTTCCTCTAGCTGGATGGTATCTTCCTGATACTTTATAGGATCTACATCTCCTAGGCAGCCCTCCAAAGCAATGGAAGTTGCTTTACGTGGCCATGGATTGGTGCTCATTTAATGCACTAATGCCCAGCAGAGCAGCCCAGCATCTTTCCTACTTCTTCCTCTTGCAAGTTTTCCAATTTCCCTTCTCCCCCCTCTCAAAAAGGTTTCTCTCCAGGGAAGAGGAGACACCTGTCAGCCCAAACTGCTCAGCGGTAAGGGCACCACTAACTTGCTGCTTTTTTCCAAAATCTTTCCCTGCCCACAGCTGACCTCTAAGTCTAGCTGGGGTGCCTGCTGCATATTTCACACAGAAACAAATATGATGATTAACCAAGCAATTGGCAGTCCAGCAGCTCTCTGTCTGATCAGCTACACATAACTAAGGAGTAAATTTACCTATTGAGTCACACGACTTAAACTGGTGCTCTGCTACATTTAAAATGTTCTGGTTTGCACACACAGCATTTACACCTTTTGCATCTCCTCAGCTTTCCCAGCAAAGCATCACCAGTGTAAATACATCCCATTTTGCAAATCAAACAAGACACCCAAACTCCCAGGCCATACCTGCATCCTTTTCAATCTGAATTGCCAGTCTGGTATTGGAATGGTCCGATCTTTTGGTGCTGGAAATAAAGACATCTTTACAGCCAATTCTTTTTTTTAAAAAAAAAAGATTCTCACAATAAACACTTTTTTTGTTTAACATATCTCTTCATTTTGTGTTTATATCATTAGGTAGTTCACACTAATCCATTCATCAGACATATATACTTATTTCAGGTCAGTATTGTTTTTGATATTGTCACTTATCAGCACACCCTTTCTTCCCATTTTGCTTCTTGTGGGGCACAGTCCGTTCAGAATTCGGCATCTGACACAACACTATGTACTTAAATAATTGAACTGGCTCCAGAATAAGATCAGCCAGGTGCCACCAAAACAATGAACAGAAAGAATATTTAATCAGTCTTTCTTTCCATCTAAGCCTTAAGAGAGAGAGCTGAACTCAAGGAGTTTTCTTTGGGTGAAAACATTTCTGTGGGTGTGTAACATCTACGGAAAAACAACAACAAAAAATCCTTTACTTAGTTTCATATTTAGCTAAGCAGCAATGAGAGAGTCCCTGGTCATCCTTATTGCTTGAACAAGAGTAAATTAAGGGCCTTAGTTCATACTTGCACTAAGCCTGTCACCCTTATGAATGGCACATTGCCTGTTCAGTATTTTCACTGTAGCAGTAGAATACAAAAACCACAGGAAAAATGGTTACAAAAGGGAAAGCAACTAAAAAGGTAGATTGGATTGAGCTTTTATTACTACCTGTAACAAAAGACACTAATAAAGTCTGAATATAAGGGATGAGTAAATCACTGTGGGCCAGCATGTCTTAAACAGAAGGGAATGATTGTTGTGCTGAGAAGGGACATTCAACACCAAGGCCAAAGCATCTCCCAAGCACCCAGGGTACTCAGGGTAAAAGTGGAACTCTGGCCAACAAAAATACTATAGTAAACATAAATTTCCCTGAAATGCTGCTCTGGCATGGGTATATAAGGATTTCAGGACATTTCATTAAGAATATTGCCTCAAAAGTTTTGCCCTCAATCACCAGCCTTAATGGAAGATCCATCTATCAAATATGTAAATATGATCTCTCACTCCTTGGAAAATGAGATGGAAGCAAAAACAGGGAAAGGCCAAGCTCTGTCCCAAACAACAGGCAGCATAAGGTTACATGTGACAGTGGCAAGGGCCTCATCTGTACAACAGCCTGTGAGCACAGGGAAGAAGTGCCACACCACCACCTTCCCTGGCATGGGATCCACGGGAGAGACCCAGGTGTGGCCCCCCTCTGTCCTCGGTGGAAGTGCCGTAGGGTGGCATGGCTGGGTGGGCCTGGCTGGGGTCTGGCTCGCGGGGTGGGGAGCACAGTGCTCAGGGGAGATTTTGAGCAGGCTGGTGGGTTCTCACTCACTGTGAGAACTGCAGACACGTCCCAAAGAAGACAGCACCAAACAGGGATGACTTATAAGGGAGGTTTTCAAACAGCTTAAATAACACCAAAAAAGGATGGTGTAAAGATAATGTTTTCTTTGTAACACAGCAGAGACTCATCTCAGTACTGGTTCTCAGGATTTTGTGTGTCAATACACAGGCTATTTAAAAGGCTGTAAACTTTTGAGCTGAAGCTATAAGTTCACACTGAAACCAACTGGGAAAAGGATGCTACTGACATATTAGAAAGTCTTTTCGTCCACTCCCTACAGCCTCCCCAAAAAAGTTGTGGAAAACTGACCAACAGAAAAATTGCACACAGGTTTCCAAGTACCAGACAGAAGAGGAACAGATTTGCTTTAGTTCTACTTCCTACCAAAAGCAACTGACTTTTTTTCTTTTAAAAGGCGCATTCTCTACTTTTGCAAAAATTACGATTGAGAAAATGAGTCTTAATTAAAATTATTTGTAATTAATATTAGTATATCATCTACATAGATTAACATTTTATTTGAGGTATTATTTATCTTCCTGCTCCTGGTTGGCTCGGCTCATTGTAACTGCAATTATCATTTCCTATTCAACAGAAAATGGCAATGGGGGGGAAGGGCCTTTTAAGCAGTTCAGAATATAAAGAATGATTTTACTCTAAAAAGGTTGTCAGAATTCTTCCACCCTGATATATAACCCACCTGCATATGCAAGAGTAAGCATAAACATTAGGCTACGGAATTAAATCAGTTTTCTATTCTCAGCAGAGAAACACTGCTGTGTTGCCCTGGAATTCTGTAAGCCTTCTGTTTTAACCTTGGAGTCAGATTCTTTCTCACAGTTTTATGTAAATAGTAGCTGATGTTTACTTAACAGTATCTTCTGTTTTTCATTCCTTTTGTGATATGACCACTTTGATGAGCACCTTTCTTCTCCAGTGAGATGGAGAAGGAAGGGACATGCTCTCCAATCCCTTGTGGAGTTGGGATGTGTATAAGAATAAGATAATGTTAATAAATCGATGTCATATCCTCCTTTCTGCTGAACCTGGCAGGTGTAGAGCGTCTTTATTGTGTCTCCCCGGACATTTCCAAATGCATATGTTTTAAGACTATGAGACGCTTTATTAACTTTCAGTCCCTCTGAAATCAGTGTGGCAGTGTAAGGCACAAGTTAATACTATTCTTTATCCCAGTTTCTTACCAACCTATAAAGCACTTCTGTTCTGGAGGTATATTGAGACCCATAAAAATCAACCTATACTTCAGAAAATTCTAACCTACAATAAACAGGAATTCTTTTGCCCAGCATGCAGCTCTGGGTCTATTTCTTTCCCCTCTCCCCTTCTTTTTCCCTTTGACAGAAAGATGCATGAAACAATCAGGGGAAATCACAAGTGCTTTGGGACACTCCAAGACAGATGATGCAGTCTGAGTGGGAAAAAGGGAAGGAAATAGAACAGCTCTCACAAGCAAAAAAAACCAAGCCAAGCCAAACCAAACTAAAACCAGGCTTTGTTAAGGCTTTATCCTCCATTCCAAGCAGAGTAAGAACTGTTTATATACCTAAAACATGGGCCTTGGGACATGGGACGTGGATTTACCTTTTCAGATACTACTAAAAAAACCTCAAATCTTTATACAGACATTATGAGGTATAATTTTATTTCATTTTTTTAAGACCAAGGATAATATAGACAGTTTATAAAGCAACTTTCTGTGCTGAAATTCAGCTTAGTTGAATAAATGCAGTTAGGTAATCAATTCTTGATTTTAAAATTATTAGTAACCAAAGCTGTGTTTGTGTCTTCTTGAAGGCAATGGGAATTTGCACTGGATTAAACTATAATCCACTACACCTAACAATCAAATCAGCAACACCTTTGCTTCTCAACTAGGACCTCTCACTGTGAACTTTTGGGATTAGTAGGTGATTTGGGCTTTCCTCCAGTGGCCTCTTGCTTTATATTTGGCTGTTACCACTCATCCAATGTGATAATTAGCTCAGTAATTGAATTTCTTCCTGAATTGCATTATTCTATGCAAACCAAGTACAGTTCCTCCAGCAATTGCCCTAGAGAGAAAGTGATTGTCTTGGACTGTCTTCAGCTAAGTCTTCAGCAATTTTAAAGTCAACATCCTGCTTAGTTCCTGAAATATCTATTTCATGTTCTTTTAATCCCCCGTTTACATGGACACTGAGATAACCCACTGGTTTGTGTAGCACTGTTCATGTCATTAAAACTATTGCTTCCCTTCGCAAAAAGATTAAGTCACTTCCTATATTCTCTTTTCCAAACATACTACCTGGAAAGATTTCCTTCTCCCACTTCAGTTTCCCAATTTCCTCAGAAAGACAGAAAAAAGGCTGAGGGGGATTAAGGCAGTCTGGGGAATACAGAGAGTATATTGAGAATCAGGTAAATTCAGAAAAATAAATAAATCATTGCTGATTTGATCATGCTAAATAAATCATTATTTCCAGCAGATCAAAAAAAAAATTCCAGCTGTTCTATCTGCCCTGATGCTGCTGAGTTCTACCCCAAAGCACAAATTCAAGATTTCCAGGATTCCTGCTGTGTAGAAGAGGATCTCTACTTTGAAAGAGAACAAAACAAAGAAAAGCAGTTTCCCTTTGAGAGACGCAGAGATGCCTTTCTAGGGTTGATCCAAAGTTTTTCTTTGTCTGTGTCCAATGAATTTTAATCCACTTTTCCATGACATCTAACAGGCAAATTTAACAGAGAGAAACTTTACTGTGCTGCAGCCCTATGATTATTCATGGGAATCTGGAAAAAACATCTTCAGTATTGTCATGTGAATGCTAATGCTGCTGGCTCTATAAACAAAGGCTTAGCATTAAAAACACAGTAGCATTTGTCTACAATGTGAGGCAGGAGGAGAAAGACACGGCAGAATAAGCAGGCACCCATCAATATTTGAGGGACAACAGAGGTAAAAACAGTGGTATTAATTGGAAGGGGAAGGATACTGAAGTAGTTTTAAATCAATTTCATCTAAAACAGAGAATTATTTCAGTGTGGTTTTAACAGCAAGGGCTGACAGCCCCTTCATGTGTAACCATGCCCAGGTTTTCTGGGCAGCTGCATGGAAGATACAGCTTGGTTTAACTTACATTAAGAAAGAGAGGTCTCTTAAAAATGAAAGCAATTTCTCCTTCCTGATCACTCTCTCTGACTTTTATTTTTCATGCTTTCTTCCTCCTCTCCCTCCCTGACTGGGTCATTGTTTCATCTAACAACAATTAAAAGTGGCTTTGATTGCATGTTAGAGAACTGGAGGAGGGCTAATGTATAAAACGTCCCAGTTGTTAAAGACAGAGCTGTTGAAGCATCCTTTTAAAACATAGAAAGGTCTTATTATCAGTAACACTTCCTGTCCTTAGAATTTCTTTACTTTCTTAAGAAGGTTTTTATATCAGATTTTGAGAGCTTCTTGGGTTTGTTTAGGGTTTTTTTGTGGTTTGTTTGTTTTTTTAATGTTTTGGAGGTTTTGGTTTGGTTTTTTTGTTGCTGTTGTTTGTTTAAGTAGGTGTTAAAACCAGAGCTGTGGTCATCTGCTGAGATGCTACTCAGCATGTTTATTTGGCATATTCCAACACCTGTCTGGAAGTTTCTGTACTTCTGTGACAAGGGGGATGAAAAATGCGAGGTATGAAACTGAGATCAAAAGCTGAGTGCCCAAACACGGGTTAAACAGCCCACCTTAGTGGTCTGACATTCGAAGGTTTAGCTGGGGAATTCACCTCTTATTTGTAAGCCAGGTGATTTAAGCACCTGTGTACTTTAAAATATTCACTAATGCTTTACTGAAATGTCATCAATATTCCTGCTTTTGTCTTATTTAGCTACTGTGCTACATAATTTCTTTTCCCTTGTGTCTAAGTATGCTTTTTCTTCTAAAAGGCATTCAACTACTGTCTTCAGATATTTTTTACTAAGCAATACAAGAAGCTTTATCAGTGGAAAGACTATGCAATTGCAAAGAGTTTTTTTATGCTTGATCTTGGGGATGTAAAAAAGGTCAGGATCCTGACATTCCTGTAAGGATGGGGCTTAGCACAGGACTCTGCTTCACAGCTGGACCTCGCTGTCTGCAGTTGAAAGAAGCACTTTTAATTTAAAAGCAAATGTGTTAATTACATTATACAAAACCAGGTATCTGTAATAGTACAGATGAGTGTTATTCTTCTGTTTTTCCCATCATGAGCCAACACAAACATTGTAGGAAAGGTACTAAGGGCTGTGCCCAGCCCTGGGCAAAGAGCTCCACAGGACTGATTGACTTGGGCCCGTCAGTGAAGCAGCAAAAGCCTGAGAAACTGCATGGAACTGGAGAGTAGAAAGGAGGTGATGAGAAATATCCTGGTGAAGCCTTCACCAGAGAGAGTGAGAACAGATGGGGAAAAAAAAAAACCAAAACCAAAACAAATGTTGGGAGCTGCTTCAGCAACGAGGCCAAGATGTTTTTCTCCTTTACTCCACACAAAGAGAGACAAATTGTTTTAACATCATAAAAGGAGGAAAGGATAACAAGGCATTTCAGAATTCATTCTTGATATTCTTTACTGCTGATAACAAAGCGCTTTCACACTTTTTCAGTGTGCAATATTAAAACAGTATATATTTAAGGAAATTTAATTCTCACTTTCAGACTCAATGTGACTGCTTAAAAATAAAATTAGAAGGTAGAGATGGCAAGAAAATATGATGAAATACAAGACTAAGACAAACACTGGTCTTCCAAAGAAAGCCTGTATCAGAAATACTAGCTTAGTTCACTAAAGGGTTTTCCATATCCGTATTTCTCACCAAGATGAAAGGAGGCAAAACAGAAACTAACCAAACCATTCCAGTGCTGCAAACGTATAAGTGCAGGATCGGTGACACTACACTGAAGAACAACAAAAATCTTACTGCTACTGTGCAGTTACACAAAATCCAATCTAAAACAGGGATAACTTTCAATACCTCTGGTTTTTTACTGCAAGGACTGTTGAGAATGTTAATAATTTACAGCATTCATCTTGGTATCCGCTACAGTACTCTTCAGACTGAAAACATCTCTGATATTTTGAGAGCAAACACTGCTAGTCAAAGGACTTTAAAAGAAAAAAAAAATATCCCTCTGGCTTTCATCCAGTATTTACCAAGTCCCAACTAGTACAAAGTTTCAGAGGCAATTCTCAGTGGCAGAGGTGACACTTCTGCAATTCTGCATTTTGCATTACCTCAGAAAGAAGAGATAGATCAGATTTTGCTCTTATCAGCCCAAAGGCAACCTGGGTCCAGTGCATACCTTTGTGTATCAGGAGACAACCAAGACCCCAGCATGCTGTAGCATGAACTATTCCCTGCAGCTACTGTGCACAATGTGTCTTATCACCTTCATTAGAATGGTTCCACTTGCTGAACATCTCCTCCCAGATCTCAGCTTTAGCAGTTTTCACATTTTGACAAAAGTGGCTTGAATAAGTTTAGGTTTAGTACTCTGAACCTCAGCTTGCCCCTAAATGTTTGATTCAGTTAAATCTAAACCAGGACGTGATCTACGTTATCCAAGTGAATGGGATGAACACCTGCTGAGAACACTTACTCTTATGGAAATTCAGTCAACCCATTTCAAGGGGTTTCCAATATTTGAAGTGACAGAAATTTTATGAGTGAACTTGATCTCATTAGATTTACATAATTCAGAAGCTAATGATTAGATGAACAGCATTATAAATCTTTAGTGCCACTGTATATCCACATAAGCCCTTACAACATTACACGTGCCCTATTTCTGATGGGAGTTCATTATTGTCTATTCTGTCCTGTTGTCTATTCTCCCTTCCTTTCCAAATATTTAGTTAAAAGCCCTCCTCTATCATGCCCATGATTTCTTCTCCTCTGTAGGTCTGAGTTCCTGCTTATCCACGGCTGTTGGGTTACCCCCTCAGATATTGCACTGCATGTCTTTTCCTTTTTGCCCACCCACCCCTTTCCCCTTCCATTTATGCCACTTACGGTTTTGATCTCTACTTGGGTTCCTCCTGATCTCAGCATGCATTCCCTTTCTGATGTCTCCCTTCTGTCTTTATCTGTCCTCTTAGAATGATTCAGTGAATTGGAGTTGTGAGTGCATCTTTAACTCGGCAGGGAACTACAGAGCACTGAATCAGAATACATTCCCAATTAATTATCACACATATGGCTCCTATTCAATTAGCCTCAATTTGTTTTATTGACTGCCAGGGGCAAAAATTTGAGAAGAGATGTTACCAGTTAAAGAGATACTGCCAAACAGTTAAACTACACCTTTGAATTTTGTATAGCCTCTCTTGAATGTGAAACTCCAGGCAACTCAGAAAACACTTATTTTAATACCAGACCTACTTGATTAAAGGTGCCTGGTTTTCCTTGCCCATCCTTTCTCACGTTTCCCCAGTTCAGTGCTTCAGTTCAGTGCTCACACGTGGAGCCAAGCGATGAGGTGAGGGCTGGGTTGGAGAGGAGGTATGCACAGCTCCGTGCTACAGCAAGTGGCCAAAGGGGCACACACAGTCACTTGCTCTAGGGGAGATCACAGCTCAAGACACTGAGGGGAGGGTAGTTTCTAGCAGGGCTTCTTTTAACCTGGGGCTGTACCTGAAGCAACACCTCCCACACCAGAATGCTGTGGCTTTGTCACTCTGCAGAGCTCTACACTGAAAGGAATTAAAACCTCCCAAACCAGGCAAATGTTGCAGGCACAAGTCCTTGGGCAGAACTGGTGGCGTGCAAGGTAGAGAGTGGTTAGACACTACAGCAGGGAGCAGACAGGGAAGGGTCTTGAGAAGACTTTCAGATGAAGAAGTCTAATGACTAACATGTAATTTCAGAGAGCTCATGAAAAATTAAGCCTGAAGTACACACAAAGATGTTCTTTGTTCTTCAAACGTTTTGGTTTTCTCTATTTTCTCCCCCAAGTGCCAGAACCATGGCCACAAACGCTCCTGGAGAACAGGAATAACTTCCCAAAGACCAGTTTATACTCATTGTTTAAAGAGGGGAGCATGTTTTTCCAAAAAAATCCTCACCTCTACTGGGAAATCTGCCAATCTTAAGAGAAGAGCAAAGAAGGAAAAATAGCAGCAGCTTGCTAACACTTCAACTTTTGCACCACTTCCAGCCAGGGACTGCCATTTACAACTGCATGAATGCTATACTCAAGGATACCAAGTCAGGCCCAAGCATCCCTCAGTATAGGCTGTAGTGTACCAGTACAGGCTGGATTCTCACAGATCTAAACACCCTTGCAGTTTCCAGAAAGACTCTCACCAAGTTCTACACACCTTGTAAATAGGACTGGTAAGCCCTTCTGATTTGGAGACAACACCCCAAAAATTCACACTAAAAACTGTTCATTCATTGGTGCTACTTGCTTTGGCTTGTAAGTCCCATGCACTAATAAACACCCATTCCAGGTTTAATAAGTATCTGTACGCTGATACTTATTTATACTATTTTGAAGAGTTCTAAATTAACTCAACTCTCAATAAAAGCCTGGAGGAGCCCTGAGGCCAACTGAGGGAAGACCTCTCTTAGAAGAACCAAAGGGGCCAGCACTCATCAGTGAGTAATAGCTGTGAACAAAGGCACTAGAACCTCACTTCACTCTAGAGTAAACAGAAATACAGTGCTTCTTTCTGGTCAGTTCATAAAAACAGTATAGAGATAGAGGCAGCCAGAGAGAAACACAAAAATTAGCAGAGAAATAAAATCAGTTTGGAAGAAACTAAAACAACTGCAATGAACAATAAAACTCAAGGCTACAATGTGGCTTTCAGACCAGGTATCTGGAAATATCCAAGAAAGTTTGAACCACAAGTAAATTTGAACCCTAAGCAGGGCAGTGACAGTAATAAAACATATCTGAAATGATATTTGACGAAATAAGGCAAACACTATCTCCTGTCAATTAGGGGAGAAAAGGGGGAAAAATGCTGAAGTTATGCTATTCACTATAAATCAAAGTCCAAGCTATTACTGAACTATAAACATCTGCCGCAGTTGTTCCTCCATAAACATCACTACTATGGAGGTCTAAAAACATGTGAAAAATAAAACAACATAGCAAGAAAAAAATCTAAGGAAAAAAGAAATCCAGTCCTAAAAAGAACAACTTGAAAGGTCTGACTGTGCAGATCCCAAACAAGTCCCATGGACAGTTATGGGTGAATGACATTTTATGTTTGGAGCAGGGGTTTTAACAGCTGTAACAGATGAGCAGGCTCACAGGGAAACCAGAGGCACCAGCGTGTGTTAAAAATAAGCATTTGGAAGTGGAAGGCCTGTTATTTTATGGGGAAAAAGGGAGGGAGCAGACAGGTACTTTTCACAGCTCCTTTTCCCACACATGTGCATAATGTGGAGTCAAGCAGAATTATGTGTACACTGGGAAAACTCTTCCCATTCCACCTGCAGGCTGTCTGTGATGGGCAGGTTAAGTGAGCTGGCAGGAAAAAAGCAGAAAAAGCCATCTGCACTACAACTGAAGCAGGGCAGGTTGTCCTCACCCTCCATTCCCAGCTGTATTAACCCTACAGGTGGTTATTTCCAGACCACAATGACTGGAACAATAACACAGTGATACACTTTTTAAAAAGATGGAGAAAAGCAAGTCTTGCTCACATAGTCCCCAACACAGAGAGGTATCCTGTAATGCCAGTCTGAGATAACTGGCAATTTAATCACAGACTCTTTAGAGACACCTAATTAATTCAGTTATACCGCACTGTAATTCATTCAAGGCGCTTCAAAGCAAATGCAAGCTGTGCCTTACCCAAAAATAGGCAGTGAAACAGAAGAATAGAAACAAGAAGGTGCAGGAGAGACAAGCAGCTTGTAAACAGTGAAATCTCCAGATTCCTGGTGGCAGTTTTCCGTTTGTGGGGACAAGTCACAGCTGCAGCAGAGAACAAACAGGCTGTTCCACGTGATCCAGCTGTTAGACCCACTGGGGAATAAAAGTAAACTTCCTACTCTGTTCTGTCATTGTGATATCCAAGATACAAAGCAAGATAAGAAGAAGGGAGGAGAAGGACGGAGTCAGGCTGCAGCGTGACAAAGTATTTGAGGAAAAAAAAGCAAAGGCAGAGGAATTGAACAATAGCGTTTGGACAAACACTTTATGCTTTAAAGTGCCCATACATTAAACAAGATTTACTGCTATTTCCTTTTCTCTTTCTGACATCTACAGCCTAATCATTCCAACAGCTCCAACAGCTGTGAAAATAGGGACTAAAAGAGCACTCTTCAAACTGGGAAGTGGGACTCAGGCCAATGGCTGGACAAAACCAGTGTCACAGCAAACTTTCCTTTGTTTAAAAAAAAGCCCCAAAAATAACAGAGAGAGAGAAAGAAAAATTCTCATAGTTGAACTCTCACAAGGTAACGAACTCATGAGCAGAAACCCAGCTTCTCATTTGACGCCCCTCTCTCTTCAACAACAATGGCAGCGAAAGCTGCAAAACTGGGATTGCAAGAGTTCTTTCTCATTCACCTTCCTTAATGCCTTACTTTTCCTTCTTCTTAGTCAGCCTTCCTTTTCCCTTCTGGAAGATCCCTGACCTCAGTGATGCATTGGTGTACTAGACTCTGCATGCAGTGAGTACCAAAGGGCACACTAAAAACAAACAGCATCTGCTGATTGCAGGGGAGAACACCCATGCTCTGTGCACACACCACAAGAGCACAAAGGCACAGCGTGAGTCCTGAATTTTGAAGAGCCTGTTAGGAATTTCACAGTTTGCTTACTATCAAAATTAATCCCTTTTTCTTTTTTTACCCACTTGAGCCCTTCAGCTGCTTGCACAAACAAACAAGCCACCATTTTAATTCTCCAAGACTTTCAGCTCCAGCTTGCATCGTCTAGAATGGCAGAAGCTCAGTCAGAGAAACCTGAGGATTCAATCTCCTCTTCAGCCAGCAGAAAAAGGAGGACTAAAAGAAATCTGGAAAGGCAAGATACATGTGTGTGCACTAAGAAAACACCAGGTAGGGACAACCAAACTGACACTTCAAGGACCAGATGGATCAGTTGCTCAGCACTCAGACCACTGGCCTAGTAGCCCTGTTCTGTTAATAAACTTGGTACTCTGTACTTGCTAAAGTCCAAAGTTTCAGCTTTGGATTCACTCTACCAGAAACGAACTGGATTTCTTTTTCCTCATCTAATTTCACGCTCTTGGCCCAAATGAAATGCAAAAATAATTTTTCCTTAAGTGAAATAACAATGAAGTTTGCTTGACAGCAGAAAAGTACGCAAATACTGATGAACAGATATGACAATCTAAGAAAGCAATCTAATTCATGACTTGAAAGAAAAAACATTTTGATATCTAGACTGCTTGTCAAAATTGTTTTTGGTTACTCCAATTAAGAGATTAAATTATAAAATATGTGTAAATGAACTATTTGTGAGTTTTTCAGTCCAACTCTCATTCATTTTGTTTAGTTCCTCATGTGAAATGAGAGGAAGGCAAAGGAGAATCAGAAGTACTAGAGACAAAATGAATACAAATTTAGGAGGAGTCATTCCATGTATATATTCTGAGATGCCACAGGTTCAGGCAAAGATTTATTTCACTTTGATGACAATCTGAACCTTCTACAAGGCTGTTTTCTACTTCTGAAATGTTTTCAATAGGCAAGGTTGTGGTTTTTGTTTTAAATGAGATCACGGAAGATACACTAGAATTTCTAACAAGCAACAAAGCACGATTTTTTACAAAGAATAACGTAAACCTTCAGGTTGAAGACAAAGTTGTAGTTGCTGCTTATTTTGAAAGGACAAGTGGTAGTGGATTACAGTATTAAAAGGGTTTGGTTTTCTGCACTTGAGGTTTTATAATTTATGGACAAAATAATTACCTTGCTTTGCAAAACTATTAGCACCAACTTCTTCCCTTCCCTTAGTGCAAATCACAGATGGTCACTACTGATGAAAACAAGCCACACATACACCCTTGTTAAAGTATAAAGTATCAAGTAGTTTTTGATATTTCCTGTGAATGTCTCCTGTTCATTTTGTATCAAAAGATTAGACAAACTAAAAGCAAATACAAATTATCCCTTCTATTTCCCTCGACAGTAACCTAGAGACTTGACACTAACCTAACTGTATGGCAGTGATGTGCCTTCAACAGCTTGGTTCTCTAGTTGGTACCTAGAAAGGGACCCGCATGCTTTTAAAATGTTCTGGTTGAAGTAAAATGTAGCAGATGTTAAAATCCTCATTTCCTCCTTAATATTGTTCAAAGTTTCTGTCCAAAAATGTATGGCTGTCTGTGGGATTAGTGGTAGCTTCCTGCCTTTCCATAACTGCCCTCAACTTCACTCTCTTGAAACAATTAACCTGTTGACCCAGTAAAAAAGATGTGTGACAGAGAATTTTGTTAAGATCTAGTGCCAGTGTACAAAACTCAGCTCCCCTCAAAAGGTTTCCACCAATCTCATCACATTCAGAAATGAATACAAAGCCTCTTTATACAACTTGGCTTTGTCTGACTGATTTCTTTATAGATGAGTACATATTCACTCACTGGCACCAGTCAAAACACAACAAAATAAAACTCTTCAAACTAAGATACAGCAGCAGCACCAACACAAGAGGTGTGGTAAGTGTGTGGCCCTTCTCACCGGTGCAGCCAAGTCCTGACTTGGCCAGTGCAATTTTCCCTTTGTGCCTCGTATCACTGCTCTGCAGCTGCAGTTACCTGCTGCATCCCACAGGGTAGCATTTAATCAGGCTAGTTAGTACAAAATGTATTTATGCAGTCTGACTGCTAGTGCCAAAGGCTTCAGAGATTTAGTCGCTAGCTCTAGCTAGCAAGACAAAAAAAGGCTGACAACTGGGAGTTTTACTGCTTTTTTCTTTTTCACACTTTGTTACTGTGTGTCTGTACAACAAATGCAACATGACACCTCATCTGTAACATACTGATAATTGTTTAAATGCATTTTCAGAAATAGCTAAATAACCATGAAAAAGTAAAACACCAGAAACAAGACTCAAGGATTAACCTCTCTGCCTAATTTAAGGATTACTTTGGAAACAAAAATACTACCAGAAATGAAACTACTGAGAGCAAAACCTTTACAAATAACAACGGTAGAAATTTTTGAATAGTCTTACTTGTAGTTTTTCTCCCAGAACTTGACTGGTCTTGCGTACGATGCAATGAAGATGACACTACCCAGAAATGGACTCAGAGGTGTAGAAAAGACTGAAGTGGCCAGAGTTTGAAAAAAAAGCATAGCAGAGTCTGAAAACTGCAAGTTAAGGTAACACAAATGATTTCATTATACTTTTAAAATGCTGAGGCAGCTCTTTGAACCTTTTTTTAAATTTTATTTTCTGCTGCTGTAACTGTTTACTTTACTAAAGAGGTGTTGAGGAAAGGAAAGGGATGAAGGCAAGCAGTGCCAAATCACCCATTACCAGCATGTAATCAGTGGCTTTTTAATGCTACACAGTTTTATCATTGGGGTGACCCTGTCGAATCTCTGCCCGAGGACAGATCCTGAGCACAGGCAGTGCAGCAAATGCCCTTTTCCAGCTACCTGAGATACCTTCTGTAACATAGAACTGTCTTCTCAGAGTCTGACACAGTTTAAAACACACACACACACACACAAGGAAAAAACAATTTCTTGGAAATTATTTGTTCTCCACACTGGAGTCTTGCATTCACTGTGTCCAATGTTCCATTCTGTGGGTTTCTGCTTGTTTTGGAATGACCTGGTATGTGGAGAAACTATGCCTCTGTGCTCCAACCTGCTGGTTCAGAGTCAGGCTTTCACATTAATTCTTACTGAGAATTTACTATTCCATGCTGACCGAAAGCTAAAACTTGTTCAGCATTTCATACTTTTTGAAATATATATGAAATGAGAAGGTGAGGACAGGGGAATAGTAAATATCACACATAAACACCATCATGAATGCCTGAATCCATAGTTTACTTTAAATGTAAAGTCATATTTCAGATTGCTGGAAAGCAAGTTAGGAGATGGATAAGGATACTGAAAAAGATGCAAGTTAAAAGGAATACAATTAAATAAATGCAAGTAAATAGAATTTTAGGCCTAAATTCTTCATTAATCCATATCACATCCATGAAATTTAAGGAAAAAGACTTTCAAACTGGCATAAGAGACCAGCTGTCATTCCTTACACCTCTCTTGGGAGGGAGATGCAAAATAAAGAAGCCATGAACTAAAGGAACCACTATAAATGTACAGTGACCAAGTACATCTCAAACTAAATTTCAAGCAAAATCACCCAAGAAGCACCGTGTTTTAGCTTACCCTCTTATAGCAATATACTGTACATGTGTCCCACCACCCCCGAGACTTCACAAAAAGCCCATTTTAACACAAGTAGCATCATTCTTGGTACAGCATTTCCATAAAATGGCTAGCTAGCCATGCCTTCAAAGCTATTTGCAAAATCTAGAAACAAATACTTGCCAAAAGATACTTTTCAAATCTCTCAACCTTAGTAAAAGACAGTGGTCTGGAACAGTGTCTTTGTGCATTAGAGATTGAAAAATGAGAGTCTAAAGTTTAAAAANCAGTGTCTTTGTGCATTAGAGAGATTGAAAAATGAGTTGCCCTGAGAGTCTAAATTTTAAAATAGTGGCAGAGAGCACTGAGCAGAAAGCAAGTGCATCAGAAAAGTTAAACTGTCACATTACACTGTAATCATAACCAAGCACTGGCTGTGAAAGATGAACACGTATTTACAAGTGTCAGATAAGGGAAGGAGGCACAGGAGCTGAAGAGAGGAAAAGAGAACAAAGAGGCCAGATAAGGACAGCAAACCAAGTTTTTTAAAGTGGGTACCAATATCATGATTGAGTTAAAAATTGCCACCATCGTGAGCTAAGACATTTCGCACACCACTGTGAACTGTTTGTGTCTTAGACATAATCAGTAGCAACGGGGGGATTTTTCCCCTAAAAGACATAATGCTCTACTAAATGGACAGTAGAAGACACTACCCCTTTCATTTGTGAAAGTGATTTTAACTGTTTCATATCTGTAAGTGTGTCCTGAGAGCAAGTAATAGCATCTGATTATCTTACATATACTTAATGTGTGCAGTGAGCAATTATCTATCATTGGTGTATTTTTATTTGAGGGTATCCAACTTGTTTGTATTAGGTTTTTATTTATTTATTTTAAATACCAATGATTTAATTATGTCTAAGTAAAAAAGAAGTGTCAAAAATTCACAGGCATGCTTTCTTACACAATGACCCAAGCCAGGTTTCCTGTGTACCATCTTTGTTAGGATACATTGCCTAGAAGTGGAATTTTTTTCTTTGTGAATAATGTTTCTTTCTAACAGGGCCAAAATCAAATTTTTAAAACAAAAACCCCAAAGCTAAAAACTCTTCAACATGAAATAAAACATTGTCTTTGAGGATTAATTCTTGCAATTTAAAAATCTGTTTAAATTCAAACCAGCTTCAAAACAAGTAAGTGAAAGACATTTTGAAAATCTTCCATCCCCTTCTTTTAACACAAAACTATGCAGTAAGGCCAGCTCAAATCCTCTGTTTCTCAAAACCCAGATTTTTACTTGCAATTACTACAAGTTCCTTCCAGGCACACAATCACTTGGAGGATGGGAAAACTGACTGTCACAGGGGTCCATTTTCTTATTATAGAGCTGTAACCCTGAAACAACCAAAGCAGAAACTCTCCTGAACAGGATAATCTCAAATCCTTTTTTTATTATACAATTCCACTGTTCACTTTTTAGGTAAAATCCTCCTTTGAACTACAAACTATGCTGACTTTCTCAGTGTGCTGATATTTATAAATGCATAACCTCATCTTACCCACTTAAATGCTAGGAAGTGAAGTTCCAGATCTATTCTCAAGTCTGAAGCCCATGCCTGTTCCTGGTCTTTTGGGATTAAGAGGGACTTTAAAGGGTCACTCAGTCCATCTAGCAGCAACAAGCAGGATCAGCTACACCTATATGACTCCTGATAGACATTCACCTAAAATCCTGAAGATTTCTAATGATGGAGACCCTGCAGCCTCCACCAGGCAAAGCTCCACACGTGTTGCCCTTCATACCCTGCACGCTGGTCTCAAAGGCATTAAAGCATCCTGAGCTACTCATACTCACTGAGCTCTGCAGCAAAAGTTCACCCAGGCACTTCAAAATTTAGAAACTTACATCCTGTTTGCAGAAGTGATTGAAGCAATTAAGAGCCACAAATAATTAACTCTGTAAAGAAATGGCAGGTTTAGTACCTCTGTAAATTGCAACATGCATTCATCATTACTGTTTGCAGGGTTATGATAACAACAAATAAAATTACTGTGCAGAGAGGCAGAGTTATTGCTGTTGTGGGAATATTAACTTCAGCACTTAACCGATATCTTAATTGCAGCATTGCCTTAGAAGACAGATTTGCATTTACAAAGCATACTATAAATATAAATAACAAAAAGCTAGGCTACATCACTTTAGCAATAACTCTGTAAACAAACAAAACTCTGGTTTACCTACTTTCCATTTTGCAAAATTTAATTGGTAATTTTATCAAGAGCAAAGTTTTCACTGTAGAAAATATTTGTGACCAAAGGGAAACTCATTGAAATATAATCTTAGTTCTTAAATGTTTTGCTAAATAAATTCATAGACACTTCCCCAGCAGAAATGAAAATATTTTTTTGTTGTGAAATTCTGGAAGGATTTTTTACAAATAACCTGAAACTCTTAGGACAGATCACTGCTTTTATAATGCTTTCCTTGTATAAGCAGACAATCTAAAGCTTCCCCTCTGGGAGTTATCCTGTGTGCATTTGCCTCTGTCTGAGGCTCCCATTTATTCTTCCTATCTAGAAACATAAGCATTGTTACTCAGCACTGCTTATGTTTCACGGCACAGAGCAGAGGGAAGAAATCACTCAAGGGAAAAAAAACCCAACCCTGTGAGATGAAAGGGACAAAGACTTAAGTACATATATCTAATAAACAGTACAAAGTAAACTCGTCAGTAGGTCTGAACTAAAGTACTTTGTCAACTTTTCTTCCACAACTTTGGTTAGCAGGGAAGGAAGAAATTAAAAGTTAGTATCTGGTAACGGCCTAGACCTCAATAAAGTTAAATTTGTTCAGATAAAATGTTTTTGGGTTTTCTTTTTCTATATTCAATCAAGTTTCTAACTGAATTTGAATTTAAACGAAATAATTTTTGTTCCAAAAATTCAATGTACGTTTTTTAACTCTACAGACATTTGGAGGTCACTGAACTCTGTTTTACTCCCCATATCCAAAAATCTGGAGACAGGCCTGGAACAGGCACCAAAACAGACTGCTTCTGGAGGATTGCTTTGGTGTTGACGAACACATATTGTTACTCATAAAACAGAGTGGAAAGGTTAAAAAGGAGAATGTTTCTCAACACCCCAATGAAAAAATTTACATTAAAATGTAAAAATCTATCTGCTTCTGAAACTCAAAAAAAAATCAGGACACTTGCAGCAGAAACTGGCTCACTGAAATGAATTTATATCTGACATACCAACTAGAAGCAACTGAGAACAAAACTAATATTTGAGAGCTCAGTCAGCCATAAGCCCAGCAATATGTCTGTCACATGTCTTTCTGGATGCATCAAAACTCAGTGCTGAGGACTGGGCAAGTAAGTGATCTGTAGAATGTGGCTGGGTGGGACACACACTTAAACACACCAGTTTAAGTCAGAGTTCAGTTTCCCAGTTTCAGATCCCATGCAGCCAAAAAAAAAAAAAAAAAAAAAAAGGAGAAAACTGTGTTTCTCAGAAGATGTTCCAAGATTTTCAAATTTTAAAGTAAATTACCTAAGAATTTCAAATCTTGTTCAAACACTGTAAATAAATTGCATACATGAAGAGGAACTTCAGAATAAAGAAAAACAAATTCATAAAGGATATGAGGTATTGCAAAGAGCTGAGCGAAAACATGGAACGATGACCCCCAGGCAATCTGCCAGGGAGCAATGTATGTCATGATGAATTGCAACTTCTGCAGTAGGTCCCACAGCTGAAAAAAAAGGAAAAAAAGAAAAACATGGTCACTTTTTAGGTACTGAGATAGTTTCAAAACTAATACCTGAAAAAGACACTTAAAAACTGTGCCCTGGAATAAACAAGAGGAAAGTTATATTGTATTATTAGCTTTCATGGGTATTAAGGTCTTACTTCATTAAGGCATAAAAATATATTCTTCATTCAAAATTCAAACTTGCAATGAGGTACATTTTTGACCACCAGACTGAGGAAGTTCCCAGATTACCCTTCAAACGTATGTCTGCTCTAATCAGGAAGTGGGAAAACAGGTTCTGATAGTCACTGATTATATATGACCACAAGTCAGATGGTTACAGGAGAGGAGACTTCAGGAGAAACTGGATACGGTGAACAGAGAAAGTTCAATGTGTGACATGTGTGGCCATGCACACAGAAATCAGACTTACTTCTCAAGAACACAACATTCTCATTTGTTGACTCAATGGGAGAAGCCACCACGATGTAAGCATATGCACTGCATAAATCATGAATTGTAGCTGCATTTTCAAGACCATTTGATCATCAAAACATTGCATAAACATGAGATTTTATTGTTGTGCAGTACAAACTGAAAACCACAATGAATTTACTTTTGCTTCCTGTAAAATATGCTTGGTGCTGCAACTAGTGGTTTCAGATTTAAGAATGATGTGTACTTATTCCCTGGAATACATTTTTTCCCCCCTGTCATTTCTCTTGGCATGAGGCCAAAACAGATCTTATGTCTCATCTATTGCAGAGTGGGTTCCTGACAAACTGTCAGGAAAGATTTGGCCATCAATAGACATTAGTGCTCACCACACACAGAAGTTGACAGTGAAACAGGAGTGTATGCAATATTTCATGCTCATATAGCAAATACATGCTTAATTTCTCACAGTAATTTTTTTTTGAGTTAGTGAAAAACAAAAATTTGCCAATATCCTGAAGTTTATCAGCTGAAAAAAAAAGTGTTGTACAACAATGTGTTGTACAACACATTAAAATGCTTCCAGGGAATGCTCTCAAGCTCTGGTATTGTGCATATTTTTAAGCTGTTAGAAAGGTGTCTGGGAAGGTTCTGCCCTGGCCCAGCTAACACTGTTCCAAGCAATCTCCAGGAATCCTTTTGAATGTAAAACCCTCCATGGTTCATTTGCAGGTGGCAATTCCATACCTCTCCCTTGTGTACAGACTGGGAGAGTTCTTTACCACGGACACAAGGTTCCCCATGACAGCCTGCCTCGGGAACAGAGCACGGTTCTGGGCACACTTCATGCACGGGTATGCTGACAGTCAGAGAGGACACACCTTCTCTGGCCAGCTCATTTCACCCCTCCTTGAGTCACCACCCCAAAACCACACTTGGCCATCTGTATCCAGAGTGGCAATGCACCTACAGGACGTTTCACTGAGCTTCCCCATGATTTGTCGTAAATAACTGCATATTAAATGTGAGGGAAGTAAGAATCATTTGTAGCATTGACCTGTTTTGGTCTTTGTGCTACAAAACTATCAGACAGTAGCTGCTAACTCGTTATAACCAGTGTCATGCTAGCTCCAGTTACAACTGATAAACCTCCCAGTTGAGACCCAAACAGTGCTTCACACACTTTCTTTGCTCTGGCCTGACTCAAATTAGGAGCAACATGCAAAGTATAGATTACACTAACTTTGCACAGATATACTATTTAAAACCACCAAAGCCCTGATAAAAACAAGCTGTCACAATCCCTTCAATGCACAGCCTAGTTACCCCTACTTAGCTTGAGAAATTCATATCTTACTAACTTTGTTTTCTGTCAAAAATACTACACGTGACTTGCAGACTGCAGCATTAAAGTAGGCAAGTAAAACTGAACTGAAACTCAAACGGACATTTATTTATTTGAATCTTATTTAGAAGGTTGTGGGATTGCTTTGTTTTGCTTCATTTTTGTTTATCTGAAACATCACAATGAACAGCTGGAAGAAAAATTTTATCTACAAAAAGATTTAAGTGAAGGGCTGGAAAAAGCTGATGACTTGCATCTGAAACCTCAAAAATTCAAAGCTGCAGCACAACCCAGTGAAGTTCTGCCTGTTACAGACTGAAATCACAAAGCCATAAATCACTCCAGCTACACTCAAAGCACAGAGTTCATCAAAAGGTTTTCAAATCTCAGATAAAATTCAGGGTTTGCATTTCCTAGGAAACCAAATCCAGGAGGACACCCTTCTGGCTCTTTGTTTCAACACGCCATTTTTAAGCGTTCTTTAATATTTACACCTTGCAAAACTTGGGCAAGGGAGCCCAAGTTCCCTTTTGCATCTAACAAGTCCTTCTGCTTCTGCATTCACCACTGCTTGAACTTGCTGTTGTTTCTTTCAACACTTGCCTCTCAGCTAACACTTCTACGAGACAGGCAAAGGAGCTCATTTCCATTCACAAGAACATGAGGCAAGAACGCTTTACTGAACCTCTCTTGGTTTTTGAAAGCCTTATGACACCACACTTAAAAGCCTGGAAATGTGTGATTTTCAAGCTACTGCTTCCATTAAGAGTTGTCAAGTGCTTCTATTACCTCTTAAATCCCTGCTTCCAGGGCATGTTCTGCAAAACGCCTTCAGGGTAATATGCCATTAGCATTTTACATCTCTGACTATAATTGCTAAAGATGATGTCATCTAGCAACTACAACACTGAGATTTAGGAAAGGAGGACTTGGCTTCACATTTTCTCCTTTTCATTTAGCTAGAACCATCTGAAAAACTATTTCTCCTTGTAAGTTTTATCCAATTTGCAATATGCTTTCTCCTACATCTGACAGGGGAACTCGCAGAGCTTTTCTCACAGAAAGAAACTGAAGCTGCTAAAAATTGCCTTTATAAATAGGGGAGGCTGATTCTCAGAAACAGCTATTCTCTTACTTCAACTACAACTAGCAGCATTTCAGCCTTCAGAAATCTGAAGACATGAGCTTAAGAGGAAAACCTTTATCTTTTTTAAATTCTCAGAAACAATGCAGAATGAATTAGAAAGAGAGAGAAAAGGCAAAGCCCATTTGGAGCTGAATCTGGTGAGGAAAGTAAAAGGCAACAGAAAGGACTTCTTCAGGTATATACAGCAACATACAGACTGGAAAAAAAATCACATGGACCTGCCGATGAATGGAGCAGGGGACCTGGTGACAAAGGGAATGGGGAAGGCCAAAATACTCAATGCCATCTTTGCCTTGGTCTCTACTGGTAACCCCTCAAGTCACAGGCCCCTGAGACCTGAGAGGGAGCATGGAGAAACTGAGACACCCTACATAGCAAAGGATAAGTTAAGGGCACATTATCCTAAACTAGAAAAAACCCATTTCCGTGGAACCTGATGGGACACCTCAGCCCTTCTGTGATTCTGTGAAACACACAAATTATCCCCAGTAGAGTTCTGTTTGAATGAGGGTAACAACTTGCTCCTGAGGGTGTGAGGTGTAACAGTGCTAGATACAAAGAGGGAACCTTCCCATCTAAAGTGAAAGTCAAAAAAATATAGTCTCTGCTGAATTTTAACCCTCTTTCTATAACCATTTCCTAAAACATATATAAAAGATTTTTATTTAAGACTTCTGCATCCCAGTTTAGAATAATTTATAAAAGAATATTTGTATTAAGCCTTATTAGATCTTCAATATTTTCTACAGTTCAATAAGCAGAAAGTATTACATGTTTATATATTATTTACGATACATAATTATATATTATTTAGGGGGAATAAAAGTTCTAATATTCCTAGATATCTTTACTCATGTGACAGTTTTACCCAGTAAAGAGTTTTTAAGGTCTTTTAAATTATCAGCATGTTCAGTGACATTAAACCAGCACATTCCCACTACTGTCAAGTGAATGTGCAGAACATGCATCCATCTTTCATGCCTATTTTATGTGGACACACATTTTATCTTAATCATTCATAAGTCTTCTATGAGTTCTGATGCCTCTACGACTTCTGGCACACCAGTGAATAATAAACAAAGCAAAGGCAAAGACTTCTCTTTCCAGGATTTTCTCTAAATCTGGTTACTTTTATTTAACCAAATTTAAGTACTATTACAAACTAGAAGTTAATGGAAATTAGTTAACATTCATGAAAAAATAAAAGATTTGTGGAGTCTGAAACATCATTAAAATGGTATCTCCTTTCCTCAGTTTGGTAGATTTCAATAAACTAGGCAGATTAACACCTAAATTTAAATGACTCAGTGTGAGATGCAGACTGTGCAATGCTCTCAGCTTTTGGTGGCCCTTCTATATGTTTAGCATCAGTTGGGATTCCGTGTGGGCAGACTTCTCGGCAACTCTGGGACTAAACAATGCATAAACATTAACATTTTCTTGCTAAGTTTGAATTTTTCTATGTTTTAAAAAAACTATGTATATATACACACATAGCTTTTAAATAAAAATAACTGTCATATGTATAGCTATATGGTCTACATGCAACACAAAATTGAGATTTAAAAAGTGCAGAAAGAAATTATTTCCCAATTTGAAGAGGTATTTCTTTATATTCCTCTTTAGATCCCGAAAACTTGAGATGATTTGAACTGAGACTCTGAGAGAAGTATTTACTTTTTCATGTTAAGCTGATTCTGATCAGTTGGTAACTCTAGCTTTCAGAATTAAATTCTAATACCTACTGGTACATTTTCATTTTCTTTTTGGTATGTCAATAAAAATTAATATCCATCAAGAGGGAGAAGTTGTAAGTATGTATTTAAGGATATGAAATTAAACTTGGTGGAATAATTTTATTCTTGTTCATGGCTTTGCTTTGCAAATCATTGACTTCTGGGTTTTTATTTAATACCATTTGAAACAAACCTCACCTACGAAATCCTGCAAAACAAGATTTACTGGAAATACTAAAGGTTGTTACTGTTTATGTCTTAAATCATTGTGACATTCTAGTGGTGTATTTGGACAGCTGTGTTTGAACCTACAACAAATACTTTCCAGGATGTCTTTATCTGTATATGCTTACAGACACTTGAAGCCTTTATACTGTGGGCTTCAAAATCATTGTCTAATGCAACACATACAAGAGGATCAAAATATAATCAGTCCAAGTCTCTGATACCAAATCTTGGAGGAAAGAATATATTCCTCAAACACAGCATTCAGCACTTAACACTGACACTGTACAAAACAAGCATGTTTTAAGCAGTTTGAGTAGCAAGCCTTGAAAGCCTTACAACTGAAGTTAAACATTAACCAGATATAAGTATGATAAGGATTATGACAATGAGATGATGTGTGTCGGTAGAGGACACAATAAAGGAAACTCTGACACCTGCTAGGTTTAGCAGAAAGAGGAAAAAGAAGAAACTTTATTTACATTTCTCATACTTTAAAGGTTTCTCAATTCCACAAGGGATTGGAGGACATGTCACTTCCTCTTCCATCCCACTGGAGAAAAAGGATGCTCATCAAACTTTCTCTTATCAAAAGGAATGAAAAACAGAAAAGACGGTTAAATAAACATTGGCTATTGTTTACATGAAAGTGTGTGAAAATTCTCTGACTCCATATTATACACAGAAGGCTTAGCAAAAACAGGACAACAATGATGACAAAAGCTAACAGAGCTCTGGATCTGCTCATGGCAGATGCTGCTTCTTCCTACACTGTCAGTTGATAGCATGAGCCCAGGGAAGGAACCTGTGGCACTGTAAAAAACCAGACTCACATATATCCCAAGGTGGACAAAAAGGACAAGATTGGAGCTCATCAGCTTGCTATGCAGAGGGCCAGACAAGCAAAATAAATCAGTGCAGCGGGGAGTGCATTCATCAGCTGCACTGATTCAAGCCTTTTCAGCAAAGCCTTCATAGGCATGGCTTCTACCAACACTGTATCTTCCAAAAAATTTCCTTTTCTAAAGGATTAGGCCCATGCAAACATCATGTAACTGAGCAAAGCCAAGTGAAAGGTCCTGCATGTGGGCTGGGGCAATCCCAGACACAAATACAGGCTGCTCAGAGAACAGAGAGAGAGCAGCCCTGAGGAGAAGGACTTGGAGATGTTGGTGCATGAGAGGCTTGACACAACCCAGCAATGTGAACTCACAGCCCGGAAAGCCAAACGTGTCCTGGGCTGCATCCAAAGCAGCGTGGGCAGCAGGGCCAGGGAGGAGATTGTGCCCCTCTGCTCTGCTCTGCTCTGGTGAGACCCCATCTGGAACACTGCATCCAGCTCTGGGGTCCCCAGCCCAAGAGAGACATGAACCCACTAGAGTGCGTCCAGAGGATGGCAAAGAAGATGATCAGAGGAACGGAGTGCCTCTCCTGTGAAGAAAAGGCTGAGACAGTTGGGGTTGTTCAGCCTGGTGAAGAGAAGGTTCCAAGGAGACTTTAAAGACTTCCAGAGCCTTCCAGTACCGAAAGGAGACCTACAAGAGAGCTGGAAAGAGGGGCTTTTTATGGGGGCATGAAGTGATAGGAGAAGGGGGAATGTTTTTTAACTTAAAGAGATTCAGATAAAGTATTAGGAAGAAATTCTTCTAAGGAGGGTGATGAGGAACTGGAACAAGTTGCCCAGATAAGCTGTGGACGCCCTATCCCTGCAAGTGTTCAAGGCCAGGTTGGATGGGGCTTTGAGTAACCTGATCTGGAGGAAGGTGTCCTTGCGCACAGCAGGGGAGTTGGAACTAAATGATATTTAAAGTCCCTTCCAGCCCAAGCCATTCTACCATTCTGTGGTAAAAGTGGACATAGGAAGAACCACAAAGTTGTGCACTGAAGTAGCCCAGGTTTCTCTTTCGGTTTCTGCATCAACACAGCCTGAACAGGCCTCTATCAGCAGGAATGCACATAAACATAGTCCTCAGTGCATAGTGAGCCATACTGACCCAGGGAGTGGGTGTACATCTCCCTGCACCCCCAAGTGCACTTGCCCCATTCTAGACAAAATAAAAAAACACCGAGACAGAGAGAAAATGTAATTTGGGGATAGTGTAAGGAATGAAGTGTGACAAAGAGGTCAGTGACAGAAGGCTGAATGAAAAATCAATTAAACCATTCCTCCAATATTAAAAGAAAACATGAACTGTACAGTGCCCAAGAGAGTTAAGGAGTCTACGGAAAATACCACTGGGATTATCCTGTCAAACATCATATGTAGCCTTGGGTATTCTACTCAGCAGAAAGTGTCTTAAAAGGGTTTATATGCCAGATATCAAAAGCTGAGGAAATAGCTCTGATCCAAGAGGCTGCAGATGATTAGGACACTGGATTTCAGTATGCACAAATGGCAAGGAATGGATTAAAATATGAATTAACGACTTTGTGCCAGAAGCTTTAAGGTGAAACATCAGATTTAGAGAAGCATGAAAAATCAGAAGAGGAAAGAAAAAAGAGTGAGGCTTTTGACTTATAAGTAGCACCTAAATCAATGGGACGTGCCAACTAACCAAGAGTTTTATTGCCACGAAGGCAATAAAAAGATCCAATAGGTTAATTACTTGACTTCAACAAAGCACCAAGAAGGTCAATGCACTTAGTAGCACTTTCTCATAAAATGAAGGAAAACAAGATGACACACATAATTTCTTTCTTGTCCAAGGGATCATGTTGTGGATGTTGAAAGTTAAGCCTGATCAGCACAGGTCTGCCAGGTTGCTACAAACTGTCTGCCTTAGCTGGATCTACTTTGACAAAGATCATCTTTCATAAACGCATGGTCTTGGATACTATGGCAGAAAGAAGTACACAGAAAGAGAAAAATTCATATAAAAATGTGGAGTCCTTACCAGCTGGAAAATGTATTCTGAGAAAGAAGAAAAAATATCAAACAGGGAAATTGTATACTTAAGTGAGCTCAGCAGGAGTAAGAGTACTTAGGCAAATAAATTCAGTGTTAATGAAGGCAAATTTAACAAGCTCTGCTTCTTTGATTATTTTGCCTTATGCATGAAGACAAATTCAGAACCCTCAGAAGACTTGATGATAAGAAAATACAAGGTGATTTCATATTTTTGTATTGCTAATTAGTTCATCCACACACACAAATTAAGAGGCCATTAAACTACCTGACAGTAACATACAAGACAGTGAAAGAGGTAAGAAGTTGTAGTCCTATACATTAGAAGCTTAATGGCACTGGGTCTTATCATTCCCACTCAGATCCATGTAGTAGATGCGTGTGTAAGCTAGGGGTGCCTCACTCTTCAGGGCTTAAAGGAAACAGCACAGATTTACCAAAAGTCCAAAGTACAGGTATAATTTCTCAGTTGTGCTGTAGAGATGAAAGAGTTGCTGGTAAGAGCCAGTTTAGCAGCATGCTCCCAGCAGTGAAGAGACTGGCAAGAACCTCCCACTAGGCTTTTGTAGTAGCCAAGAGCACACTACTGCCAGGAGCATCCAAAGCCACACTATCGAGTGTTTCTGCTGTCTTTGCTCCTTCAGCTCAACATCAGCTCTACTTGAGCTTCCAAAAGCAGTTCAGGGAGATACTGTGACTCCTTTCCACCAGCAAAACTTAGAGGATGCCTGTGGCGCTGGATGAAATGGAAAACCACATTCTAACAGAGCACAGCAAAAGAGCTGGGGACATGTCTTGCCCTGAGCATCTTTGTTAACTTTCAGCTAGTTCCAAACTGATATTCCTGCTGTTTGAATGATTTGCATCCGCTTCTCCTTCACACTTCAAATACTGGTTCCTTCTTGAATAGCTACTCCAGACATCCTTCAAAAGTATCTCACACATCTGCCAAGGAAGGCAGTGCTGGGTACATTACTGTTTTACTTTTTGTTTGTTTTTATCACACTGAAGAAAAATGGACTGGATGAGCTGTAACATCACTTAACCATCCATATGCTCTTCCTCTCACAGCTTTTGCATGTGTTAGAGTTTTTCCTCAGTGAAATATCATGTCAGTAAACAGCAAAAGGATGAAAGAAAGGCCTATCTTTTCATCAGTTCCAAATAGTTTATTCAAACCATTTAATATTTCCACTTTTGTTTTACCCTATTACAAGAAAGAGTCTCAGAATTTTTCCTAGTGTTAAAAGTCTAGGAAGAGATCACCTAAGTCTTATATATTCCATCTTTGCTATGCCTATGAAGAACACATTCTCAGTTTTTCGTGGGTTTCCATTTTCACTTAATATGAACATTCTTATGAACCTTTGCACTGACATTATCTCCTAAAACATCCAGGGAGAACAACTGGCTCATTTTAAAAGTTTACATGGAGTCATGTAGACCAAGACTGTCTTGATTATCTTGTTTGACTTCCTGCAGAATATACATCAAAGCATTACACCCACACGTTTTGAATGAGCATTCATATACTTTTAAAAGGCCATTCAGGTCTGATTTAAAGATTATAGACAACAGGAGTTTTGGACAGAAGAATCCCAGGTCATAGTCAAGGATACAGCCTGGGCTCACTACATTAAAAGTCTTAGTTTAAGAAAGATGGAGAAGCCCTGTTTCACTTGAAAGCTGAAATCATTCTCATAAACAAGTAAAACCTTTCCTAAATGTTTATCTTGCTGCTTTCCCAAGGCAATTTGAAATAAAAAATAGCACACTCTGCATATGCCTAATGAACATTAAGTGTTTTCACCTCCTGTCAATTGTCAAAATGTAAATGGCTAATCATTTTTTAAAAAGAATTGAATTAACTGTGTCACTTTAGTAAGTCCTATGATGTTAAAAAGACAGAAAATCAAAAGTGACAAAAAAATTCTCAGGAATAGAACTGAATAGACTCTCTTGTTCTCTCTGTTGCCTCAGTGTGGGTGTTTTGGCTAATAGAGATGAAAATCTGTGAGCAACAATCTGGACTTCCGTGTCCCAACTTGCTCAGGGAGCAGTATGCTCATTTGGAGTTTCTGATTTGACTAAATTACATTAAATAAACAGCACAATGGGGAAAATAAGAGAAGCACAATCACTGAGATATTTAGAAATACTCTACCAAACATTATTAGCAAAGTTTTATTCCACATAATCTGCTTCAAGAGTGACTAGTGCAGTTGTGAATGTCTCTTGAATTTAGATTCTTTCTTCCCCAGTGCCTGGCAGAAGAAAAAAATGTCACCACCGTGCTTTGAAAGCATGCAAAGCTTTTTGTGGGGTAACCTTGTTTAAAAATTGCCATCACTATGACTAAGACACAGCACTTCTAGTGTTCCCTAATGAAGAGGGTGGTAGCCTGACATTTTCAATGTGCAAACAGAAATCAGTCATGACTGTGTAATAAACTCTGCAAAGCTAAAGGTGACAGTAATAGACAGTATTTCAGATTTTGTTTTTATCTTAAAAAGTAATTGCAAACATAAAAATGACTGAAATACAGATAGAATCTGTGAAGACTCATAAAGCTTTCAGGAACAAAGGTGGATGCAGCTTGCTTAGGGCCCATAGTATGAAACACACATCATCTTTATCCTCAAGTGATCACATCCTTTACTAAGTTCCACAATGCTGAGCTAATTAAAGCTCAAACCTTAATTAGGGTAAAGAAAACTTATGCCCTTTATGATTTGAAATTAAAAGGAATTTAATTGCTATCATCTGCAATGCTATTTTTCATATTGGCTCTAATGATCATTGTGAAACTGTGCATGTGCCTTTGTAATACAAATAATTCAACTGTTTGACTTAGAATTTTTAAATGGAACAAGGACAATTCCACTTGCTGAACTTGTGACCTACAAAATTTCAGATACTGTTAAATATGAAGATGGAAGATTAATGCTAAAACTACATTTTCAAAACATGTCTGCATTTCAGCTTTCAGTCTACTAGAGCAGTAGATATTTTAGCAAACATCTCTGCTTAAATTAATAAGCATCCTTTGTTATCTTATTTTCATTGCTAACACTAGCCTTTCTACTGTGAACAGTAGCTTCAATCTACCCAAGTAACTGAAAAAAATCCTGTTGAAAAGACTTTATATGTCTTTCTTACAAAAGCATGCAATAATTCACAGCAGTATTTTGTGATATACTCATGAGGTAAACATTTTCAAAAGAATTAACAAATAGTGGAACTTACAATTCTGGCATGCTAATTTTTTGATCCTGTCAAGAGGTTTTTAGAGAATGAGTTTTAGGATTAGGTAAACCATCATTCAGACATGGGATTTCCACTGATGCACATAAGTGATGAACTTCTCTGGAGACAGAAATTTACCTCTTTCTCTGGGGAACATGGTAATGAAACAAATACTGAAAACTGGCATAATGCTAGCAAACTCTACATCACTTTCACTGGTTATCTTTCACTCCAAGCAAAGAAGCTTAAAAAAATTACTCTAGTCCTGTTTTAGGATCACAAAGCATGGTGGAGGGGGATCTTGTTAAAAAACAGAGCATTCTATCATCTCTTCTACTCCTTTTCTTCTGCCCTTCCTCTCCAGCCCTTGCCTTCTCACCTCAGCAGAGAGAAAGCAGAACAACAGGTCTGAGGGTGAAGGCTTGAAGAAGGTGAAGCTTCTGCTGGAGTGCGGTCCTAGAGTTCAGCAAAAAGAGGGAGCTCAAGTTACCTCACCAAGCTGTGATTCCTCATTTCTCATCCTCCCTCACAGAAGCACAGAAATAAACCAGAAAAAGCATTTAATTTCTCCTTCACGCTTTCCCTGAATGATTAGGCACTGCCAATGTAACACCAGTGAACTGGGCCTTTCTGTAAGAAGCCTGAAACTTCCAGGTGGGCATGGGCAGCAGTATGAGCTGATGCCCCTTGTGTAGAAGGGCTAAATATCTCCACAGCACATGCAGCCATCAGTATGGAAACGTTCTTCTTCTCTTGGAAACTGAGTGATGCTAGTTGGGTCATACTCATACATATACTAGGAATATTTTATAAAAAGAAACCAAGCAAAAAAGCCTGAGCAAAAAAACTCAAACAAAACAACAACAAAGCCAAACACCTCACCAGGTACCCCTGAATCAATACTTTCAAATCCTTCAGTACTTTCCCATGTTTTCTCAAGGTATCAGTTAAGGCTAACTCTTTCAGTGAAACAGCTTAGATTCCAAATAAAGACAGGATCTGACCTGACTGATTCAGAAAGGGTTTGGTAGTTTTTAAACAAACTCAACTGGAGTGCACTTCAAGAGTTAACAGTGTAAGAGAGAGGAAGGAGCTCTGAGGTTAAGGTTAAGGGCAGCATCACAAGGATAACAGACTGAAAATAGGAAAAGAAAAATGTTAAGGCTGACATTAGAAAAACATTTATTATCATGAGGGTGATTAGATAATGCAATAATTTCCCAAAGGAAGTTGTTGAGTCAACCACTAGAGGCATTCAAAGGAAACCGAGATAAAAACACCAGGTGATTGATCTGGAGGGCAGTCCTGCACTAATGACCCAAGAGGCTCTTTCAAACTCACTGAGGATTCTCCTCTTGAAAACAACAATTCTGAACTTTATATAGCAACACGTGAACGAAAAATAGATGAAAAACATTGCACTAAGCCAGAAAAAACACTTAATCAAAGCCTTTTTCTCATTTTAACAGATTTTTTCCTCTACAGTACCAACAATCTGAGTCTATATACGCAGTCATTACTTCCAAATAGTCCCAACATGTATTGATCAGCCAAGTGACACTGAGAAGATATATTTTCCAAAGAAATCACAGGAGCTCTAAAACTTGCCTTATGAAACACAATGGACATCATGAAGAAATCCAGCAAGAAATTTTCTGATATGTCTTTGTAGTCAAATCGGAAGAAGATCACAGTAAAGCTCAAAGTAACAAACTGATTAATAGGATTACAGAATGAGGAGCGGAGGAGTTTCATCCCAGCAACTGTTATCAGGATAATATCACAGCTGTAAAAAAAGCAGAGAGAAAAACCTAATCAAGTCATAAAGCATTAAATTAAGCTCTTAAATACAAAAACCTGTACCAGATGTATTTTAGATTGTTATGCATAACTAAATCTACCTATTTTATTTATTAAAAGGATATAGAAGTAATAGCAGAAATCATCACATTTATTTTACTTATGTGCAACTTTGTATTTTTCCCTTATCATTATCACACACTTAAAAGCTGTAAAAAAGAATGAACTCTGTACTAAAAGGAGTAGTAATGACTACTAAAATCCAAGAATCTAGACCAGACATTTTCATATCCCTCTTAAAACAAATTTTCAGTCTGGGAAATATCTTGGCACTTTCAAGAAATTTCACGTGATGACAGAATTTATAATTTTACTTGTAATTTCATTACGCACTGCCAAAATTCTGGATACAAGCACGCATAGATGTGAAGCATTTGAAATTCCTACCATTGTTCTTGATCAGAAAGTTGACTATTCTATATAGTAATTCATCAGATGAAAAGAAATTGTGTTGCACTTATGTCTTCTAAAATGTGGGGACTTTAGTGTATAATGAGTGAGAAAGTAGGCCAGGTATTTGCAAAATGCATGGAAGGTTCTCCTTCATCCTGCCGCTAACCGGAATACCTGCTGCCATGACTGACACTTGGCAGGCTAGAAAGCTCTCAACAGGTTTAAACCATCCTAGCAAGATTCCTAGTTTCCAGGTTGATTTTATTTTGTGTCATTTATTCACTATTACGAATCTCCCGTAATGCAGATGCAACTTTATTTGAGTGCTGGTCATTCTAAAGGATCCAGCAGGGCATTACTGTTGGAATGAAATGCCAAGCTGACCTTATTTTCCACTTTGTCAAAGCTGTTCCTTTCAATATGCTCCACATTTCTGAGTGGAAAACCTAATGACTAAGCTAAATAGATTCTGAAGCCACCAGAAGCCATCCCAGTGTATCCTATATGAACCAATTGTATAACTCATTCTTCAGAAAGAAGAAAATTCTTGCAACATGGAGAATCTTTCACATGGAAGCTTACAGATTATAGAGCAAAAGGAAGACTTTTTTGTCACTGTGCCTGTTAGCATGATGAAATTTCACCAAAAAATGACACTTTATAAAATAATGCATTCAGAGGTAACAGAAAATAATTTGTTCATTATTCCTTCTTCTTTAAAAATACTGCCACACAAGATGCTATTCCTGGGGCCTTAACTCCTGGGAAAAGATGTAAGGGAGGGTGAAAAGGGGGGCTGATTTCCAATGCCTCTGTGGCAGGTGACAGGGGCAGGCACTGTCAGCATGGGTCCTGTTAATAATCAGCACATCAGGGTCTGGAAAGCTCAAGCAAACTCCTGACGGTAAAGGAGCTGTTCTGCCTCCTCAAGAAGCAAACTGCTTCAGTCCTTTAAATCACAAAGCAAGGTGAAGCTTTTTTAAAAAGTAAATTCAATTTGAGGAAAACTCTGACAT
This sequence comes from Platysteira castanea, assembly GCA_013397175.1. Classification (NCBI taxonomy): domain Eukaryota; kingdom Metazoa; phylum Chordata; class Aves; order Passeriformes; genus Platysteira; species Platysteira castanea. The sequence goes on along the minus strand of VYXC01003761.1, from coordinate 958,398 downwards.
CAAATCACACAAAATGTACCACCTCAGACACTTTCAGACACAGAGTGAGAGAGTGTCTTCCCTTCCCTACAGCATGATGCAGTTCGATCCTTGGTTGGTCAATAACTAAGGAATGTTCCAGTAACAGAAAACAGGTATTTATGCATTAAAGCACAGCAAGTACAACCCTTAGTACACTGTACATGGAAGTAGCAAGGAGAATCCAGGATCCCTCATGGGCTTACAGAATTAAGAAAGATGTTGGATCTGAAGATGAATGCTTTGTGCGTGGCATTTGGATGGCACCTGTAGGGAGAATGTATTAAAGAGGAGAGCCAGAAGAAAAGGAGTACTGGGAGTTTCACGGATAGACCAGAGTTACAAGGAAAAGGAGAAACAGGTTTTACACAGGTGATCACACAGACACAAGGGGGCTGGGGAAGTTAAAGGACTGCTGTGGTATTCCCCCACAGGCCAAACAATCAGCGGCAGACAAATGTAATTACTTTCTTTAATCTCAAGACTTCTGGGGGTCTGACTCATCTCTTCTGAACACTTGAGGGAGGTGATACTTTAAAGTGCAATCTAGCTTGGAGGAACGATTATGTAAAAATAGCACCTTCCTAACCCTACATTATTTGCTCCATACATGAATTCAGTCACGTCTGCTAACTAGTAACAAATGGCATTCTGACTACTTTTAATTCTCCCAGCCTTGCAGAACTAAATAGAGGGATGAGTGTGGATTCAGTGTCACCCTGGACAATACACCTGAACTCTTGAAGCACCTTGGCAGTAGCATCTTCCAAGTGCCTGGGGTGGAAAAAGGTCAGTGGGGAACTACAGAGGCTATCAATGAGTGACTGGTGAGAGTCTCCCTGGAAAAGTAGTTATCTGGGAGAAATATGCAGAAAATTTGATTAATGCCCTAGACCAAGTTTCAACCCCTAAAAGCAGGGGCTGCCTTTTCCTTATAGCTATGCAATTCCTAAAACTGTGTTGCTCCTCAGGAGAGAGAAATAATTAAATCAACATGCAATTTTTCCATCAAAGTTCTTTTATCTAATACTTGAAATTAAGAATCTGTATTACTATGAGTACTGAGGAAATTCCCCCATCTCCCAGCAGTTTTTCTTGCTACTGGAACATTCCAAGGCTGTTTCTTTGTTTTATCATCTGCATCACTGTCATTCTGATAAAAAGACTGCAGAAACTCTGCTCACTGGGGATACTGCACTCACTAAACCTGCTGAATATTCACAGTAGGCAAGTCACTGACTAAAATACTTACCATAAAAGGCTGTCTGCAAGGATCATACTGTGAGACCATGGATCAGCATCGCCAGTTCTGCTTAATATCTAAGACATATGACTTTGTCAAAACTTGTAGCCCCCCCTCCTCAAACTACTCTGAATTCAGGACTACCCACCTTTCTACACTCTTTAATATTTTATTCAGTCTTGCCTTAAAAGACTTGTGTGGTGAAGCTTCCGATAACTCCTTTGGGAGACTATGGCATAGTGTTAAAAATCCCCAGTTAGGAAATATTTCCTGATATCCAGCCTAGATTTCTCATTTTCATCTGATTAATTCTAGTTACCCCACTGAGTTTATGCCCATCAAACACCTGCAGCCTGGTATAGCGTGTCTTGCTTTTAATTGACATTTAGACCTTCCATCTATATCTATATATAGCTCTTTAATCTTTTAATTTCACTCTCTCTCACTGGAGACATATTTTAGTGTGCTAAGGTAGTTTTGCATTTTTCTTGCAGCAAAGCCAATGATTATTGTATTCTGAACTAATACGCGTGAAAGCAAACTGCAACAAGATTACAGGCTTATTTAAAAACAAATTCCATTTCTCAGTCTTCAGTCTAAAACCAAATATTCTACTAATCACATGCCTTGAATTATAATCTACTTACTGTGTACCAAGCTTCTTGTATTTACTAATCGAGAAAGCATCAATGGTGAGTGCATTCAGTATTATGGCTGGATATAAAATGTATTTCTCAAAGCACTGTAGCCACACATAAAGCCTTTCAAACCACATCAAATGAGCAGCATCTGAAATGGAAATTCAGATCACAGATCGTGTCATCAAATCATCAGCATTTTTTGCATTGGAATACCATAGAAGACATGAGTTAGCTCACATTAATAAATATAGTCAACCAACTAATTTATGAAACAATGGAACTCATAATTCATTGGCAATAGAGAAATAATTTTGTTCCTGAGTTTAGAGATTGTCTGTTTTGCTGCTTATACTGCACTCCTGAGACACACTCAGAAACAATAAAAGAGAATACACGCTAGATGGTAGTTTTTACATAATCCAATTATTTAGTCAGTATATTAAATAGCACTTTTAGTGGATGTAATGACCCTCTCCAGCTCTGGCACTGACCTGGTGAATCACCTAGAAAACCTCATTTGAACTCTGTGCCTCTACTTCCCCATAGTAGCAAAACACTGTTCATTAGACTGTAAATCATCATTGACTTCATTGATAAATGAAACACCCCTTGAGATCTAAAGACTGAAGAACTATCAGGAGCTAGGAACTGTCATAGATGTTTCCCAAAACACTTAAACAGACACTAGAAGAAGTATCTGCCGGGATCACATCTCACATCATTCCTCTCTAAGGAATAGCTTTTTTTTTTGCAGTAGACTTTTCTAACAATACCAGAGTGCTTAATATGAGTATTAGACAAGAACTGAATGCTCGGTGCAATTCAACTGCTATGAGAACTTGGGTGAACTGAGTGCAAAAACACTTAGGTACAGACTAAAACAATGCCTTTATCCTCAAAGCTCAGCTAGACAAGGTTATTGGAAAAACAGTGAACACAAAAAGACAGAAGTTTGTATCAACTCAGAAATAAAAATGCCAGCTATTGAATCTCCAATTATCATCCCTGCAAAATGAAAACAATTATATAAGACCCCTCTCCTTCATAAACACCTTTTCGATGACAGACAAAGAAGACATGCTGAATCAATGGATTTCTAAGTTCTACAGGCACAGTTGTTTACTGCATAGGCTAAGAGAAAGATCTAAAAGCAATCCTTCCAAGTTAGGTTGAAGTCATGCTTTGCCAGTACCTTAAGCTATTGCAATGCTCTTGCAAAAATCCCCCTTCAGAAAATATAACTAACTTCCGTTTTTTGTTATAACATAAAAATATTTCCTCTTCATTACCTAAAGGCCACCTCCTAAAAGTTTATACACATAGCAAAATGTCCATTTTGAAACCTAGCTGTTCTTCCCCATTCCTCTCTACTCCTCCTGAACTCAAGACCTTCATCCATGTCCAAAGCTGAGCTCTGTGTAAGAACTCAAGCTTCAGTAAAGAGATATGCATATCACACAGACCAAAAAGAACGTAGGTGCAGGAGCAGAGAGAGATCTGTTCAGACAATGGAGACAGAAAAAAGAGCTCACATTCAGAGAGGCCCCAGGGAAAGACATGGATGATTTAAAAATGGCTTACATGAACCTTTGGGGTATAAAAGCAGTAGTGAGGAGGAAGGAGAAGAAAAAAGAGCCCAGTATATTTCTTTCTCATATAGTCCTGCACTAGTTTCTACACATCTATTTTACCATAAGCTCATACATCTTGACTTAAGCCTTTCGTCCTGCAGCCAGCCAAGACAACGACAAGTAATAAATGAGTTATCTCACAGGGGCATCACAAGAATTGGTCTGATAATTGCTATTCTGTGGAACACCTTAAAGTTCGAGCAGCTTATCCAGAAGCTATGCAACAAAGCCAGGAATAAACTTGTGGAATTGTCATTGCCAGTTGCTTGTCTAATTGCAAGCAGTCATTTGTCTTTCAATAGCACTACCCTTGTCAAAAAAAATACAAAGATTAAAATTAAAATCTATGGAGTAGAAACTCCTCACAGACATCTTATTTTGTGTACTTGTCCTTTCATTGTCTGCACCTGACAGCTACAGGGTACTACTGTCCTTTTTCCAAGTTTCTCTTTCTGTACAAACAGGGAACACTTCAAAGTTTAGTTCCTACATTTTTATTACAGGACAAAAGAAAGAAGACAGCCCGTCAGACATATCTATCAAAGGGATTACCTTTTCCACAGTCTATCTCATCTCAGACATGATAAAAAACCTCTGCAGCAGCCTAAGGGACTGAAATATATATATATATACTTTTTCTTTTTTTTAGTCTTGTTTTCTAACACACAACACCAACTACATCACAATAATACTTAGACCCCAAAGTACAGGAATGGGCCACATATAAATGAGGACTGCAAAAGAAGCCAAAAAAGCTTGATCCCCACAGTGGGCAGCATGAGAAATGCAGCTGGATCTCAAAACAGAAGGAAACCCATCTGTGGAAATCAGCCCAGCAGGTCTCTACCTTCAACTTTTTCAAATGCTGAGTCACTGCATTTAGGAAAACAATGTTTTCTGACAAATGAAAACAGACTTAATCAGGACAAGGCACAGAAATCCTACAGTGGTCTTCTATGACTAAGTGCTGAAACAAACAGTGCAACTTGGGTATTTATCAGAATTACTGGTTATCAGGGACAGGAAGTCCAGGACACTGCTTTCAGCTGGGCATGGTGCTTAATAATATCTACACTTCTATTACACTTTCCTTGGCATATTGCAGTAAAAGTTAAAAGACAACCTTCAATCAAGTCTCTTGGGTACTTTTTCATACTCAACCCTTGTTTGGAAAGTAATCGTTTCAAAACACATCATTTTTTTTAATAGAAAAGATTTAAATCCTTAATGTATGGTTTTCCAGAGAATGATCTGAACTCTTTTGTGGTCTAGTTAAAGAACAGACTAAAGTCCCTCAACAGACTGTTCTGACAATGCTGTCTTCAAACACTTCAGAAACATATATTGAGAATTATTAAGGCGTGGGATCCATCAAGAAATGACAAGCAAGCTTTTGGCTGGTAGCAAAGGCAAGAAGAGAGCTGGGGCGGATGGGGGAAGCTTTGCTTCTCAAAGCACACTGCCTGCTTCAGAAATAACTCTATCAGAACAGGAAATCAGATCTCGACATACTAAAATATTGACTGATATTCAGATGTATCAAGGCACTACCCACTGAAGCCAGCAGACATCAGAAAGAACAAATCTTAAAGAAAATTTCAGTTCCTTTCAATTTTAATGTTTCTCTAAAAGTTTTACAATTGAAATTAAAACACTTAAATTGCATTACCTTTGCTGATATGTCAGAAAGTAGAAAAAAAATTTGCCTCTATTTCATCAATCTTTTAAGTTTTTAAATTATGTAGAATGGCAATGTATTAGGCATGAACTGTATCATGTCAAGAAACACAGCAAGTAACAGTTCTGTAGTGTAAAAATAAAAGGCAGATCAGACAGTGGCTCAAGGAAGTTCACATAGAGCCTGTGAAATGATTAAGGAACAGTAACATTTAACATAGAAGGAGAAATAGAAAGCTAGGATTACTTAACTTTGAGTAGAAAAAGACTTTGAGGCATCTTATTAATTCCTGGTTGGGGGCATTTTTGGGGTGTAAATACCTGATGGGGTAAAGTAAAGTGGATGGAGCCACTCTGTTCTCAGTAGTGGCCAGTGACAGGACAAAAGGAAATGGGCACAAATTGAAAATCCATTTCAACAAAAAAATAGCACCAGAACCAATAAACCACCGAAAACCATAAAACCAATGAAAGCAGGAAAAAAAAACCCACCCAAAAAACCACCCAAAAAACCACCCAAACACCACAATTTAAAGCAACCTTTCTTACTGTAAGGATGATTGAATGCTATTACAGGTTGTCCAGAAAGGTTGTAGCATCTCCGTGCCTGAAAATATTAAAAACTGGACACAGCTCTGAGCAACCTGCTCTAGCTGACCCTGCTCTGAGCAGGGGCATCAGATTGGACAATCTCCAGATGTGTCTGCCTGGCCTCAGCCCATCTGGGCAGTGGCCTGAGAAGACAACTCCTACAGGTTCACAGATCTGCTGGTGCTCCAGTGGAAAAAATAAAACGATCAGATATGTGTGCTACTCAAAAGTAAAAGCATAATTTATTCTCCCTGCTCTGTTACTTTTGGATTTTTTTTTTTTTTGTTCTTCAAACCAAGGCAAGCTGGAAGTCATTGCATCCACTGTTTAGGAAAGACTTTATTACAAACCTCTGACTTCCCGCTGCTGGTGTTCTTTGCTTTTAAGTATGGGGTGGGAGATCCACAGCCAGGGGTGGTGCTTGCGGAGCTGAGGAAGGATGTAATGTGTTACAAATCCCACGGTCCATGCTAAAGCAAACAGGACAATGCTGAGAAATGGCTGGGCCAAAGCAAAAAAAAAAAAGAAACAGAATTATAATTTGCAAACAACACTTATATATATGCTTCAAAAAATTTTTAACCATTTCTATAACTGTATGTTTGTGCAATTAATTTTTAATCCTATGTTCAAATTCTTTACTCTAGGTGAATATGGATTTTGACATACGTGTTTTGCACACACAGTTAACCAATTTTTTCCTTCATGACTGGAGGAAAAAAGGCAAAATGTCAGGGTTATTCATTCTGTCCTCTGGGTTCCATATCATAAGAGCTGTGGAGGTTTAAGGAAAATGATGTCAAATAAGTAATACTGAAATTAATACAAATATCTAGAAACTAACTGCTTTGCACATATAATAGCATTATCATGACCAGCAAATACATTTTCACTAACTTCTCTTCTCACAGTGTCTATTCTTTCCAGCTAAAGCACCCTGTGGTTTCACGTAAAAGACAGAATACCTTAGGGGGGAAGCAAAGATAGATACACACCCTTAATGACAGAAACACAGTACTGGCACTGACAGCAAATGACAGAACAGCAGCTGCTGTGCAGACAATGAGATCCGATTTCAAGATTTCTTTCTGTGAAAATAATTATTTTACACAAAATTAGTAAGGCAGCACTATTTTAACCTAAGTAAATTACTCTGTTCTCTGCATTGTGATAAGGCTAATTGGCACTCCCTAGTACAAAAGTATTTTCTCCACTCTGCTTTGGGAAATTATTTCTTCACACTCTAGGTTTTTTGAAGTAATCACATTTAAACTCTTCATGCCTAATTTTGAATTATATTTTTAAATAATAAAGTTATAATATTGGAGAAATGAAAGCAATACATTTTAATACTGAATCTGATTCTGCTTAAGGAATATAACTCTTTCCCATTATGACTTTCTTATTTTTGGGAATCAAAATTCTGGTTCCATTTCCTATTTGCAAGAACTAATATTTCTTATTCCCTTTCTCTTGCATTACCAAAACAAGTCATGCTTTTCTGTAATGCCCTCTAAGACACAGCATTAATACATTTATTATGTTCTAAACTGACATGTCCCAATCTCTGATTTTCTTTATTGGAAGTCAAATTCCAGCAAGATTTTGTGGATTTTAGACAAGGCTTTTTTCTAGTGTCATTGAATGATAATGAAAGGACGCAACTGCCTTTATGTCAAGATCTGTAACTATGGTAGGAGTAACTTTGTTTCTACAGATTGGAAAATACCACCGTGTTTACAGCACATTTTTCTTGTGATTAAAATGTCATTCTCAGTAAACAAATAAACAAGATAGTTTGTGATCTGTGCGGTCTTCTGAATTGTACTTCAGAGGTCACCCAAATGCTTTTGTGAGTAAATGAAAATCTTGTCCTAGATTTATGAGGAGGGCATTTAGGTTCAGCACTCAATACTGCTGCTAAGTTACCAAATGAGTAACATTTTGTAGCTCTTGGTTTAGAAGCTGACTTACGCTTTTATTCAACGATATCTAGAAACAACACGTGGAAAGGAACACTTTTGTTAGAACCAAAGGTTCATCTGACTTCCTGGTGCTGCAGTTTAGGTAGGCTTAACATATCTCATCAGAGAAAAAGAAAGAAAACTAAAATAGTGATGGCACAGCAAGCCTAGGAATAAAGGAGATAAAAAGAAAGCAAGCAGAAGAACAGAAGGGTTGTGAATTACCGGGGAAGCTGGTAGCAACTTCTATATTTAGGTTGCCTATCACTCCCTGTTATGAAAGACGCTTCTCAGTAAAAGGTCACCAGCATCAGCACTTCCACTTACTGCAGCAGCCTTTTGAAATGCAGCAGGACAAAAAAGCCTTCAGGCTCAGAAAGTACTGTTGCTTTGTCCCAGGAAACTCGAGACCAGCTTAGCTGAAATCTCAATCCACCACCAGGGTCTTTGCCCTTCCCAGGCTGCTCAGGAATATGTACATACCTCCAAAAGAGCAGTGTTGTCTCCACTCTGAGAGCCCTCCTTCTCCGGACAGCCCTGTACTCTGCATGGACTATGTGTGGTGGGAAGGTGTAGGAGCAGAGTTAGGTCTTTGTAACTCCTCCTGACCATCTTTTCAAAGCATAGCCCTGCTAGCTTTGCTCCTTGGCTGTTGCGTTCAACAGAAGAACCACAACATGAGGGAGCTCACAGGAAAAGCCTTCTCTTCCCTGACTAAACCTTTGCTCCTTGCCTGTCCCCACAGGTCTTCTCTGTTCCATTCAAACTTTCTCTCACTAGCAAGTTGTTTATCCTTCTCTAACTCAAGTGGTTTTAGTAGGTGGAGCACTACTGAAAAGATTCGGTCTAATAAAAATGAATAATGGAATTATTACCAATGCATGCAATGGAAATGATTTTTTTTAACCTTTCCAGATATTTTTAAAGATGTTGCACACAAAAATCTATGTAAAGCAGCACTATCTGGGAAAATTAAGCAGTGTCAAATTTATATGGCACTATTTCAGCCCTTTTGTGAATACACAGCATGAAAAGTCTTGATCAAGTATCATCTTCTGCACAGCTGAATTCAACTACTCAATAGTCTAAAACAAGCTTCTAAGAACAACAAACACACTCCAATCATATTCACAAGCTCTTCTCTACAACCAAAAAGGCTTACTATTAAAACGACTGATTTCTCTCACAATCAGATGACTGAAGAAGCTGCCACTTCAAAAACTACATAAAATATTAAGAATTTAGCTGTAAAATCAGCAGAGGTGATAACAATGCACGTTTCACGGAGAAGTGGCATCCTAACTTTCCATTCCAGACCAGATCACCAAAGAGAATCTTTTCAAACATTACATTCAGAAGGGAACATATTACACAAATTATATTGCACGGGACTTGTATTTCCCATCTTCCCCATCTTTCATTTTGTAACTGTCCTTTTTAGAGTGCTCTCATCACTTTTGACAATCCTATGCAGAAAAAGGCCTATGTTTTCATGGAAATTATTATTATTCAGATATTCAACCCCAAATTTGACAATTGCTTTCCATTTCTGGCAATATTAAAAGTGTTTAAAATACCATATATGCCCAGGCTTGTCCTTCTGCCCTTGCACTGAACTGCTTCAAAATGTAAATATACTGCTCAGCTGCTGACTCGCACAGCGGTCCCCACAGGAGCTCCCTCTTGATGTGGCCAACGCTTTCAAGCTTCTCACAAAATTCAGGCTTTTTTCCTTCTAACAGAAAGCTGAGCAGGGGGTTGCTTCTGTTCCATGTCACTGCATAAGGGACAGAGTCCCCCAGGAAATACCTGACCCTGGGCCGTGATCCCTCTGGCTGAGGGGGACTCAGAGCGATCCTCCAGGAGAAAACCTTAGGCATCCACCTACAGCCTGCTGTGGGTGGACCTGTGGCTTCTGGCCTTCCTGCGGAAGGCAGCTAGCTCCTGAAAGGATGTGGCTACCTTGGACCCAGGTGTGTAAAGCAGGATTTTGGATGTCATTCCCAGGGCCAGGAACTTATGGGTTGAATACAGAATAGCCCTACAGCATGATGCTTCAGTCCTTCACTGCAATTGGTCCAAAAATGTAAAAATTAAGCTCTATTCACAGTTAAAATCTCTCCAGTGAGAGATACTCACTGTTATAGTTTGGGCTGAAAGCCATTTTACACTCAAGGCAAAAACAAAGAAACCCCAAACCAACATTGCTACCTTTGATGCCCTGGGGATTTCACAAGCAGAATATATTTGAGTGGCACTTATTTTTTTGTTTTAATTATTATCACAGAATCATAGAATTGTTTATGGAGAAAAGATGTTTAAAATCATCAAGTCCAACCATTATTTTCAATTTTATTTTTGGAGCTTTGTACATATCCTTTTATTAGCTCTCTAAATGTTTGTATTAAAGACCGGGAAGGAAGCTTGAGTTTGAATGCAACACATTATCACCCTCAGGCCACTGCTTAACCTAGTAATCAGCCATGTGGATGCCTACAGAAATTAATTATAATGGTAGGAAGCTCCATTCTCAAAGTTGAATGGTCAATTATCAATCACAGCTGCTTTATAATTCAGGCTTCCAAAGCCGGCAATTCTTACACAGCTATCCAAGGAAAGGAAAAGAATAAAGGTCGTGTAACTAAACATTAGAGATGTTGTATTTATTACTCCTAACATCAATGCAAAGCCATCCAGAAAACAACACATTAATTTTCAATTTTAACCTTGTTTGCTTTCAGCTCTTTGAGAAGGTGATTTGGTTCTGTATGCCTCCGGCTTTCTGATTAAAATGGGTCTTATTTAAATGATGTGTTATGCAGACCACATGTCTGTATACAGACCAAGGCAAGGCTGGCTTGTGTTGCATCCTGCCATCTCTTGCCATTGACAGGGGTTAGGAATACTCTCCTCACAGGGGAGCACTTCAAGAAAAAATGAGCTACCATCATGAAATCTCTTCTGAATACTGATACACTGTTTCATCCAGATTCTGAACCGTTTGAAGATGCCCTCACAGAAGTTCTGGAAATTATTTTAAATTAGCTTTGCAGAGTCAGCCGAGTCCTACATCTTAAACATGACTGCTATTGCTGAAGCAAGTCAGCAGGGACTGTGGCTTGATTGTGCTCCTCAAACTCGATGTACATGCATTTTTTCCTGCCTAGTTCTTCCCTACTTGCTCTATTAGCACGGCACTGAGACGGCAGTGGAAGTCTCCTTGGTGTTTAACTGAAACAGAGGTACCAGGTAACAAGGGGGTTGGACAAAGAGCCCACATTAATCAGAATTTGCCCTCTCTTTCTTCAGATCTTGCAGTGTGGGAAAATTAGCACTGCTAATTGACATTGTAAGCAATTTTGCTTGCAATTCATATACAGATCGAAGGAAGCCCAGACAGAGGGAAAAAAAAAAAGATGGCAAAGAACTAGCAAGCTCCAGCAACACTGAAGGAAAGCAGCCTCTGCCTAAAAGCAGCAGCAGCATGGAGTATCAAATGTACAGAGCAGAAAAGTGCCAATTCCCAAACCCAGGTATTTCCTGGAGAGCAAAGGTGTCAGGAAGCCCACTTAATTAATCGTAAAACGTGACAGGAATGAAACATTTTGAAGAGAAGAACTGAACTCTTATGTCTGGCAAACCCCAGCACAGTTATCCCTATACTTCTGCATCTTCCACCCCACTGGCTCAAGGGCCCAAGCGCAGCTGTGCAGCGTTAGTGTTAACATATGATCCCTGTCCATGTCACTGGCATAAAAATAATTAGAGAGTCCGCAGAATGACTCCATTTTGAAAATACAGCCAGGACTTCAGATTCAGATTTTTTCACTATTTTGGTTTTTGTTTTCAATATATTAAAGCCTTGCTCAAGGTTTCCCTCTGCACTGTGAAATGGAACCAGTTAAGTGGACAGCTGCAGCAACTGCTTCAGTCCCCTGGCTGGGCTCCATCTGCAGAACAGATGAGCTCAGACTCTGTACTCCTCCAAGAAAGGCACTATCAGCAAAAGACAGAACTACAGGGGAAAGAGGAGCTTTCCATTATGTCTGCCAGACAGCCCCCATGTACAAGAATGGAATGTCAATGAACCGTGGCAATAACCTACCCACCACAAATACCACAGAATACACCAAAATTTTAACAAAAATAATTTTTTCCTCTGTTTCTAGATACACATTTATATTCCAGTATCAACTGCTGGAAACAGTTTAGTTTGCAAGAAACTGTAGCTCAGTACAAGCAACAAGAAATAGCTATATCACTTAATCTCATGTAGGCCCTATTAGAGGAAGCAGTTTTAAAAAAACATTATACACGGTAAAAGTTACAATCTAAGCAGCAGCTTAGCAGAGAAAGTAGAAAACATTGGTAGTGTGGGAGCAATGCATATGCTGAATGTAGGCTGTGTAACACCTTATAAAATGCCTAAGAAATTACTTAGGATGTACATGAGAGATACATCCCTTTGAAGGGACATCTGGAGGCCAGAAGAAACTATGGACTCCCAAACCATGACTATGGGTCAAAAAAGGCTTCCAGAGACTCTGAATGCTCCTGGCTTTCAGAGAGCATTCAAAAGTTTACAAATAGCTGCCTAGCTTGCAAATACTTGGATGCAGGCATTGGGGATGTGGTCAGGAGGAAGAGCTGTCTGGCAGCCAGGAAGGAGGACAGTTCACGTGACTAATAAATATCAAACACCCCTTAGCATTTCCAGAAACTTGATGATCTTCCCACATGAACTTCCTATAGGATCAACCTTCCCTGGATAACAGCAAACATTTTTTTTAATATAAAAAGACACAGAAAGGAAGATGGGTCACTTCAGATGTTTATGCTGAAGTGAGAAATAAGCTGACACAAACTTAGAGCTTCCTGCCAGACAGTAGTAAATAAACAGCCTGCCAAGTAAAGCAGAGACGATGAGATGGCAATGCTTGGCACCAGGCATGTACCTCCCTCTCCCATACTATCTCAGTATCACATGCTTCCTCCACCTCTAGATGCCAAGTCTGACAGTGTGCTCCACTTGGCTTGGCTGGGGTGGAGGTCACAGTCAAGAGTATTCCCTGGCACAGAAAAGGCATTCCTGAAAAACAGGTAGCCCTAGCCATAGAAAAATAAACAATAAGGGCTGTGTTAAACACACGTAATTCTGTGGACCAATTCCTGTTCCTCTCCAGCACAGACAAGGAGTTTGGCAGGACTGCTCACCTTTTTGAATACCTGTTGAACAATCTAGCCTACCTTGGACACACCAGATTGCCAGGCTGTAACTCTGTGCACAGAACCTGCACTAGTTCTCTGTGTATTAGGATGAGAGATGCCCCATTCCTCAAGCTCTAAGAGTGCATTTCCCATCAATGAAATCAAGGAATCAATGTTGCAGAGCCCTTCAAAGGAGCCCTTCAGAAAGGAAAATGGTGTGTATCCCCCTTCTCGCTCCTGGCCTCACTGTAAAGATCATCTATCTGTGCTTTTATTAATTTAAACTACTAAATGAGACTATTTACAAGGTTCTTCAGTGGGCAAAATGGATGAGAGAGAGCTCTGAATAGAAAGTAATAGAAAAAGCCTTACCACTGATTCTCTCATTTTTTCTGGGAGTGGATCTTCTGATGAATCTTCAAATCGTTGGCGTAGATAGTGAGGGACATATTTACACTGAATGAGGGACCTGTTTTTAAAAAAATTCCTAGTTAGGATACTTCTGAACATGTGCAACAGATATGAGTATTCCTGAAGGGCAGAGCAGGAAGAACAGCTTCAGATTTCCTTCTTCACATATACATTAGCATTCTTATCTCTGTACAGCTGGAGATTGACACAAACCAGGTCTACGTGTGATCAGGGCAGAAATTCCTCATCAGAATCTTGAGGAGTCTCAGCAGCCCAATCAATGTGACTCAGTCATTTAGAGGAATGAGCAGAGAGGGTACTGTGGCATTTACGACTCTTACTACTGTTTCAGCTAAGCTGAAACCAGTACGAGAGCTCTTTAGACCCATATTAAAATGGCCAAGAAAGTTATTTCTGTACAAACTATGTATTAATTCTCTCTTCAAAATTTATGTGCTACCTCCTTATCCATCTTGAATTTTATGCCATAGGCCATACCTCAGATACTTTTTCCAGTCTCCTTAACTTATTTAAAAGAAGTTCAGAGTTGTTAAAAGAAAAATCCTAAATCTCTTTTTTTAAGGATTATACATTTTTACAATTGCACAATAAACATTTGATGTTGTTGTACACATATTCCTAATTTTTAGATTTTTAACAACCATTTCAGTTGCTGAAGATTTCATTGCAAACGTTACAAAATTGTTAGCTAGTTTTACAAGTTAAAATGCACTTAGTAGTTTAAGATTACTTCCTTTTAACAAAAGCTTCAAGGAAGAAAAGTTTCTGTTTTATTAAAGAGGTTCATGAACTGGTGCATCCCTCCTGGGAAGTGGGAGAAAATGATAGATTTAAATTACTTCAAAATTGAAAGAGCTCAAAATTCCATGCTGATTTGCAATTTACCTGTGTATATTTTACTCCAAGGCTAAGAACTCTCCCTAATACAGTACATAGCTTCACTTCCTTTCATACATAAGTTCCGTACTGTAATGGTCAATAAACTACACACCATCTACAAAAACCTTGATCCAGGTCTACTTGACATCAGAGTAAGACACAGTCGGCTGTGGGTAAAGTTCATGGCAAGACATGCAAGCAGTCCTTGTTGCACTGCCACTTCAGAACCCAGCCGTGTATAAATGTCAGATTCCCTGAATCTTTTGGATGGTAAAGAAAGAATTTCTCAGCTCTTCAGTAAGATTTACTGCGATGACAATTTCCTACTAGTGCTGTATATCTTTTCCTTCCTCAGTACTGTTGCTCTCCTTTTCCCAAGTTTCTCTACTAAAATAGAATCCTTAACAGCCTAAAAAGCTCTCCACTTCCCCCTTCTCTCTTCCGCGTTGCAGAATTGTGCATAATAAGCCTTGAGCCTCACCTCAAGACACACACAACACACTTCATTAATTGAAGGAGAGAACCTGTGGGTTTCCTCACAGGCCCTCTGCACTCTTCTAGGATAAAACTCAGCTGTCTGTGAAGCAGAATTCCAAACGGCATGGTGATATTGGCTGCACAAAACCCACTTCCTTGCTTAGCCCCATAGTCATAGATGTAGTTGCCCAGCTGCTTGTGGACCCCCACAGCCCCCACAACAGCCATATATCACAGTTTTCTCACAGGGAAACTCACATTTGCTGCCCCTGAGCTATGGATCTATTGGGTCTCTCTCACACATCACCTCAACATGCAGATCACAATGTTGGGATTTCTCCCCTTAATCTCTCTTGTTTGTGATGTCAGCTCTTAGCATATACTTCCTTTCCTCAATTACCTCTAGCGGACTGTGTCAAAGAAGAAAAGGAAGGATGGAACCTCAAACTGAGAAGTACAGCCTACTACAGTAATCCTCAGCAAGAGCTGGAATTCAGCCACCTTCCCAGCACATTAAATGTCTGTCCCCTCTCCTGGCTCCAGTGCTACCCAATGCACATTCTGCAACTCCAGTAGCCTGAACACCCCCTCAACTAAATCACTGTCCTCCAACCTGGCAAGCACACAACCTCCCAGAGCAGAAAATCTGCTTCAGAGATTTTGGATAGTGCTGCTTAAAGAGCACCAGCCCTGCTGGTGATCTGACTGCAGCACTTCATTGATATACAGGACTGATATCAACCGTGCAGACATGGTGAGGAATTTCACCTCACCACAGTATTTTAAGGAAGCAACCCCTGTGGTTCTGAAACCCAGGCATCACTCTGGCTGTGTGCTGTACAGAGTAATCAGCAAATAACATTTACAGGCAACTTACATCAGTACAGATGGGTCGCTGCTTTGTCTGCTGAGGTGATAAGAAAGTGCAACTAGCAGACCACAGAAAGCAGAGAACAGCGCAGGAATGTGCTGTGCATCCCAGGGTTCCTGAATAGGATGACAGAAAGCAAAGTTAGGAATGCAAAACTTAAAAAACTGAAGTAAGTAGGTTAAGCCATACATCATACATTCAACATTACGTGCACAACATCAAAATTTGTACAGCATATACCCCAGACTGAAAATTCTTTTTCATATCAAGGTTTATTACTGTGAAAAACCCTGCAATTAAAGGCAGGTTTTGTGCTAATATTATGCAACTCCCCTATAATCAGCAATTACCTAGGAAACCACATGAAAGGCAGGTTTACTTTCCTCTTCAATGAAACATTAGAGGAAAATTCTCATTAAAATCAGATCCAAGTGAAATCAACTGCAGTGTATTTATCTACACGCTAAATTGATATGCAGTTACTTGACCTGTAGCCAGACTGTACATAACAAATGACAATATCACCTACATCAGGCAGCAGAGTTTCTTTCAGACATCTTTCTGCTGCTCTCCCATTACACCCAGGCCCTGCCTGGATGCTAACACAGCGAGGAGGGAGAGCGCTCGCCACCGTGCCTGACATTCCCAAGCAGGGAAACAAGAGACAACTGGCACACTTGCCAGCACACTCTGGGCATAAACAAGACGAGAAACTCTCTCCAGGTGACTTAAACAGCTAAAAAGAATAAGAGAAAATATAAAGCTTAAGGACAACTTATCAAGATTAGCTTTATCTGTGAAGTCCTCAGGTACAATTTACAGATCCTAAGGCATACTTGTGAGTTCTATCTGTGAGGAACACAAATTTCATCTGTGAAGGACACAGAAATTTGGATCAAATCCAAAGTCATTTCACTTACTAGTTGTGTTCCTTGCCTCCACGTAACTTCTGCCTGATCAATCAAACGTGAACTCACCAGATCCTGGCATCAGAGCACTTTCTGACAGGTTTTGAGAAGCAATGCTTGTCGGATCTGTGAAACTTTAGGCTACTGCAAACAAGACTTCCTCTGCAAGGTTCTCTCTTGCTTAAAAGACTTAACAGTTAGTACAGGACCAATATTTTCAGAGGACAAAGTAGGTTTATTAGCCTTATTTTGCTCAGTTACATGCACAATTTCTTAGAATGTCAGGAAACACTCTGTTTCTTTCAGGTGCAATGAATACCTAAGACAAACTAATTTTAAGTGTCAAACATCTAACCCACTGCAGCATGGAATTTTGCAATTTAACTCTGAAATTCCTGTTATCCTAAGAGTAGTACCAAAAATATGAAATTTTAATTCCAAGAATCATCTTCCCCTCATCATACTACTGAGCATCACAAAGATGAAAGACAGAAGAGCCTAGTTCTATCAAATAATCCTACCCAAAACAATAATTACAAACAAAAGAGAGATTCACATGCTATTATTAAAAGAATCCAGCACCTTTTACTTGACAATTTAAACTTTACCATACAATCCTACTCTTCACTTCATTGCTCCCAGTTTTGGGGCCAAATATGTTTTGGGTTAGCTTATCCCATGCTTAGTCTCCCATTATATTCAATTTATATTCTTCAAAACACTGAAGAAAATTAACTGAAGCCAAAATGTTCTAAAAATGGCTGAATCACAGCCTATCTTTTGCATTTTCAGGGCAATACAACTGTGTATAGATCCTCCCAGCAGCTTCTAGTGCACGACTGCCCCTTTGCCCTGCAACTTCTTCTGAAAGCAAAATACTATCAAGAGTCGAGTAATATTCCTGATACTGAAATTTATCAGTAGCCAGTTTGAAAAATCATTCCACCCTCTTTCTACTATAAAGCTGTACAGAGCTGAATCCCCACATTAATGTCACAGGAATTCTATTTCCTTATTTCTGCATATTACACATAGCTTCTGCATTTGTCCGGCCTGTGCTCCAGTTTCAAATAGTAATTGTCCCCTCAAAACTCAGACATCAGGGAGCCAGGAAAGCAGGGACGACAGGCATCAATATTTGCTAAGTGCCGAGAGAACAGGGTTTTCCAGAAAAATGCTACACAATGTTGTATAAAAGATGAGAATGAACAAAAGTGTCATTTCTCCAGTATCACTGTGATACTGGACAAATGACACCCTCTTCTATTTTGTCATTTTCCTCCCCCACTAATGATGCCTGGTAGCTTTAAATTTAAAGAAATGAAAAAAACCCAATATAGTTGATAATTGAACAATGATTCTTCTCAGTGGGAAAACAGGAATGACAGGTTTTATTCTTGGAAGCTGCTATTATCTGTCATACTAGACAGGGACTTGGACTTCCTAGTTTACCTCATTGGGTTGAGGTGACATGTGGTGCTTTCATATACTGTTTTGGCTTCAATGCAGACACTCACGTAGTCATTTTTAAAACAAGTGAAACAGACTTACAGGGTTAAGGATGAAAGTGATGAGTTACAACAGACCCAGTGGTGGGGGTGGGGGAGTTCCATTCCAACCACAGAATTGCCTAATCCCAAAACAATCCACTAAAAGGGGAGATAAAGGTGTCTTTGAACTTATGAGCCTTTTACCACTGCTAGAGGTGGGAAGGCAAACGCATTTTTAAAAAGTGGTGTTAGTAGATTTCTGTCCTACATTATTTATCCTTTTTACTTCTTTCTTATCCAAAAAAACGCATGTAGCACACTTATCTTTCAAAGATATGCTCAAATAAATCCTATGTTCTACTCCAGAGACAAAAAGTGCTCTGAACAGAGAACCAATTAGGCTAAGTAGAAATTCTTGCTGCTTTTTTTAAATTTCAGAATATTCCTCTCAACTCTACAATGACTTTGCAGATTGCTGCAGTGACAGCACCATTGAAAGTGAAGACGCTGGCATAGTGGCCGGGTTTTTAAACATGGAGACAAATTCCAGTTGGTCTTCACACACCTGGTTTTCCACTCTAATGATTTCATCACTATTTACAGAGTCAGAGAACGGTTTGGGTTGGAACGGACCTTCAAAAGTCACATAGTCCCTCGTGCAATTCAATCAAACTTTATTTGGTCTTTCTCCTTACCTCCACAGCCCTGCTTCACCGTGGATCTGTGCTATTGCTCACATATCAAGCAATAAGCAGGAAGTGATGACGGTCAACATTTCCACATGTGTGACAGTAAAGATGGAAATAAATACTATCATCCTATTTCTGAACATCTAAAACAGTGACTTTTTGAAAGACATTGTAAAAGGGAACCCTCCTCACACCCCAAAATATGAGAAAATAGTAAGAACTTGTTCTCTACAAGGCTAACTATAAGCTTAACACTGTATTACCATGGATATTCCTCTTCAGTGAACATGAACAACCAAAATATGTGAATTAATGAGCTTTGTGTTACACAGATTAAAGACAAATTCTAGGAAGAGATTCCCACCAGCCTTATCTTCCCATCATCCATGGAAAACAAAGCGTTACTTCGACAGATCTCCAAAAATGTGACAGGTAATAAGCTACCAGAATACCAGTATCACTGACCACTCCAAGCATCACTGTCTGTTTCTCTACAATCACAGCTGCTATCTTGGACCATATTTTCACTGCTGAAATTTAAAATCCATAAGGACTGGACTGATACAGGGATGTCTCTGTGTGTCCACACACACCACCTTACACAACAGGATCCCAGCCTGTGACTAGAATTCCTTGGCTAAAAAGCAAGATGAGCAACAGCTTCAGGCAGGAAGCATGAATACTCATGTTTCACATAATGGTGAGTTTATCCTAAAGAAATAGTGCAGATTTCTACATTCCTGTACAGTGACATACAGTGAGAGCCACCGTGGGCCATGTCAGATTCTACAGGCAAAATTTCTTTTTTCTCTCTGGAAAATAAGTTCTTATTATACACAGAAAACTAAGACCATAACTACTGAAGTTACATCTACAGTGCAAGACTTGACTACGGCTGCAAAATTCACTTAGTAAAAGGCATGGTATCTAGCAATACTCTCCAAACGTAACATCCCTAACAGCTCGTGCTTGAAACTCAGTGGACTCTAAATTGGAAAAAAATTGCCTCCAAAACCTCTAAAAGGACTCAGAGTATTTTATGCAGCAGAAATAAAGCTGTCCAGTTATGTTATACTTCTATTTTTGGTTGCTTACACATCCAGGAAGTCTGTCTAAACACATGAGCCCATTCACTGCTGTCTAGAAATTTATTTGGGGACTGAGCAGATTGAGGGAGATGTATGCTTGCAACTCTTTCCCACCATAAAACCCTAAGACAAATATTTCAAAATTATTAGTACATAGATAAAGACAGCATCATTGAAGATGGGAAGCAAGAAGCACTGTTATTCTTATTAAAGAGTTTCAAACTCATTAAACAAACCAAACTACATCCATGTGAGCTGAGAACAGTTTAAAATCCTCACAGGATTTTTAGTAACTGTCCATGGAAGCAATAAATAAACTACCAGAAAGTACTTTCTTCAGGTATGAGGTAATGGAAACTATGTAACTTGCATTTCAAAAAATATACATTTACACAGAGCTGGAAAAAGCTGGTGTGCCACATATGAATACATTCACACCATTTTAATTTTTCTGACCCAAGTCCAAAAATCTGATTTTTTTTCCCCCAGGCTGATTAAGATAAACCACAAGCTACATACCAAGAAAAAAAAAAAAAAAATCTGGATGACAAGTAATTAACTGGTTCTGGGTAAGTTTCAAATCCACACCAACTGATATGAACAGAAGGCAGAAGACAAGGACTGACTGATTCCAGAAACATTCAGGGGTGTGCTCTTCTGCCCCATGGCAAAACTCTCGAGCACTGGTATGCTAAAGACTGATATCAGGATGGCTAAATTCCAGACCAAATATTTGTAGAAAAAGTAGGAGGGCATACCTGACTTTTTTAAAAAACATCTCTTAAATATTTGGGCACATACTGCAAAACAGATGGAGCAGGAGACAAAAATCAGTGCACCATGAAATTCTAGTCAAGTGAAAAAGATGGCACAGAAATTCCCATGTCTCCAATCTGATGGATGTAGTATTTGAAAAATAAAAACACCTCCTCCTGGAAAAAGAGAAAACCCTTTTGTATATGAAAGCTATTACAGCTGCCAATTTCTGTTCAAGATTACAGGACTGAGGTTGAGATCAGAAATAAAGCCAGGCTGAAGTGAACTCGGGTAATGTTAAACTAAGCTGAGTTAACAGCTTCAAAAAAGTAGTGAGCTGAAAAATTGCTGCTCTTGGATGTAAGAAGCCAAGGAATGAACAAAAGAGCTGCTAAAGCCATGCTTAGGATTTAGAGCTTTGTATTAAGCAAAGGTAAATGAAAGTTCATAGAGGACTTGGAAAGAACTGCAAAAAGGAGAGATGATATCATTAAACAGAGGTCTGGGAGATAAAGAAGTTTCAAAACAAAAATGAGAAACTCAGGTCTTTGCACTTCAGAATCTAAGACATTTATCTACTTACTTGTCTGAAACCAGGTTTACAGTACTGTTATATGTAAGGATGGATAAGCAGCTGGTGTCCTATCACTCATGACACAAATATGTCATGGAATAAGACAACACCTCAAAGTTTTAACCAAACCACCTTTGCATCACTGGGGCAGCACAACAGTGAAAGAGAAATCTATCCATGTGACTTCACATCATCACCACAGGGAACAACTTCTGCGCACCAGCCAGGTAAGACAGAAACTTGAAAACCTGTTCTACTCACAACGCGATGCTTTCACTGACAGCAGTGATGAATAGTGTCCCGCCCATCAGTCCTCAAGGCCTCCAACACACAGACAGAGACCAGCTATTTTGTGCTCACAGTTTTTATGGAGAAATTATCTGTTGTAATTTCAGATGCAATACTCTGTACTTCCTACTGTGAACAATTTGGGGTTTCTTTTTTACGTGACAGATTTACAGAAAATGAAAACTGATCATCCCAGCAGTAGCACCACCAGATGAGGTCCTGACGAGCTGCAGACCCACAGCTTCTCCACACCAATATCAAGCAAGGGCAAAGCTGCTCAGAAGCACCATGAGCAGGGGAGCCATCACCTGGCCACAGCAGCTGGGACCCCTTTGCTTCTCAGTCACTTCTGAACAACACGTTCCTTCTTCTCCTCCAAGTGTCCAAGTCACACAGCGCACACACAGGTATCACCATCTCGCAACGAGTTTGTGTCTGGCCCTGGTGACAGACTGTCCCTTATTTTAGTTGTGTGGAAGTGCACATTTGGCCACGTAAGAAACACCCCAGGTCAGCCAGGTGAGCAGTGTGCAGCCACTCCCCAAAACATGTCATACGCTTCTGATCAAGCCCTGTGATGGGACACGACAGCAGCCTGACACCTGACCCAACCCGCACCCTCACTGTTCACACAAGACTAGAGATCTGTCCACCCCTTCTTAGGTGGTATGTGCATTTTAGCCATGAGAGAAAAATATTTCTGGTCATGTGATGGCAAAGGTGCTGCAAGGTCATTCAGAAAGAGTGACAGGGCCAGATGAACTTGTCGGGCATGCCAAATGTCTGCAGGTCACAGGATGAACTCTCAACTGAGAATACTGTATAATAATTTTCCTCAGACAACTTATCTGAATGAAAATACATGAGAATTATCAAGTTAAACTGTTAAGTTAAACTTACTTAGATGCAAGTTAAATGATACGTCTATATCACAGCTGCTTTTTCCTAAAGACTCTCAGCTGGTCTTGTACAACATAAATCAACAGCAGAAGCAGTCTGGACAAGGCACAGGACTTCAGCACAGGCCTATTAGTCTCAGTCCTCAGAGCTTATATTTGCATGCTGAAAGTTACCTTGAGTACTTACACTGTTCTGTGGACACACCCCAAAACAATTCCTGCTTCCTAATTTTCTAAAACTGAAGTTCTAGAGCAAACAATTAAACGCTGTGAATTTGCTATTCTAAACTAATTTCAGAATCTGAGCACAACTAAATCAAACTATTGTATGTATGTATATACAGCTTATGCTCTAAAAAAGAACAAGAAAAACTCACTTAGGAACACAGATTTATTATAAAATAAAAATTGATTTTATTTTAATAAAAAAGGAAAATAATATGGTAAAATTAATTATTCTTCAGGAGTAATATATTTTCTTTCAGAATAATGTACACAGAGAAAACAGGTTAGATTATTTCACCCTGCAAGATTATAACTAGAACACAAGAACCATTTAAGGCAGAAGAGAATCAAGCCTGATACCACTGCAATGTTCTTCAGGCTGGGCATTTGATGTGAGCAATTGTTCACCGGTAAAAAGCAAAAAATCACTTAGAGATCCATTCTCCTCTGCAATTTATTTCAGGAAATAAAACTCTAGTAGTTACACCTGCTGAGCTATTAGATGCTCTGCCAATAAATAGAGTTGACATTTGAGGATGATACATTTCAGCCAAAAAAATATGCTTTGCAACCCAGAAGTCCTCTGCCAAATAGAGTCTAACAATGTTTCCCTGCCCTGAAAAATTTTGATTATGGTGATTTTTTTTTTTTTTAACCTCCATAAATATTGAAAATTTTTCTCTGTTGGTTTTGGCAAACTGACTAAAAGCGAAAAGAGTAAAATGAGAATAAAAAATATTAACAGTTATAAAGTGCAAGTATGGAAGAGACGCTCCTTCTAGCTTAAGGAAAACCATGTTGTGCAAACACCTCAGAGAAACAGACTACAGCATTTTCTCAGTTTTGAGTTAAACCCTACAATTTCTAGCACACCAAAAATTAAAATTTTCACTTGATTAAGATCATAAATTGCTGCTCACTACATACCAAAACAGTTCTAGTTCCCTACGGGGGTATTAGACCACCTTTCACAGTGGGCCCTATTCAGGATCAGATTAAGCCAATTCCTACTCTTCGTCCATCAACCAAAGAATCATTCTCTTCCAACATTACAGACACCAGTCCAAAATAAAAATCTCTGGACCTGACTGAAGAACAAGGAGGGTTAACACAAGTGCTTCTTTCATAACTCCTAGAAGAAAAAATGTATGAAATTTCAAGCACCCCGGCAGACTGAGATTATGAGCTGAAGAAAGAGGAATCATCTTTACATGCCTTAAATTAACCTTCTCAAAAGTGTTTTTACAAGAACAGTGCCATTAAAATTCAAATTAATTTTAACTTCTGTGTGAATGGAAAGTCTGAACTTAATATTAGTAATGTACAACAGATACCTTGTAAATCTTTCACAGCACTCAACTTCAAGGTAGCATTAAAAGCATATTTCTAAGCAGTTTGAAGCCTAATCCACAAGGAGATTGCTTATCTACAAAGCCACCTGCATGCTGTAATTTAAAGTATTTTGCTGAGAAAAGAGTATGTAGACTATTTTAAGTGGCTTTTTTTTCTTACTGTTTACAAAAAACTTCTTGGAGTATCTGTAACCCAACTTTCCTAGCCTCAACTAGTGAATCACCCCTTGCTAACCTTAGGAAGAAAAAAAAAAATTTCTTTCCCCAGGTATTTGCCTGTTTAACAGTAGTTTAACTCCTGCCTCCCATGTAGCTCTTTTCATTTTTATCACTGCTTCTTGTCCCAGTTACCCATTTTCTCACTCTGTTCATCCAAGCTGCCAGTTTCCCTTATTAATATAGCTGGGAAACAGTAGCAGGACCACTGGCTACTTTAGGGAACTTCAGCAGCAGCAGTTAATCTTTGTAGCATCAATCCCACACCTGGGTCAAGTCTAACCAATACAACTCAAAAACTGGGTGAGCCAGGTGACAGGAGATCCTCTGGGAGAACACCACATGTTCAAAGACATTTAGTTTCAAGCGTCTTAACGCAGCAGCTGAGCTGCTGTAATTTATTTTGTAAGGACTCAAGCCACCCAGGGGCAAGATAAAATGGTAGCTTAACACATTTTACCTTATTACTGGGAGTGGTTAAGAACACACCACCAGCTTTGATCATCTACAAGCGACCATTAAGGCATTACAATTGTCCTTATTTGATTTAAGGCTCCTATCCAAAATTTCAAGTGAAAAATTGTTAAACGCCACTATAGAAATGCTAATGTTCCTTAAAGAATTCCCTTAGAGAAACACCTGACTGCCCCTCACATCTGTGTAAGCCGCCAGCCTGGGTGCTGAGATGATACATCCTTGGCAGTTGCAGAACCTCGCATTGGGATTTCTGTGTGTGCTATGCACGTGTGCCACCACGGAGCTTCCTCTCACATGCACCCACAAGATGTCAAGGGCAGCTTGTGAATCACAGCACATCCTGGTGCACCCCTGCACAGACACTGACAGCAGAAAGCCCTTAATGAAACACTGCCAAAATGCTGTCCCTTATAGGATAAACTTCATTACAAGTCTAACATGAAATTCTGGTCTTGCTGTGGTCACTGGGAATTTTACAGCTGACTTGAAGGCAGACAAAATTTCATTGCCATTTTTTAAATGTCCCATCCAGAGGACATAAGCACTATATACTAAAATTAAAAAAAATAATTTAAAGAAGCTTTAGATTGAATATTGCCTAAAATTGGGCATCACTGATAAGGGAACCAATCCTACGCCAGCATAGAGAGCTGGGGCATACCTGCATCCTGAGCTACATACACAACTGACTCTTCACATCTGAGGGTCACAACAGAGCAAGAGAAGGCACAGAGCAAGGTGACTACCTTAGCTACTTCTGAGAAAGCAGCTGCTTTACAGGAAGACACAAGAAAGGCTGAGACTCTTCACTTAAAGAGATGGCTGAGGGGGATATATCTGATGCCTACAAAACTGTAAAGGCAGCAGATGGAAAGAATGCAGACCAGGTTTTCCACAAATCCTACAATAGTAGGCATCAGGAAGACTTGGTGAAATTAGCAGATCAGCTTAAAACCAATGAAGGACAGAACTGCTCTGCACAGAGCACAGTGCACATCTGGAATTTGTTGGCACAAAACTGTGGAGTCAGAGACGACTAGCACATTCAGGAAGTGACTTAAAATATTCATAGACAAGAAGTCCACAGACCCCAAATGAAATAAGCACACCCTCCAACATCTCTAGTGTAAAAATTGTGGGATATTAGGGAAAAGAATAGCAAACTCTGTCATCTGGCTTGCATTAAATTCCTAAATTGTATTTCCTTGTGGATGTAGACACATTACTTAGTTGGATGCTCCACTGGTCTGCTCAACATTTAAGTTCTTAGACATATTGTCATGAAGCAACAGCAAAAACCTTACTAGGAATTATGAGCAAATTTGGCCTGGCTATGCAGGTCAACAGAAGCTGCAGCTTTTTAAGTCAAGGCTGCTGTTCATGTTTGTAGAGAAAATTCAGTGGATCATTTCAGACTGATACATATAAGAGGCAAATAATCACAGGTATTAGACACACATTTACTTCAGGATTTCTGCTACAGTTTTGGTCTATTTCAGTGTAACTAACACACAGAAACTGAAGCATGGCTTGCAAAGCTCATCTTGATAAGCAAAGACAATGTAGGACCAAACAATGCTGGTCTCCCTAGATTACATGAATTTCCAGCTTGTAATTTTGAATTATTCCAGTGTTGTTTTTCTGGCTTACCTTCACTGCACTGAAGCAGAAGGCATATAGGACAATCAGAACAACAAAGCTTCGGGAAATGCTGTATAGTGCAGATACGAATCCAGCAGCAGCTGAAATAGAGACATGTGGTAAGTGGGAAGAAGGAGGAACTTTGTTTCTGACCCAAACCAAGGTGACCGTGCAGATGCACCTCAATCTTACCTGTCACTTAAGCTATAATGAAAAACAAAAAAACCCACTACCAACAAAAAACCTCGATGCTTCATCTCTCAAGGGCCTTCTTTAATCTCTGACTGAAATAACACCAAAAAAATTATCACACACGAAATACCTTCTCAATATGCCTTTCTGTGAAACCATGCAAACTTTCTTTTCTATATGTTAACAGAAAAAGAAAGTTAAAAGTTATCTTTTTAAATAAATATAGTAAAGATTCACATCACACATGCCAGGAAAGAGCTCTTTGATATCAACCATATTCTGCAGCCTATAGTTTTGAAAACTTATATACATCTTCTCAAAACCTAAAAGAAATCTTGTCAGGTGGGCCTTATAAGTATTCACCCCACTGTTAGATGAATACTATTAAGCTGTTTGAGCTTTAACATGCACTGTGCTATGTAACATGCAACAATATATTCTAATCTGAGGTTATAAACCCAGAAAGGGATAGCTCAGGCTGCAGATGGCTACTTACCAGAACCACCAAAAAGCAACATGTCTATTTGTTCCAAAAGGTATATGCAGAAGGTGTTGATTTGAGGGAAAAGTCCAAGAAGAGAAATTGCAGGAAAGCAATATAAAAACACTGAAGGAAAAAAAAGTATTTTAGAATACAGCCACACACTAAATAGAGAAATATGCATCACACCAGAATAAGAAGTTGTAGCAATAAATTCTGAAGATTATTCAAGTGAGCATACTTTAATCTTAGCAGCAATGATTACACTTTCCTCCTCATGTATTCAAAATAAATAATGCTATTTTACACATAAGAAACTAAATCTCAGAGTTAACTTGAAGATTGATTTTGGATAAAAAGTGTCAGAAAAAATAGCATTACATAGCCTCCTTACTGCTTCTCAAATACTTTCGAAATTGTTCCTTTCAAAGTAAAGAAATTTTAATTTGCAGACTTTGGAACTTCCTTCTTGAATCTGAGATGGTTCAAGCCCAGCTATAACAGTTCAATATAAACAAACAAAAAAAATTTAATGGCTAAGTTCTGAAATATCTTGGCTATAACAATATCCTACTTCTCCCAGCAATCAAGAGCAGACACTTACAGCAGCCCCTAAATATGGGACAAACCTGTAGCAAAGCTTCCCCAGAATATTCTGTCAGCTTCCAGCAGAATGGACTTAAACTTTGCAGCAGTGAAAGAACATTAAAAACAGGAAAGAAACTCAGTGGTAAAACCGAGTCTGACAGCTTTACATACTCTCTTTCTGAACAGAAATGCTAATTTTAATGCTAATTTTAATGGTTGCCTCACAGACAAGGAAAAGCAGGAGCCATAATTCAGGTAATCATGCTGCTAGTCTTACGTTCTGTTCACGTCCAGCCAGTCCTCCTTCCCATCCACTCACTCTTAGCTCCACTACAGAAAATGCTAAGCAAGGCTGTCTAGCAAAGCATTTAAACACACACTTGACCCAAGTGTAAACTGTCAAGGATACACACATATATTTTGTCATATCCTTAATGCTTCATTGTAGTAGTACCACAATGTTCTACATGGCAGAGAGAGATATGTGTCAGCCACTCTTCCCTGTAAACGAGTATGTATTCGTTACTTTAGATCCTAGGAAGACCGCCATTTCCTCCTATTCATTCTCATAAAATGTAAATTAAACAAATCACTAGTACAACTTACTCCCCTTTCCCTCGGTCAGATTTTTGAGAAAGACACAAAAGGATTTGTGTTCTTTGCTGAGCGCTAATTTCACATCTGCCAGCTAATCTTACTAAGGCATCTTGTGCTGAAAGGAAACAATACACCAAGTTTGATCTGACAGCTTTTATCTTCATCGTATTATACACTCCTGCTATCTAATACTGTAAATCTTGCTGAGGAAGTCCAACACAGGAGAGAAAACAACACAGCAAGTGTTAAACACAGCACTCACTTAGGTATACTTGGATTCACAATGCACCTTCAACACTACTTCCTGCTACTGGCACAAATCATATGTATGTAAGAAAATGAGGAAATGCTCTTTTCTCAGTCTTTTATCTACAAATGCCAATATTAAATTCCTTCTCCTTTATTACTCTGCACATTTTTAGATATTTCACCAAGTCATGCCAAGCCAAGCAAGGACCACTCTTGAAGACAGCCAATGGCACGACAGAAAACTGCTCAGCAGGCCATGCGGACTCACCATGGATTAACTACCCCAAAAAATCACTGCTGAAACTCTAAGGAGATATTGTTCCTTGGGCAAAGGTCTTGCAGAACTGCCAGAACTCATCTTAGACTACTGAATTACAGTCCAAATGACTGCCTTTGCTGTAGCAACCTCAGAAAAAGTGGAATAAGAGCAGTGGAAGGAAGGATGAGATGAAAAACTTGACAGTACACCAAGATATACAAACACAAATGTAAACAAAGAGGGAAAAGTTAGCTGACTATAAAACTGTCCTCACCTCACCCATTAATACCTTGAACAATCCTACCAACTTGTTTGGCTAAGGCAGCTTAGTTTACCTCATCCTGGAACACAGAGCATACCAGAGATGAAAATAAACAGTTGTCACCTACAAAAGGATTGAACTCAGAAGCAGTAGTTCCCCTTGTGGGAAGCAGACAATAAAAGTAACTGATTAATCCTTTGAAATTGCATTATGAATTCCAGAGAGAATTTCTTCAAGCACCCCACACTTTCATACAGACCCACACCGCCTTTAAAAGCTGGACCACTAAGAGATCTTTGTGCGAGCTGCTGCGTTTAACACTACAGTTTTCCTCTAAACAAGCACCTATCACATAAACGTGAGAGTGAAACACAAATTATGACTTCAGAAAATTTGTGTCTTTTGAGAAATGTAGCATGGTAACATCACTGCAAACATTTTAGACATTTAGAAAATGAGTATTTTAAAAAGTATTTATATCTGAGTAGTAAAACATTTTTTTTCACATGGAAAATAGAAAGCATTATTTCAGTGAGAAATAGTCTTTTTGTTCTCCCACTCCTCAAACATAGGAGAGCATAACATTCATATGCTTTCTTCCCTTGACTGAAGCCCAGTCACGGTTAAAAGGAGCAGGCAGAGGACTCACTAGCACAAAATTTTGCCACCTCCTGATTCTAAAGTTTTCTGAGATGTCTGCCAAATAATTTCACTTACCTATTGAATGTTTAAATGGCTTCATCACAAGAACTATCATATATAAAGTGTATAACTATTTTTGTCACTAACCACACCCGTAGCTCCCAGTGACTGAGGTTGTTCTCTCTGTGCCCTTACTTGCACATATGTTCTCCTAGCAAAAATGTTAACTGAAATAAGGAATTCAAGATGAAAACCATAGTCAGAAATAAAGTCATGAACCCTAACTAATATAAGTATAAATCAATAGCAGAATCATCACCAATTTAAAATAAAACAGAATCAGATTGTAAGTAGATTGAAAATAAATGAACATGTTAAAAACCATGTTTCATAAGGAATTAGGTTACACATCTAACAAATCTGCAATTATTTTCTTTTACGACCTTGTTTCAAGACTTTTATCAGAGTATGATATGCAGCATCGTGCTAGTTCTTTGGTACGTTCTATGATTTCCAAAGATTTTGTTTTTTATCATAAATATCTGAAAAAAAGACACTTCCTTTCCTTCGTATTTGCAACGCACAGTCAAAAATACCCTGATTTCCAAACATATCAACTCCAAATATCACAATAAATTATAATTAAAGTATAAACGAAAAAGTCACCCACCATATGATGACAGATCAATAAAAAGAGATAAAAAATGCCTAGCAAATAGGCAAAACTGCAAGAGAGTAGTAAGACTTTATCGGTACTCAGAGGGACACACTTCCTTCATTTGTTTTATAGCCCAAACCAAACACTTCTATACCTTCATTACCTAGGAGAATCTACACTCAAAGGTGCAGCAAGATGCCGCAGGATGCCAGACTGCCATGGCTTACAGAGGTGTCTGCACTGTGAACAACTGCAAGGATTCACAGCAGCCAGAAGTTAGGACTCCCATAGAGAAAAAGCAAGGAATAGCCAAAGCATGGCACCAAACATCACTCGAACCAATATACCTTGGCAAAATAAGAACAGGGGACAAGCAAAGGAAAAGGTTTCTTCTCTCTTTCTTGTTTGACACATGCCAGCTGGGGAGATGAGCCTGTATTTCCTCTCTCCCCTATCCCCCCCTGCTTCAAGAACATGCTCTGCCATCTCTTTTGAGACCAGCCAAAATTAACACATTTATAACCACACTTGGTTTTCTTATACTGGTTGCTATAGTTTTTCATTTATCTCTATCCCAAGTGTCACGTAAGACTCTTGTTGAATTATTTATCAGCATTTTTACTGCTCACCTTTGACAGACAGAGAAAATAAGATGTAAGGAGAAACTCTAATGAGACCAAAGGAAAGTAATGGAAGAAGCTAATTAAAATCAGTGAGATGCAGACCTCCATATTCCCCTGTTTCTGGTGAGAAGAACTGGGAGCCACAGTACCCATGTTAAGGACCAGGAGGCTTTCCTAAAAATAGAACACCTTTCAGGCAGTAAGTCTGACCTGAGTATGGCAAAACGCAAGCACAAGAGTCACAAGTGAACAAAGACCTCAAAGGTCGTACACTGTATCACAAAAGGTTTTTTCTTCTACTAAAATAAGTTTTCCTGGTTCTAAACTCACAAACCAACAGGTCATCTTTGGTACACTATAACACAGCTTTTTGGGAAATTTTCACAGCTGTTACAGTAAACCTCACGTTTCCTATTTTGTACCTTAACAGTGTTGCACTATCACTGGGAGTCCAGTTCAACACTTTTATCTGTGGCTCAGCTGGTGAAACATCACAGTTACAGACTGTAAGTGTGGTGTGCAACAGGAAGAAGTGTCCTGACAGAATAGGATAATGGCAGCTGTGGCCACTCCAAATTAGTGCCAAAGGATCATCAGACCTGTCTTGGGGCAGTATCTGAATATTCAGCAACCTCAGAATATGATTCTAGAAGGAAACAGGTTGAAAGAGCTACTGCAGAGTGGCTGCTCCACTCTAACTGGTCACGTGGACAGTTTGATTAAACTAAACCAAGGAAAAGCACTTTCTTCGTGATCAGAAGAATGTCCATGTGAGGAACTGGCATGGATTAGCTTCCAGGCATTAAATTTAAAACTCGGGTTATTCTGCAGTAACTGCTCCATGCAGACAAACCCTTACAACGATTAACTACATTTCACAGATGATGTCTTTCACTAATAACATCAGTGACTTTTAGTTTTCTATGGAGACATTTCTATGAGCCTCATTTCATTAAGAACTCCTTTTACATGAGGGAAGGTTGCCAGCTGCCCCAAGCCCCTGTCTTAAGTCATTCCAAATGTTTCTATCCATTTGACTTCTAGTTGTACCTCCATAACATGCGTTTGATTGCCAGCATGGGAAAACACAGACTAGCGCTTAATTCCTTTTAGCAGTCCTAGGAAAAATATTGACTCACCTATTACATGGTCTCTGGCTGACTGGAGAGATCTGGGTGAAAAGAGCTTCAGGCCATACATCGTATAAACAGGTGGATTTGTGTCTTTAGATCCAGCATCTAGCAGCAAAATAAGGCCACACAATATACAAAAATATACAGGTCTGCTGTAGATTATGATTTTATTGTGTCCCTGGAAGGAAAAACCAAAAAGTTAGACATTTGTATTCTTTCTCCTACTGCATGCACTGCATTAACCTAGAGAGAGGGTCAGGGGTCAGACAAAATATTTTAATGACTTATACATAATAATTAGCAATAAAAATGTTACAAGGTATTTTATCTTCTCCAGCTCCTTTCAAAAGGCACAACGAGCAGTTAAGACTGACTCCAACAATCACTTATGCTTCTAAATACCTAACCTTCTGGACCTTTCAAAACTTATTAATTCCAGGAATCATCACTTTCTGTGGAAAAAAAACCCCTCAATCTGTTTGAGTATTTCTTCTCAACAGAAAAAGAAATATTTTTCTCTATATTACTTTTATTTTAATGAACTTCTGCTTCAGGTGGCTTGACTTTTTTTTTACTTTATGAAATATAAAATGAATTTAATTTTTAATTGAATCCTGGGAAGAAAAAAAAAATAGAGCATATCCCTGGTACAGTGTGAGGCATGGAGACGGATTTTTTTCACCAATTTAATTTTTTTGTTTCTTTGAACCACTTGACAGCAAATCAGCATGTCTTTTGAAGGGGGTGACACTCATCATCAGTTTCTGGTCTGCTTCTCATGAAGCATTTTGAAATGATGATCCAAAGGAATTAGGATGTGGAAGGGGTCTCATCTCATGTCTTTGATACACATCTCTCGCACAATTGATTCCTATGAATCCTACAAAATACTGTCATGGGGCTGCAGGCCAGGGAAACTAACAGATACTTAAGAAGAATCTTAATAGTTCCCCTGGTAGCAAGCTTAAGGGTAACTAAGACATTTTAAGCACTGATGAGTCAAAAGACTCCTTGAGTGTGAAAAGCCAGGAGCAAAGTGAAAAGAATCCAAGATTGCCTTGCATAAAGCTGCCCTGCAACTGTTCTTATTTGAAAAATGTAATTTAAATGAGTATAATAAAAGACCATGTCTTTTTTGAGTCTACTTACTGACTTGAAACTGCGGCTGTGTTTGTTTGGCTGCCAGCCAAGCTCGTATGTTAGATTGCTATTAACTGATCTGTACTCTCTTTTGGGATCAACCAGTTAACAAGGTGGCAGATTACAGGGAACGGGTGGGCTTACATCGTGCCTCACATCCATGGAGTATGAATCAAGTCAGGGACACAAATCCTTGCTGTTTAACCAATTTCAATTTTACTACTGCCTTTTTTTTTTAATAGGACATATGCCACAAAATAATCCATGGAGAATTATAGATAAAAACATGACTTTAAAAAAGAAAAATAATTTAAACTATCACTTTCCGGTCTTTTTTAAACTTCAGTTCATTTAAAATATGAGCTATACTTTAGGAAAAGAAACCAATAAATATGCACCTAAACAATTGCTTAATGTTTTATATCCTGATGTGCACTCCAGACCACAGTCTGTTTTATTGTGACGCTACATTCTTGTCTTACCTCTTGAATTATGGAAGCCAGTTTTATCTTTGCATGGTGATTATCTGAAGGCAGATGGGTAAGACAGAGTTGATGACTACAAGCCCACAAGTTTAAGGCCACACACCTTGCAGTTCCACACAGAACACTGACATACTCAGTTAGGTTTACAGAGCATACTTAACTCTTACTTCTAAATTATTTTACGGTGTGCTGGATGAGGAACTGGCTGAAGGGTGGGCAGAGCTCAAAGGGCTGCAGCAAAAGGGGCCACATCTGGCTGATGACCCATCAGCAATGAAGTTCCTCGGGGCTCAGTTCTAGAGCCAGTTCTGCTCAATAGATTTATCAATGATCTGCATGCAGGAACTGAATGCACCATTACCAAGTTTGCCAAAGACACCAAACTGGGATGTGTTGTTGACTTTGTTGAGGGTTAAGCAGCTTTGCAGAGGGAACTAGATAGACTGGAACACTGGGCAGTGATTAATGAGATGCTGCTCCTAGGATGCAGTAATGCTGGGCACAAGTATAAATTGTGAGACGAGTGGCTGGTAAGCAGCCCTGCAGAAAGGGACCAGCAGGTTCAATGTGAGTCTGCTGGGAGTGCCAACAGCCAAGAGGGAAAACTGCATCTGGGGTGCATCAAACGCAGCAACACCAGCTGGTCAAGAGGTGCTTATCCTGCTGTACTCGGCATTGGTGCAGCCCCACCTTGAGGGCTATGTGCCCTTTTGGGCCTCACAGTTTAAAAAGGATGTGAAGGTCCCTGAAGGCATCCAGAGGAGGGCAACAAAGCCAGTGAAATGGCTGGAAGGAATGTCCTATAAGAAGCAGTTAAGGACTTCAGGTTTGTGTAGTTTGGAGAGGACAAGGCTGAGGGTGACCTCATTGCTCCCTACAGGTTCCCGAGGAGAGGAAGCGGAGAAGGTGGTGCTGATCTCCTGTCCCATCCAGTGACAGGATGTGTGGGAATGGCTCTAAGCTGCATCAGGCAGGGGCATTTCTTTTGAAAAGGAGGTGAAACACAGGAACTGGCTTCCTAGAGAGGTGGTTGATGTCTCGAGTCTGTCAGTGTTTAGAAGAGGCATTTGGACAATGCTCTTAACAACTTGCTTTGGTTTTTGGTCAGCCCTGAAGTGGACAGGCAGTGGCACTGGATGATCATTGTAGGTCACTTCCATCTTAGTTACAATAGAATAGACTAATTCAATCACTCTTACCATGCCAACTACAGTAATGCCACTTACGATTGAAGAAGCAGATTCCAGAGGTTTTCTGAAAGCTGTAAAATATGAACAAATACTACCATCCCTGTTTTTCAGGTGGTGGTGGTGTGTAATGAGACAGAATACTGAAAAGGAAATTTTTCTAGAATCGTATCAACAAAGCAATGCAGCAACAATGCACTCAGAAGGACAGTGTCTGCACAGCTCTTGCACTCCTCAGGATGTGCTCAAGCTGAATGAGCTTCCTAGAGCCCAGCAAATACTCCAGTCCCCACATCTGGGGAACATGCAACGCAACGCAAGAAAGAGGAACTGCTGCAAGTATTAGTGTGGTCTTTCACTGTCATTTACATGCTTCATGTGAGGGGCATTATTTGGGACAGGACTGGTTTGACGCCAATAGTGGACACCTTCCGGGAAAGAGAGGATCACTTCCCAAAAGTCACAGACAGGTGACAGATATTACATTTCATTTTTCAAGGTTTTAGAAACAAACAAACAAACAGAAAACTAGGAGCAAAGCCCTCCTGTACCTGCCACTGACAGACCAAGCTATGCAGCTCTTCACCAAAATGGGCATGTGCCAGCACAACTTGTTTAACGAGATATTTTAGATATTAAGGGCTCATTTTGTTTTACTAGGCAAGCTCACTAAATTTTGACATGCAAAACTGATTTAATCTTAGTGAAATTACTCCACTCTACATTCTCATTTATAGAAACTTAAATAATGAAATAGTGAAATTCCTTCTATATTTTACATCTCATTTGTTAAAAAATCTTTTTTCCTTCACTGATAAAAATTTCAATGAAAGCTCTTCCTTTCCCAAAGTCTGCTAAAAAAGTCACTGTTTTTTTCATGTCCATGTTTCACATTAATGTTTCAGAAACATATTCACATCTTACCAACACAGCAGTGATGCATCTCATATTTCTATAAAAATATTAAGACTTACAACAAAGAATAATTTCACAAATACTTCCATTTACAAAAATAGTAGTTTTGACTGCACAGCATTTTTATGGGAAAATTTTAGAAATATCTAATGGGCTTTTTTGTTTGTCAGTGCACACACACAAGAGGAAAAAGACAGAAGGCTTTTTTATATAAAGAAGTGTGCATGTGCTCAGTTCTACAGAAAAGCTTACAGGGACAAGTTAAAAATACTTTTTAAGTGCCTTATGGGATTTATGAAACTGCCTATGGTAGCTACACAACTGAGTTAGCTATCTGCTTCAGCACATAATGGGACTGAGACAATGAATTTATGCAAGAGATTCCCTAAATCTTGTTAAGACCACGACCGCAATCCTTCAAGCTCAAACGCCTTTGTAAGCCCAAGCTAGATCCCGAGCTACACAGGTGTCTTATGAGGTACTTAAAGACAAGCTCTCCTGATCCTTCCATATAGCCATTTACTAAATGTAAAACCTTGCCTAAGGTTTTTCTAAAACCTTGAAATGCACATGACAAGGATGTCTTGGATCTCTGAATTTTAATACGCTGCAGCCACCAGCAACTCGCTTTTATCAGGTCACTAACAGCAAAATATAACACACTTTGGAATGGACTTGATTTTCTTCTCTCCACCACTCCAGTGAGGAGGCTGTTCCCAAATTTCACCATCCCAGAACCATGTACCCCTGTGTAAACAGCAGCTAAAGGCCACCAGCTCTCAGCAGACCAGAACTGGAAAGGCTGAAGCTTCAGCTGACAGGAAAATTAGACTCTCATCTTTATAGCATGCACCAGTACTAAACCTGCAGCAACAGTAAATGCCAGCTCTTCCTCAAGAGCAGCAAGTGAATACGTTGGTACACAGGAGGAGTTTGGAACAAAAGCTTACAGCATTTCTAGGCACTGTGTTTTCCGAACTCACTGGATGCTATTTTAGAGCAGTCTTCCAAAATGCTACAGGCTAGAGATGACGAAGTCACAAAGTCACATCAAACAGTAACAAACTCTGCCCATGAGACAGGGAAGAAGTTCGAAACCTCCTCGGCAGCCACGGATAACATAAGGCATTAGCAGCTACTCATGGATCCATGAACAGAATTTAATTTACTGTGCAGATCTGAGGCTCATGATGGTTTGTTTCACATTCAAAAAAATCTCATCTGCATTTTCATTCATGGGCGTGATACAGATCATTCTTTAATCCCTCTGCTGTTCTGCATCCTTACATTAACATCAAGAGACGTTATTCTCTTAAATTTTAATTCAAATCCCATGAATTATGAAACAGTACATGGAGTATCTCTTCTCGCCTTCTCATTGTCCTATTTCTGAGGTGCTTAGTAGCTCAAGCAAGCCTTTACAAATACCTATTGTGTTAAAAAGCTATAATGTAGAAATTGCTAATCTTCTACTTTAGCATGGTAATATCTCCACCCTTAAAACTCTTAGTGGAAAAGCTTTCTGAATTTTATTTCTATTGGAGTTTGTATAGTGCACCAAAAAGTTTGCAAGAGAGTATACCTAATGAAGTTTTAGGAAAGAAAAGATGGGAATCCACTTATTGTTACTTTGTTCCATTACTGCATGACTTAGATAATACAATACAGTGAATAACATTTGTAATAGTACTGTGAGAACCTGAAATTAAGACCTGGATTCTGCACAAAAAAAATGTCCTGTTTAAACATCACCTTGTGTTTAATACTATAAAAAAATATGGGCTGGATAGGTTTAAAATGAAGTTTTGATTAAACTACTTGCCACTCACTTTAAACAAACATACACATTACTAATTTCTGATTAAGTGCAAACTATTTGATTACAGTTCACATTATTATATCTAGACAGATGCTGGTTGAGCTGACAAATTATATTATTTTAATCACAAGACCCCCCCCAACTTTTCACTAAGGTTGGAATATTCCTTTAATGTGCTGGAATATTCCTTTAATTATTTCCTTTAATTGAAAATATTACCCTACAATGTATAAGTTGCTGTTTATTACCTGTCTCTACTTTTTATGCAGACAGGTATTTCCTGTGAATGTATTATAACTAAAACCACCATAACTTCACCCTTAATAAGTGGCACATGGAAAAGAAACTGAGAATCTTCTGAAATCCATCTAGTGAAGTGTGTAGCATACATACATAAATAACATCAATTTCAAGTTCAGCCTGTATTTCTAGCCTCTAAACTGACAAAAATAATTGCTCCCTGCCAAAGGGAACTGATCCAGCAAACCTAAAGTTTTCAACATGTCATTTTTGAAACCTGAGGGAAGAGAGGGCATCCTCAAAAATATTCAAAGAGCTAAACAAGAAACATAAGCAACTAGCATCAAGTGTAAAAGAAAGGAAGAGGCATTATGACCAGTGAAACGTCTTCCAAGATACACAAATCAAAAATCCTGAGACACCATGACAGGTGGAGTGGTAAGGCTGGAGTTGTAGGATGATGCCTCTAGACCAGTCCTATAACAAGGACAGACTTGTGTAAAGAGCTGGTTCTTTGCAAGGTGGTTGGCATCATCAGAGTTTAACTTCTTGGATACTGAAATAAATAAATAAGTAAATAAATAAACAAATAAATAAAAATAGCAATCAGCAAGGATGCTTACATCCTGCATTCACCCAAAGATTTGGCCATTTCTTCAGGATGCAAGCACAGAAACTGTGGCTATTTTGTAACGAAAAGAAAACACCTGTGCCATTTGATAAGCTAATAATACTTTTAATAAATCAATCTTCAGTAGCAGATTTAAAAAATAAAAAGATCAATCCCCAATCTCAAAAAAGAAAAAAAGAAAAAAAAGAAAAAAAATCCCAATTGAGCAACGACTCAGTTGCTCATCTGGAACTTCTGCTCTTTTCTGTCTGTTTCTAGAGGAAAGCAAAGAAAAGGTTTGTGTGATGTCACAGGATTGAACATCAGCAAGACAGTTCAGATGAATTTTTTACTGCCCATAATAACTTAAAGAAAAAGCACTTTTCTAATAGCAGTGATAAATTCAAGTAGCTTAAAAATAATTAAACCTAGTACAAAGTCCTGATATCAGAGACGTCTTTTTCTTTTTCATAAATCAGGTAGAACAGCAAACGACTAATATCTGTGTTGCACTGAACAGCCTGCTCTTTCACAGTATACAAGTGATAATAAAGGAGAAAGAGTTGTTTTACTGACTGAGACTTACATGTATTGGAGAAGCAGGATCAGGCTGAACACTCTAAAAACAAAACAGAAAAAAGATGCTTGCTTAAAAGATTTTGTCTTCGTAGAAGTTAGAAGAGAATTCAGCAATTGGCTATGATCTTGAGTCCTACCTTGAGGAGAGAATACTGGCAGCTGGCCATTACGAGACAGAACAACAGAACCCAAATGTCTTTACAGAAGCCTTGGTTCAGAGTCAGGAATCCAAGAAGTGAAACAAGAACTACTAGAAGAACAGCAAATACATTCTCCTTTATATCTTCTGTCCTATGTGGATAAAAGTGTTGGAGAAGAACAAATATTTACAGATTCATTAGAGCAAGGCAAGGGCATTTGTAGTTGGTATGAACTGTCAGTGCTGCAGCTATCAGAATTTATTGGATCCCATAACTGCATTTCTGTGTTCAACGGTATTTCGTCCCCATGCCAAAAACCTTATCCAAAATGATAGCTAAAATGCATAGGAAAAAAAGTCATATGCACTGAAGTCTAATATCCCTTCCCATCTTACCTCCCAGTTAGAATTCCACAATGGAGATGATTTGAATTTAGAAAAGTGTATGCTTATAAAAGCATAAACAAACAAAATTAAAAAACACAACACATGAATAACTACAAATAAAATCAAATACCCAAACACTTTTAAATGAGGAAATAAGGCATTCCATTAATGAAAAATATACATCTGGCAGCAAAAAATTGGATCAAAGACCATATTTGTCATCTGATATTTTATTTGTTTTATCTGTTCTGTTAGAATGTGGAAGCTGAGATAAAAAAACAATGTTAATATTCAGGCTGTAACAAAAGAGCTTATCAGCAGAGAAGATTTCCATGCAATTGAAACACAGAGATAAGACACCACAGACAAGAAAATATCTGCTCTGGACTTAAAGCTCCCTGACATGTAGGCCTGATTTCTGCAGCAGGTAATACTGCCATCTGAAATTTCTGCTGTGGAGCCTATGTTAATTTATATGGCACAGCACCATCACCAGAAGTAGAGACAAATAAACCTGAACTGAAACAGAGGCAGCAGCTCAAAAATCTCCACCTGAATACCATTCTATAAATTATTTTCTTTTTTTTAAGACTAGAGTACCTGGGACTCTTCTACTTCTGATTTTCTTATCAGAAGTCATTGGATCTATAACATCTGTGAGTCAAGTTACAGACTAGTCTACAAGCTTGGTACTCACATGAATCAGAGTCTACTTGAAGACAAAGGGTAGCAAGAACCATTGAAACTAACCCTAAACTTCAGCTTAAAGCAAAAACACATCTATCTACTCAACCTGACTGTAAGACACTAACACAATTTTCAGTTTTTCTTTCTCAAGTGGTCAGCACTGCTTTATGGACATGTGGAGCCACCCACTCTAACACTACCTAGAGCAGCTCTAAAAAAAAAAGCTTACCTGTCCAATAATGCCAACAAGGCAAGACGATCATACCAGACTTTAATCCACTTGCCAGGGAATATAACAAATCTGTAAAACTGCCTGTTCAGCTTCCGTTGTACTGAAGAACATGAAGAATCCTCAGGGTCTTGGCTGGGCTGCTATAAA
The DNA here is from genome assembly GCA_013397175.1 of Platysteira castanea. NCBI lineage: Eukaryota > Metazoa > Chordata > Aves > Passeriformes > Platysteira > Platysteira castanea. Next base: position 917,912 of record VYXC01003761.1, on the reverse strand, counting down.
AACAAACCACAAATACACAAAACTCTCTCACACTCACATACAGCTGCCAGCAAAACAGGTGTTGAAAAGGCCAAATTTACAGGAAGTATCAGATTTTTTTTTCTTTTTTTGCTAAAAGGAGTAGTGGCAGCATATCAGCAAATTTATTTTCTTAATTTTAAATGGAAACAAAAATATCATGCAAGTTTAATTATTGCAGATGGACAGAAGCTACATTAATTAAGGAGCTCAATAGTGACAATATGCTTTAAAAATTAATACTAAATACTCATTTAAAAAGTAATTATTTTTTAGTCCAGATTGTCTTGTCTACAGTTTCTTTTTGAAGATTTTCCCATGTATCAGGCTAATTACAGCACAACACAACATGACAAGACAAATCCTTGGTTTTAAATTAAAAAAAAAAAAAGAATAAGCAGGCCTTAAGGCCTAGAGGTGTGACTTATCAACTTTTCATTCAGAACACAGCTTTATTTATCTTTCCTGAGATGCTTTGAATACCAGATCAGGTGTGCCTCCTCAAGAGCAGTAAGGGGAAGAAAAAAAATTGCAAACAAGCACAAATAGCATAAACAGCACTAATTTAAGAGTCTCTAATCTTACCACCATAATCATAAATCCATCCTTTTGAATATTGCTTCTGTCAGATTCTAAGGCCATTTCCAACTCTTCTCTACAACTCTCCTCCAACTATCTACAGACCATCACCCAAGCCTGCAAAGCTAAACAACACAAGAAAAAAAACCTCTGCAAAGCAGTGATTTCTTTCCAAGGTATACCATTACTGATGTTAAGGATGGCAGGAAACTACTTCTTTTTCTTCCAAGAAGATGAATTTGAGACTTCAAATCACTGTGAAGTCCAGTGGTTTTCAACCTCCTCCTAGGCAGCCCTTTCCCTGCCCCCTCTTAAAGATAATTAATTAACAAATATACTTATTATGGAACTGTAGGCAATGTCTACAGTAGAGTTATTTATGTTAGATTAACTTTCCTAGTCAGGGAAAGGGATTTCTGTGTGAAGTAACTGATCATCTAATTATAACTGTTAGCAAAACAGTTTTTTAAACAACCTGTCCACCTGCACAAAGGAACTGTAAATTTTTTCTCAGAATGTTGGAATAATTTCTAATCTTTGCTTTCCAGGAAAAGGAATTTTGCACGTAGTTTACACATGACAATGTATTCCTGGGAAACAACTCGCTGATATTCTCAGTCTGCTGGCAAATACAAGGTGAAACAGGCTAGCATAAACTCTGGAGAAAGAAATTCAGGTTTAGGAATTTTACCTCATGCCTCCAATTGACTAAAAGTGTAGAGCCATGCCGGGCCAGGGAGCTCAACTGCTAGCAGTGCAGGACAATCCCTCATGTTTCTGAGCATTGAGGCATGCAAGGAGATCCTGGGCTATTTGGCATTCCTTCCTTAATTAACAATTCCAAGTGATTTAAAAGCCATGAGACCAATTGCAGTCCTTTCACTATGCTGACTTTGAAATTTGAAAGTAGTTTATGCAGTCCAAAATTTAATATTTTTATTACTAGTTTAAAAAGTAACTTAAACATGGGGTTGGGGCATTTTTAGAGAAAAAAAACACGTTTTAAAATAATACAGTTGCTAATACTGGCACAGTTTTGTTTCTCTTGGGTCCTATTACCCAACAAAAAGTAAAGCAAAACTCCATCCACTGCAGTCATTAACTGCACACATCTAATGTAGATTGCTCACTATACCTAGATAAAAAAATCAAAAGAGTGGCAGAGAGTTCACTAAAAACACCTGAGGATCTGATCATTGAGTCCCCACAATGCCTAACACGTCTTTAGCTGAGTGCACAAATGAGCATTTTGGCTCCTGAGGAACTGTAATCTTTGGATGAAATCCTCCGTGTGAGGCTTGTAGTGCTCGGGCGGGAGTCAGATTTTTGATCTGGATTTGGGAAACTCTCTGACTAGCCCTGAGCAAGTCACTCAAGTCTAACTATTTCTCCAATCAAAAATGGACTTATAAAAATTCACTTCATAAATTTATATGGTGTCAGAGACAGCCTGAAGCCCTAACTTCATTGAAATCAATGATAACACTTTTCCTGACTTATGTAGGCTCAGAATTTCATGTTTAAGAAAAAAAAATCAGAAACCAGGAAGTTCTGAAATTACTGCCTGGCTTGGCTACAAACTTGCTGTGCGACCCTGAGGAGCAGCCTTCCCAAAAGAGAAAGAAGAATGACAATTGTCTAATTTACAGGCAGTTGACAAGACTAAAAATATCTGGAAAACACCTGAGCCTCTGGATGGAAGACACTGTCCAAATATGAAAGACATTATTTGGGACAATTTACTGATTTTTAATTTAAAATAGTTCCTTTATACAAGTTTGTTCTAGCTTTATGTTCCTGTGTGAAATCTAAGATGAAAGGCAATTAACTGTCATTTTAATGTTATTCATAAATATCAAACTAGCACTTGCCATGGCAGAGAGAAAGTCAAAGGTATTATAAAAAGAATTGTAAAAACAGATTATAGCCCTAAGTCACAGACCCCAAACACTGTAAAGTTCATGTCCACATAAGACCATGCAAACTGAAGTCTGAGGGCCTTTTTCTTTTACTAGCTGCATTGAGGAGCTGACTACAACATTCCACAGCAAACATTCAGAGGTCTGGTTGCCCAATTCAGAAAAGTGAAACCAGACATGAGGTTTTATGACAGCAATGAATCTGGAATAAACACTTCATACTATTAAAATCTGGTGGTGTGTCTAAAATCCTAACAGCTGCATCCTCTTCCAAATGAAATATGATTGAAGACAGAAGATGAACTTTTTCGGTGATGGAGCTTTTAAATACTCCCCTAGGACACTACTCAGTGTCAGTAGAAAGCAGCTGAGTTGCATCCATCAACACAAAACACATCTTCTCCCATTCGAGCAATACCAGAAAAAGCAGTATAGCAAAACCAAAACTGTCCCAGGAACAAGCCTGCAGCATTTGTTTATTGAGCAGTCCATCATGATGCTAGAAACTCAGATATTACGATGTACCCGTGGGTTTTCTGAAAGAGTCCTTCTGGCCACCATCAGTAGGAGCTGCTGCTGAAGCGCACTCGCTGCTTGATCCCCAGAAGACGGTTCTTGGCTCTCTGAAGTGGTAGTACTAGAGGAGCTGAACTGTATTTCACTGTGCACAGAGGACAGAAAAGAAAGAGATTGTTTTAAGCAGCAATATTCTCCTAATATTTGTGAAACATTACAGGAGAAAGCCTGTAATTACACTACTGGTTGGCTCACAGGACTTGGGAACCTTCCACCTTCATATCTGAAATCTCGCACAGACCCACAGAGCAGTTAACACCCAAATTCAGATACACTTGATTTACTACAACCACCACAGAGAAACAGATACTTCTGTATCACAGCTTTTCTCATCCTGAGATGAACACCCTCGAGGAATCACACTTCAGAAGTGCCTTTTTCTGTCCATTGACAATTCAAGTTTAGAGATGCACATCTACAGAGCAAAACTGCAAAGTAGATACTGCAGAGATCCTGGAATAGCTTCCAACAAGCTCACTTAAGTACCAAGCTAGTCTGGTTTCATATGCACTGAATTTGCTGAGTACTGATTCACCCTGCTGAGAATTCAGCCTACAAGAACTTCCTTCTGCTGTAGTGAGATAACAATACATGAGCTAATTCACATAAGGCTAGCTCAGACACCCTCCATACTGAGTGTAAACTCACTCTGGGAAGGCCCTGAGCAAGACAGCATTTATTGTTTTTCCTCACATTTACTGCTTTGTGTTATAGGTACAGCACGTAAACACTTGCAAAAATCCCCACTTAGAGCAGCAGAACCTGTTGCACTACAGAAATGGTGTGTTACCATGACATGACAGACTGAGTTTCAGAGAGAACTTCATTGAAATGAAATAATTGTTACCTGGGGAAAATATCTATTTTGAATACTTCTAATTCTTTTTCAAATGAGATTTATACATCAGGCACTCTGCTCCAAGCTCATTGCCCCACTGCCTCTGGATACCTGCCTTGGGCTCTTACTACTTTTGTATCTACATGAGGTGAAAGCACCTAAGTGCTCATGAAAGGTAGTCAATATCTGTTGTTCTTATTTTGCATAAAGACAAGCAGGAAGAAACTAGAGCAATCTGCCCACAGTCAGCCAGGAAGCCTATGGCAGTGCAAAGATTAAAACCTCCTCTTGCATATCCTACACTTGCCCCAAAGGCATCTTATTAATTTTAGTTAACTCAACTTTCCTTGCCTTTGGTTGCCAGTTCCCAAAGGCTGCATGTAACCCTTGTTAAGGCATTAAAATTGTGGCTGTCCTGCACATAACTGGCTGTTAACTTCAGCTGCAGAGGTTAGCATTGTTCTGAAACACACGTTCAATGGTTCAATGTCTGGATTACTTAAAAGAAGGGCTGAAGTGTCACACCAACAGGTTGAAATGCACACACTCTCTCCTTCCTCCTTTCAGGGTTTACTAGTTCTGCCTGATCCAACAGGAACACAAGCAGCCTCAGGATGTCACCAGAGGGAGCCATCCTGCCTCTGGTTTCTGAGCCAGGTAATTTATGTTTTCAAAGCCTTGATTGCTATCAGGCTTGAATTCCAGACCTGATATTCACCATCTGCCACTCCAGCAGAACCCTCAGCTGAGTAGAAATGAGAGCACCCCATGCTCCTGCCCCTAATGGCTTCCTCTGCACTCCACACTCCTCCTGCTGCAGACAGCAGCATGATCTGCTCCACAGAGTCAGGAAAGCTGCCATGTTCCCTTTGGACAGTACTAGCAAATGAGAACACAGCCCAACACAACCTACTTTACATCCCAGCCACAAGGCAGCTCTCTGTAAGAATCATCTCCTTTGTCAGCAGTTATTATCAAACCAGTACAGAAGGGATGGTCACTCATCCAAGATCCTGGATCACAACCAGAAGATTTAAGCAGGAAGAAAGCAGAGGAAGCCTTTAGGAATGTCTCCCAGGAATAAGATTCCCACAGATATGGGCTACAGAACAACCTTGTCCAATCAGAAGGAAGGCAAGGGATTTTTTGTTTGTTTCCTCAGGATGAGCTGTCCCATTCCTTGTCATTGTGGGTGCAACCCTGAGTCTCTCTGTTCACAGCAGGAAAAAGGCAAATGTCGCCCAGGCTATGCAGGAACACTAGCCTGGGAATTCACGCCCAAGAGGTGACTCAACAAAACAGCAGAGGAATAGAACAGAGGTTGTTCACGCCCTCCTAAACAAAGAGTCAATCTTCACTAAATTTCTATATCTTTAGCTGTCTTTCTACAAAAGCCAAAAGTATTTTGAGATCAGACCACATCTTTTATCCTACATTCTCCAAAAATGGAAATGGCAGAAGGACAGACGGATTGAGCAGAGTACTGGGGGAGTCTCTCCGTCCTCAGAAATCAAAAATCTTTTTCTAGTAAGACTTCTTCCAAGAATAAACTTAGGAGATCAAATCATCTCCCACCAGACTTGAAGTTAATCAAAAAGCCAAGATCGCCTATAGTCTGTTTTGTGTTTACACAAAAAATTCACAGCTCCACCTTATCAGCAAGTAGTAGAGGAGACCACAAGCAGCCAGGACACTGACTGTGGGAAAGAGTCGGAAACTTTACAAGCCTGAAAAGGCAATTATGGCAGAGAAGTTGGGAAGGCAGAGCTAGCAAAGCAATAATCCCAAAATCAGAATCTGTCATCTGGCAGTCACCAGCCTCATCTCTCCGTATCTTCTTATTCTCTCCTCATCTTCCATTTCCTTCAGCTCCTGTTTGCTGTTTTTGTCTTCCTTATCCTTATTTTCCACACAACCTCCTTCTGACATTCACTTGCTACCTCCAATGATGAATTGCTTGCACAGCTACTTAGAAACTGTACATCTCATCTGATGACATTGCTATCACACTGACAGCAAACACCAGTAAGAAATGCGATGATGGTGTTTGTGTTTTTGTAAGCCTATAAACTAGATTCTATAAATTTATTATCATATATAAATAGGAGAAAACACTCTCTAATCATAAAATTATTATAACGGAGCTGATCGCAGTATAACACAGAATCTTGCTAAATAGAAAATCTGTTCATTTGCAGAATCAAATTAGCATTATCAAGATCTATCACAGTAAACTGCACTGCTAATGTAAGCAAAGGTATAATTGAACTAAATTTTGAATAATAAATTATTAACTAAAAATATCTTTGATAAACATACAACCCACACAGATCAAATACAAAAGCTACACAGCACCCTCTACTGGTAACTGGGTATAGAACCAGGAATTTCTTCTCTGGCTTATAATCCCTTTTTGTAAGAACACTCAGTAAATTACATAAGGTAGTAGAGCAATCATATAACACATAAAATGTTTTAGTATAACCACATAGCCCCAGAAAGATCTTCCTTCTCCCCCTCTGTTTAGCCTATTGCCTTACACCACCGATAACTTGGCCCGAGCCATTCAAATAAAACCCAGCCTAAGTTACCCCCTTTGTTAGGACTAGCTAGCCTTGGGTCAGAATCCCTCTCAAGGTAAGCTCATAATACAGGCACACCTCAGAGAATTTCCTGCTAATAAAGCTGTTTTGCGGGTTTTGGCTAAATTTCATTTTAACCTGCATACTGGAGAAAGGAGAGGGAACCTTGTAGCCAACATCACAACAGTCACAGTAACCAAGCACCTTCCTCTTGGTCCTCACATGCTTAAAACCGGAAAGATCTCACTAGACTGCCTGAGACAGCTGTCTGGGTCAGTACAGAGCTTACAGTGTGTGATAAGTATCAATAGCAGTAATAAATAGTATAGCTGAAAGCTATCTGTAATGCTCCCTAAAATACTGCCCTTAGGTGATGGTAAGCAACTATGGCTGTGAAGAGCCAGAGGGCAGCTCAGAGGAGGAAATGTCTCCTCCTGCACATCCAACAAGCAATCGCTTCTGGGGTACTCGTCTGAGGTGCACCCAAAAGCACCTGCTGACCTGAGAACTGAGCAATGTGGTTGTACAAGACCCAGCTAGTGCTGACAACACAGCAGGAACTCAAAACACTCACACCTTTGTGCTCTTTCAAAACAGTCAGTTTGTGGCTCAAATGTAGCTGTCTGAACTGATGTTGCTCATTAGGTCTCCACTAGAAAGCTGCCAGCACCAATCTGACCAGAATGTTGCACAGTTCAAGACTGAGACTAAAGCCACTAGTTGTGGATGCTGCTTCTTTTAAGAAAATGATGATTTACAGGTCCCAAATAACCAAATAACAAGACTTACACTAAAAAGCAACTGAGAGCACATAAGAAGATTGAAATATGCCAATGATAGCTGCATTAGAAGTGGATAATTACGTGACAAATCCAATCACAGGGAACATAGAAAACAAATCAAAGAGGAAGCACTCTTCAGTTTTTTGGCAAGATCATTACCAGTTTCCTAAAGAGTAAAACTAATTCAGAATGTGCATCTTAACTTTCTTCAGTGCTTACATCTGATAGGAGCTCAAGCTAAAGACAAAATCTTTCTTAAATCTTGTTCATATTTAGCTAGTTGTACAAATGTGTACTTATACACATTTTACTATAGGATTTGGGGACAACTTTTAGCATTTGTTTTAACTAACAAAAACAACATCCCTAATGACAATAAGGCAGAATATCTGAGTTTACAGAATGTGAAAGCTGCATGTAGTGATGTACTGACATAATAGGCAGGAAAGATAAAAGACCACTGTTGAAGTGTTGCAGTAAACTACAAAATAAGCAGTGGTACATAATAAGTCAGTTACTGCAAATGGACAGAAAGGCCTTGTAAAGCACGTTCCCAAAGGCACTGTGGTTAATATGAAGGCAGGAAGTGATGAATGTCTTCTTACTCAAATGTTAAGAATGGGGTCTATTCAGTACACTCTTACTGCCCAGTATTCAGATACTTTTATTTTGCTAATAAGCATGTAAATTGATAATTTGCAAGGCTATTACATTTCAAAGCAAAGATAAATGTACTAAAAACTTTAAAAAAAACAGTATGTGTTATCTAATAAACTAGAGGATGCATTTTGAGAAGATGCAGCCCTATTGGAATTAATGCATTAATAGCATCGATGGTTGTGTTATCTCCAAAATACTTAAAAACACTCCTTTAGCTCTCCCTATGGAAGGGCAAGGGATGGAACAAAGTCAGTCTCATCACCTGAAGGACTCCATAAACTCCTAGTCCTGAGTAGGATTTTGCTGCCATCATGTGGCAGCATGGTCCCCTCTCACCTCTGAGTCTCATTCTGCTGAAAACACTTGTGTCTCTGCCTAGGGTTCAGTAGTGAAAGAAGGGCTAAAAACCCCTACACAAATAAAGGAAAGGATTTTAACTGGCCAAGCTTAACACAAGGGTTTCCTCCTGCCCCTTGCAAGCCATCAGCAAAATGCTACTGAGTTTGTAAAGAGTACTTTTCAGAAAAATCCATGGCTTCATTACCATTTTCAGTGCACAAACATTACACAAACATTACCACTCTCAGTGCACACACACTGCTCATTTCTGTGTTCAAGCAGCACTATGCCCGGGGGAGCAGCTCATCTGAAATCACCAGATCCCAAAGAGGACTTTATAATATTTGTCGCATCCATTTCAAAACACGCTCAGCTGCAGAACTGCACAACCTGACAAGCAGCATTAAGAAATCTTTAGGATTCAGCAGGTTATTACAAGAGCAGTGGGGGATTGTGTTATTTGGGTCACCTTGCTGAGAAATACAAAGATATTTTACTGACACACTTTCTGTCATTCTAAAACAACATTTTGAAACACTAAAAAAAAAATCTACTCTTAAGTTTACTCTCTCCTATGAGGAATAACCTCAAGGGTTCAGGGAATTTTCCAGCAGTGAACATACTAAAGTATTAGCGGATTTATGAAGGAGACATATAGTGCCACTAAGGCATCCAGATAGACTTTCACACAGTATAACACACTCAAGCAGCTTATTCTGGGATGAGAATGTAAACCAAATAAGTTAGTTCATTGATCTGACATTCTCTCTTTTACCCAGGGCCAGAAACACCAGCACTCTGCAGCTGTACTGACAAGTACCTTAAATTATTTTTTTAGTACTTGCTAGTCACTAGTTTGCTGCAAATACTTTTTTAAACTTTTGGCCCTGATGATGTCAAAAATAAAATCATTCTCAAACAAAAAAACCTAAGCATTTTTTTTTTAATTGAGGTCTTTATCTGTACTGCAAAACATTTCAGACTTTAGATATAACATAGCTTTTTAGAAGCTTGGTTTCAGTGTCAGAGCCTCATCTAAAAACAGTGAGGAGTTCAGAGGATCAACGATTCAGACAGAACATGCAAAGTGCAATATGAATGCATGATTGTACTGGTATGGTTGAATCACGTGGAGTAATGAAACATACATGAATATAATTTTATCCTCCATAAAGTGATACTATTTTAATAATTTTAGAGGTAAATTAAAAGATACATGACCAAGAAAGCAGGATAAGGCTCAAACTGGAATAATTATTCTTTTAAAGATATAGAGCAAGTTGGATTTTATATGTAATTGATTCCAAATGAAAGCCCAAGTGTCGCAACGCAAGCAGAATCTGCACCTAAGATAAAGGTGCTTTTTGCTAAGAGCTGGGCAATCCTTCTCTCTGTTTGTACTGGTTTTGGTTGGGGTAGAGTTAATTTTCTTCATAGTAGCTGGTATGGAGCTGTATTTTGGATTTGTGTTGGAAATGGTCTTGATAACACAGGGATGTTTCAGCTATTTCTGGGCAGCCCTTACACACAGCCAAGGGCATTTTCTGCTTCTCACAGCACCCCATCAGTCAGATGTTGGGGGTGCACAAGCAGCTGGGAGGAGACAAAGCCAGGATAGCTGACCGCGACTGACCGGAGGGACATTCCTAACAATATGGCACTCAGTATATAAATCTAGATGAAAAAGGAGGAAAGGAGGATGTTCAGAGTGATGGTGTTTGTCTTCCCAAGTCACCAAGACTCAGGGCAAGCAGGTGTTCAGCCACCTCCAGGAAAGCCAGGCTCCATCACATGTCCCGGTGACTCACTTCAGAGCAGATTCAGATGGGCTTTTTGAACTAATTTTTAACATAATCCATGAGCTGGGAATAGACTTTATACTTTTGTCTTGTCAAAGCCTGTCACAAAGCAATTTTCGGCTAGAGGTGAACTTGGCAGCCAAGTAACGGGAGCATCAAATTTAGATGCATTTAGCTCAGCAGGGAACCCGTTCCACTGCGGCTGCTGGCAAGAGGTGGTGCTGGCAAGCCAACAGACAAAAGTGGGGTCAGGGTAATTACACTGACAATAATGGGGGACTTGATTAGCTACCTGCCGATGTTTAAATAATTTACCAAACTCAGTGACAGGAATCAACCAACAAAGTGGGGATTAAGATGGAAAAGGAATTATCTAGTTTTGGTGATCATTACAACATAAAAACCTCCTCAAGATTTAACTTGGCTGGGTCTTCAAATAGTTTAAAACTGGACTGCTAGACAAGTGAGAGACAATTTGGCAATGGACAAGCACAGAGACAATCTGAAGAAATTCTAATTCTCAGTAGCCTTTAATAGAATTAAGGGATAATTTTGGAAATTATTAATAAGAAAGTGTTTATACTACATTTAAGAAGCTCTGAAAATTTCCCAGGATGAGGACAGCAGGTACAGGTAATATTAGGACAACTGTTATAGTTGAAAAAGCTAACAATAAAACCAAAAAACCAAAACCAAACAAACAAAGACAAAAAAATAGAAACTGATGGAATATATATTAACATTAATAAACTGGAGAATACGCCAAAGATCATCTCACAACACTGAAGAACGAAAAAGAGGTGGTGCACCACTGATATTTGAAAAGACCAAGTCTAATTCCCTTTAACAGTATTGCTTGCAATGTCAAGGAGTCTCTGAAGGATGAAATCAGAGACTCCTTCAGTTTTGGACATCTGCTTTTCCTGGCAAACTGTAATCCATTGTTGTCCATCTAGCCCTTCCTAAGCAAAGGAAAAGCAGGAAGCACATAAAAAGAAAGAACAAAAATAAAATCATAACACATCCTCACTTCTGTGATGGAGTGACATTGTTAAGATTTTCAATTATTTGTGAAAAATTAATTTCAGACACTATGCCAAGAAGATAAAATGTTTATGGGCCATAGGAATACTACTTTAATTTCAGCTCCTAATAATCTGATGTGAAACTCTTAAGCCTACAAATGGAGAAGACAATAGTAGAACTCAATAGACAGAAATAGTAAGCTATAATTTGAATTGAAGATCATTAAACACCAGTTGTTTGCCTCAAGGCTTTCTTTAATAACTCTTTTTGAGTAATATTTAAACACCTTCTTCAGTTTTGCATAAGAGCACTAAAAGATAGTTACCTATGCCCAGTTCATAAGGCCATTACCTTACTCTTGACAAACCAGCCAGAGTTCAGACCCTCTCCACTCAAAACTCCTTCCCCTTCCACAACTGCAGCATTACCCAGAAGCACCACAACTCCTAGACACCAGCGACGTGTGTAGGTATGCCGGCAGCTCAGTCTTAGCACAGGAATCCTAACACCGTAGCTGGCTAGCAGGAACCTTTCTAGTAATCACGAACAGAAAACTGCAGAAAGCTTCCTCAGACCAGCAGGCTTCAGGTCTTGCATAAAAGCAGGCTGCAAATTCGATGGTTTAGGCATAAAATGAGCAGAGACAAAAGAGCAGGATTTGTCCTCCTTTTCTCCTTTATTCCTGAGCATACAACACCCAAAAGGGAGGAGAGAAAGGGGCTTAATCTTGGGGAATCAGTTCCTCATTATATAGGGTCCATGGTAAGGGAAGATGTTGGGGATAGGGTCATCTTGTGCCCAATAATTGCTAAGATTTTGTATCTATGTCCATAAAAGGTTCGGAGAAATCCTAACCCCCACCGCGGAAAGGACAAAAGAAAGCCGCGTGTTTCTTGTTTGTTTTTGATAACGTCACAGCTCACGTGTAAGACAGGGCCGCCCCTCTGAGGAGGTTACGTGCTCCCGGTGCAGCCGCTTCAATTGCGCAATTATGTGCCGATGTCTTGTGACTTCATGCGGACGTGTGAGGCTGCCCGGATCCACGCCACCACCAGTGCTGGCACCGTTGCCGCTGCCCGGACCGCTGGAGCCTGCGCCGCGCCACCACCGCCGCTCCGCAGCATCGGGGGTGCCGCCGGTCCGCGGCGCTCGCCTAGGGATGCTCCACGGTGCCGGTACCAAGCTTCCCCTCCGGGTCGCCTGCGCCTGCACCGCCATCCCTCTGGCTCCCAGCTCTGCTGTGCCGTGGCCACTTGCACCACCACTGGTCCCGCCCGGCTGCTCGGCACCATCAGTCCGGCCACCGTCATGCCAGCCCCGCTGCTCCAGGGCGGCAGGGCACACTGCAACAGATGTGTCTGCTGCCTCTCCCAACAACACCCACAAAGCAAGAGGCCTCTTGCCATCCTCTGTCCTGGGTCAATTCTCCTCATAAAGAAGCACATCCGAGCATGTTCCATTCAAATCCACATGGTTACTCCACTTGCTCAACTCAGTTTGACATTTTCCCCTTAGGAGCAGCTAATCTTAACAGTATAAAGCAAGCATGATTGCTGAAAAGTGTTTTAAGAGCTTATACACATCTACTGCAAACCTTTGTATTGTTCTCTATGCTTATTCTAAATTCTGAAATCTGGGCTCCATGAGACCCAAAACCTACCCTCTCCTGTGAAAGGAGGATGCCACCTCTTATGGCTAGGCATAATTTTCTCCTGAATCTCTTGGCTCATGAAATCTAATTTGGATGGCTCACTAATGAATTTAGACACCAGGCCTAAAGTTATTGGTTGTTTCTGCAACATTTCAATTGCTCATGAAGATGTACTGTTAAAATCATTGTCTTCTCCTTAGTTAACTTTTTTATGAGCTGGTAGATAAGTCAAGCTTATCTCAGAGGTGCTTTCTGTGTCCCTTTTCTAATATCCTTCCATAACAGCAGCATGTCCTCTTGGTATGGACTACTTTCATGACGAACATCTCCACCAGAGAGGGCCCACCCTCAAGAGGGTAATTTTTGTAAAGGACCCTCTACAGACAGATACACAAAAGAGACTAAGTGAAGCATTTGCTGATTACAATTTGTGCTTTATTTCATCCTATTTGCCTTTTTCGTCAGTAATAACCCTTCCTTCACTGATCATTTGGTTTATCTTTAGCAAAAAAAGAAAGTAACCTAACACAACTGATGAGCAAGCTCGCAGGTGGGGACAGGGGAAAAGGGGAGGGAAAGACGCCTCATTTCTGAACTGTCCTTAAAGCAGGTTTGCTCCTCTATTTTTGCACCACCACTGGTCCCCTTTAGACAAGATTTAGACAATCTTGTATTGTCTAAATACAAGATTACTTGATGATAAATATCTGAAGAAAAAACAAAAACCCATTTCTTCCCATGCTACCCTTCAACCTACTCACAGATGGTAGAAACTGCCCATTGAACAAACAGCTCTCACTAAACTCTCTGGCCTAGACATTACAAACTGTCCCTGCAAAAACCAGCTTAAGCATACTTCACGCTTCCTTGTCCCCTCTCTTAATTTTCATATTAACTTCTGTCAGTTTCCTTCATGCTGCTCTCTTCTTGGAAAAGCTCATGTTCTGGCTTCCCACTGACTCCCACAAAGAAACAGTCCTGGGAACCCACTCCTCTTTGCTGATCTGTTCTATTCCCTGGTCTGAACTTCATTATACTCTGAGATTTCCAGCAAAAGTGCTGGTCTTAAGAAATTACATGCACATAAATACCTGCAAAGAATATTTGAACATGCTTTTGTTAACAGGGTTGAGCAGACCCCTTAAAAATACACCTCATACCTTAAGGCCTTCAAACCACCGCTAAAAACAGCACTAGCAAAGGCAGATTCAGCATGACTTCTTACATGAGAAAGAAGACTGTCCTTCCTTTGATTAAAAACAAATTAACTGCTAAAAGTCAGGGGACAGAAAACTATTTCTGAATTGAGGACAGATTCAAGTTCAAAGTTATAGGAAAGGGGAGCAGAAGAGTGTTCAGTCCAAGGTGAAACAAAGAGTTCCAAGAAATAAATAGAACCAAAATAAAATGTTTGATTTTTTTAGGTCAAAACTGAACTCTACCAGGATGGGGGGTTTATTTTGCTAAAGGCAGACAGAACATTTCTACTACTCAATTTTTTCTTTTTTTGGCTCTTTTCCCACTGACAAATAAAAGCATTATTCTCATGTCTCTTATACTAGCACTCTCTCTAAAATGTAAATGCTGTTTTCAACATGGTCCCAAGTTTTTCAAAAGTCTCCACGGAAAGCCAAACACTTGAAGAACAATATTTGCTATTAAAAAAGACCATTCTCACTCCCTCACTCAACTTCTCCAACTGCTGTAAAACAGTATGAAAACCAAAAATATTTCATAAAAATACTTATGTACCGCTAAAATTATTCTTACAGATATGCAAACAACAGATCACATGGAAGAGTGCGGAAACCACAGTAATAAATATGGGACTTATATGGATCACTCCAAAAAGAGCTTTTGAAAAAAGAAATAGTTTGGATGACTCATTGGAGCAGCAAATTATCATTAGAGATTTAATGCAAGGTGAAAGGCTCTGCTGCAAGAATCCATAGGTCAGTGACTGATACTGACACAGCTCTTAAAATTTTCAAAGAATGCAACAGGTACAGGAAGCAAACAAGATGAGCTTGAGAGAGCAGTCCCACTGACTTTGTTTCATTTACAATTTTATTTATAATAGCTACACTTGACTTTCGCTATTCCTAGAAAGCAATTAAACCCAAGTGGATAGTTCTGATTTTCATTTTCACTTTTTCTTTCCAGTGTTCTTATAAAGCTGTCACTGCTTTAGTAGAAAGCAAAAAAAAATTCATGCTTTGACTTCTCTAGAAAAGGTTAGCACATTTATTCACCAGTACTTCCCTTCACATGCATCTTTCACAGCTACAGTTTCATAGTTTCTAGCAATGAAAACTTTTAACATTTCTAAAAATAAGGGCTTACTTACTGAGCATTTGACATACAATCACAATTTGATAGCTGATGTCTAAAATTTCCTTCCTTCTGACAGCCAGCTTTTAAATAGCAGGATCTAATTTCCCCTTTAGAAAACAGAGGGAAAAAATGTCAGTTCAGTGATGTAATCATTTGTTTACACAAAAAAAATATAAAATATACATTTTAGGTCAGGCATATTTATAAATATATATTTCTCAGTCTGTGCATTAGGCTCATTTTAGATTTCAGAAAGCAAATTAACATTTGAACAACTGAAAACCTGAGACAAATCAAAACACAGAAGTTACAGTGAAAATTTAAAAGGCATGTAAATTAAATGCGAAGCGCATGGATTAATATAAGTTCACTGTAAAACGTGAAATCAGATTTTCATCTTTCCATTCACAAGGGTGAGGTCAGGGGGTACAAAGCAGCAAGAAGTTCTGCTAGAAGTGTAGCCACAGCTCCTGCCTGTCTGCAGAGGCAGCACAAAGCCAAGGGTGGCTGCTGGCTGACCCAGAGGCCGTGTCACCTGCCCCACTGGCAGCTGCTGCCCTTCTGCCCACAGCACAGCAGCAGCTGCAGGCTGCCAGCAGGGCCAGGAGGATAGGGCAGAAAACCAGAGTAGCTCTGGGGTCACAGACCCAGTACCATGAGCACTCATTCCATGCTGGTTTTGAAGGCAGCTTTAAAGGAAATAGGGCTTTTAGGACAGCTGCCTTTCAGAGGTATGAGCCTGTACCTCACTACACAGAGCACTAGACTGGGCTCAAACCCATCCTACAGCTTCAGACTCTAAGAATAGCTTCAGAGCAGTGGCAGGCCAAGTATATGCACGGGGTAAGACTAGGTCACTCATTAATTCTCTTGAAAGGGGTAAGCAGATCACAACTCCAAATGAGAGCAACTATCATAATATCAAGAGGTCAGTCTGAGCCAGCTGAAGAACAAAACTGTAAAAAGGAGTCATGTTTTGCCCAGCCAGGTCAGTGCAAAACTTCTAGTCAGGCAGAAAATGCCAGGGGTTCTTCTGATTGCATAGAAGTTGTTTTCTGGCCTAGCCAGCATCTTTTGAGAATGATGTTTGGAAGATAATCTTCAGGCACTGTGTAAGGCTCAGGTCTGTGATGGTCACTGGTGGATTTGGAAAACTCTATTTATTGCTAATCTGACTTTAAATTACTAAGCCCTTTTCCTTCACACACACAGAAGAACATGAAACCAGTAACAGACAAGAGAAATATCCTTCCAGGATATCTGAAGTGTTTAGAAATTTCCTCATGCATTGCAATTATCCCAGCTAGATAAACTCACCATTTTCATCTATGAACACGTGCATTGCATCCACGGAGAGCTCATCTTGCACAGACGCCTCAGGTCCACTTATTACTTGCAAGACAGAACTGTCTTGCTGAGAAGTTACCCGGTAGATTATCTGCCTTTGCCTGCTGCCCTGGTAACTTGACACAAAAATGTTTCAAAACTACTATGAGGAACTTTTTTCTTGTTCTCAATAAAACAAAAAGAAAGAGAGGTTAATTAAAAGTTTATGTCATTTCTACTCAGTGAAACAAAACAGCTTACATCATATCTTTGAAGTACAAAATGGTAAAGTAAACTGGCCTTACAGTGCTGCAAATTTGGCAGACTCTGGTAGCACCGGACTAGTACTAGCACGATCTTGGCTTTGTACATCTGATCTTTCCTGTTTAGGAAGTTGCTCACAGTGCTTTTCTGTTCCCACCATTTCTTCTTTTCTCTCCGTCATCTGGCTATCTGGAAAACAGGGCAGTGAAGTGGAGCCACTCTCCACAGACGACTTTCAAGAGTTTCATTCATTAACTACCGAACAAGAGCATCTAAAAATGAAAATCTAAAACACTGCAGTATTTGCTAGTTTTATGTACACTTATTATTATTAAAACAATACAACCACAAATCTGGATGAGGAGGTACACTAACTCTCGTGAATGGGCTGTTTCAAGAACACACTGTGTGAAGCAGAGGACAAACAAGAGAGGATTTCTGTTTTGCTTCTCCTGTTGTTTCAGAGGGAAGCAATCTGTTCCTCATCCAGAATGGTAAGAGGCTACTTCCCTGGGGGCTGTAATTTGTTCCCAAGCTGTGTATGCTGGCAGTGGAAAAGCAGAAGCACTGGCCCATTCCCCTTTTTACAAAAAGGGAAAGCAGCACCTTCAAAGGAAATAGAGCTCTTGGGCAGGAAAGCAGATAGCTGCCTAATCCCTCTTCCCCACTGGCCACACACCTGGTGCAGGACAAAGGGCAAACTGGCAAAACAATTTCACAACAAATTATCCTATGCTTGGAAAACACAGAACTATAGTTAAAAATACACAATAAGACTTTGTCCAATTTCTACTACTTTGAGTACCAATTATATTTATATTACCTCTCTATACATGCATGGCATTTATATATATATGTGCACAACATATTCATGGTGAATAGTGAAACATTTTCCAACTGTGCTTTGTTTATAAACCCAAAAAATTACCTGTTAGAGTTTTTAAGTGCAACTAAGACAATGATTTCACCAGCACCCTGGGCAGTTGTGCAATTAAATGCTTTAAATGGAAAAAAGGTGGTTTTTGTGGTGCTTGTTGGAGATTCCTCAGTAAGTTCTGTACCTTTTTGCACAAAGCAAAGTGTATTGAAACATACTTACCCAGACTTCTTGCAATACCTGCTGTTTAAACACCTTAGATCAAGGAAGAAACCAGAGAAATTTTGCCCCACTGAAAATTCCATATCTTAAGCCATACTTCTCACCAACATAATTACCATCCTAACCTGTAAGAATCACCAGTCAAGAAACAGTGGTGTCATATCTAAGTTGGTCTAAGGATAAAACAGAATGAAGGCTTCTAAAGAGATGTTTTACCTTTTATAAGGTCAACTGATAAAACTGAAAAAAGTAAACAAGCTTTTGCATATGCAGATCTTCCAGATCATCTGTCTTGTTTTCCCTCAACTGTATCAGCGGATCTACCAACACATTATTTCTATAAACAAACCCACCTTCACGAGCTAAAACATCTCCCCACTACTTTTAATTCACAGGACAAAGCCCCCTCACACCCTAAAGCCTGCGCTATAAATACAATGAAATGAGCACAAGTTTGGTGTAATTAAATACTTTGTATCTGTTGTACATGGAGGCAAAACTCAATAGGTCTTCCAGGTCTATTTTACTTTCTTTGGGGCGGGGGGAAGCAGTTAGGGGAACAGACAACATTTTTTTCCTTTCCTAGTTAAAGATTTAAACTCCAGTTTAAGCAGAAATTGTGTCATTACTGAAGCATCCCCTTAATGATGTAACCATATCTGTGGGTGGTGATGGAGCCACAGATACCTAATCAAAATGACCTTCCTAAAGGCTTGGGCTGTTCAAGTTGTAAGAATAATTGATAGAGATCAGAATCTGTGGCTTAATAACCTAATTGGTCCCATAATGCCTCAAACTAGCTTTAGGGCTGGAACAATTAAAAAGATTTTTTAAATTTGATTATCCAGCGGTTTCAGAAAATGTTTCTCTCTTTTCCATTCCAAACCACAAGCCTTGCAGACTTCTTTTTCCTGCTGTGGTAAAGAGTCATAATAACAAAAACCTAACCGTATTGCTTCTTACAGGCTTTATATGCCAATCAGACAATACCATGGTGATGAGTACCCAGCACTGGAAAGGTGGGCCATGATGGCTTTGTAACTGGTTTTCAAGATTATTACTCATCTTCTTCCAGGTGACTTACACCTTCAGTATTTAAATGAAGATAGAGGTGTCTAGACTAGGAGCGTCCTGCCAGAGTATGCAACCGGCTCTACGTCACCAAACACTCCCTGCATGGAAATTGTACTGGCAAAACTCAAATACTAGGAAAAACCTTTTCCAAGTGCAAGAGCAGACTAAAAAGGACAACATGGCAGTGTACTTGCACTTTTCCCTGTGCCATTTACCCTTATCCACTGCTCCACACGTGTCCAGTGCATACACAGCTGGGATCACAGTAGTATCAAGATCAGACCTACGCTCTGCAATAACCACGTAATTTATCTGGAAATTATATGCCACATGACTCAGACATGTGAGGTGTAACTATCAGGACTCATGGCTAAATCAGTCTTGGGGCAGGGTGATTCAGAAGAGTCCTGCACAAACAGCCAAGTTTTGGTCTGTACAGCATTTTCATATTTTCATAGAGCACAAGACACAACCTAAATTTATCCTGGTAAAATACTTACAAAGAGGAACAATTCTTATATAAAATACTGCATGTATACATACATAAAATACTTCATGTAAATATTTTTTTCTGCATCAAAGACTTTTAACAGGACAGCAACATTACTTACAAGTATACCATCCCAGTGCTGACAAATGAGCTCCTAATTTAAAAGCAGTTACAGTACCATAATTTCTTTTGCCATGTAACTTTTTCATTTATAGATCAGATTTTAAGCATCCCAAATCATCTTTATAGACAAACTCTTGTTCTACTCTAGGAGGAGGCTGAAAACAATTTTACAGTTGAAATGGAACAGCCTTTGTTCATATGTAAATACAGTAAGTCCAGAGGAGGGCCACCAAGATGATCAGAGGGATGGAACCTCTCTCCTGCAAGGAAAGGGTGAGAGTTGGCTGAGATTTCAGCCTAGAGAAGGCTCCAGGGAGACCTAATTGCAGCCTTTCAGTACCTGAAGAGAGACCACAAAAAATCTGAAGAGGGACTCTTTACAAGAGTGTGTAATGATAGAACAGGAAGGGATGTCTTTAAACTGAAAGAGGCCAGGTTTAGATTGGATATCTGAAAGAAATTCTTCATTGCAAGGGTGGTGAGGAACTGGTACAGCCTGCCCTGAGAAGTTATGGATGCCTCATTCCTGGAGGTGTTCAAGGCCAGGCTGGATGGGGCTCTGAGCAGCCTGGGCTAGTGGAAGGTGTCACTGCCTAGGGCAGGGGGGGGTTGGAATAAGATGATCTTTATTAAGGTCCTTTCCAACTGAAACCATTCTGTAATTCTTTGACACAGTAATCACAATAACCAACTATCAGTGTATCTCAACCTTAAAGTTGTCTTAATATTAGGTAATTAAAATGAAATTTTATTGCTCTTTTTTACTATTTGTGGCCCCTTAACAGAGTCTTACAAATCCTCTTCCTCATCTTTTACTTACATATCCCTATCCCAACCTTCACAACTCACTCCTGTAAGATAAAATGCCACTGCTGTCATAATTTCAAACACCATCTGGTTTGAAATCTGGGCAAGCAGAATTAAGCTAATTAAGCCTGTCTCTCTTCTGTTCATTAATTGCTTTGCTATTAATTTCCACTTTCTTCAACAACATTATGCTCCAAAACAGAAATTTTCACTTTAAAATGTATTTGTTGCCTCTTCAGCCACAGATAATTGATTTCAAATCGCTCTATGCTTTTGTTAGTACCAGCATGTAACAAAAGTTCTACAAGCTGTGAACTGTGCCATTCACATATGTGGAGTATAAATCCTAAGGAGATTCCTAATCCTTTCTTCACCAATTGCTTTAACAGAAACATCTAGCTTATGTACTTTATTCTCAACCCAAGTTTCTCTATTATGCCACAAATACATTAAAAAAAACAACTGATATTTAAGCTGGTCATCCATCAAACAGCAGGAGTGCCCAGGGAATACCACACTGTCTGAGAATTGCTACAAGAGTTCAGCATGGACACTGAAGAAGCACATGGCATTACCTATTAATGATGATTACCACATTAATCCTGAAACAACTGGAAAAACTAGCAATAGGCATTGTACCTGCTACAGGAAATGACTTGCTCAAAACAATCCCCTCTGTCAGCAGCAGAGCTAGGAATCATTAGCCTAATCATTATACCTACCAATTACATGAGAATACAGACCTCTGAAATAACCCTGTATTTTCTTTGCAGATGTCAGACTTGCCACCATACATACTATTACCTCTTCAATTTAAAGACCGAAATTTTGAAATTTCAACCTGTCAAGCCTTACCCATTGAGCACCAGATTTAGAAAACTTAGTTCTGCACACCAGTTCCTCCACATCCAAGGAGGGGCACCACATGCCGTGTGGTCGCTCTCTGGCACAAGAGTTAGGGATGATACACAGCTGCTCAGAGATGAGCTAGCACCAGGCAGGGCTTTATTTCCGAGGTGCTACCCATCTGCTGGCAAAATCACCTGCTGTCACTTCCCACCACAACTGTCAACTGCACCAGTGACTCAGTGCACAAGATCCTTCTTCCCCATGACTATATGGCATGTGATAGTCCTCTTGCTCACATGCAAGGGAAAAAAAAAAAAAGAGTCTAAATATACTCACAGGAATATGTTTTAGTTTTTTACAGGAGAAGGGTAATTGCTTGGGATCTAGAACAACTCACTCGAGGTTGTGGTTTGTGCACTGCCCAGAATGATGAGCACCTTTTCTAAAAAGAGCCTGCAAAACATCTAAATTCAGGCCATGCAGTCCTGGTTTAGTTTCTCCTGCGCCAGTACCCACCACTCCCACAGCAGGCTTTGCTCCCTGGGTGATAATATTGTCTGTCCTAGATTACAAGCCAGCTGTGCCAAAGGGGACATACAGGAGGTTTTGACCTGCATAAGTCAGATGTACAACTGCTCTTACTTGGTTCAAGACACATCAGACGAACCCAAAGCAGCCAATAAACCCAGATTTCCTTACACTTCTTGAAGACTGAAAAAAATTTACAGTTTCCCTACAACATACTTTCATCAAGTGGGTGGTACAAGTGGGATTTAAAACTGAAAGGACAGTGGTCTGAAAGCCAGTTTTAGCAACAGTGTCAGTGGTATTTTCTCACAATCTAGAAGAGGTGGAGTGGCTATAGAACAGCTCTTAGAGCTTTTATATCCTATATTTTAACAGGTTAAATCTGGTAACTTAGTAGTGTAAAGCAAGGCTTTAATTTTCTCATACTGCATTTTACCAAGCTGTCTGTTGGTGAAGGCTTATGTGGTCAGGATGATAACCATTCTACTTCCACAGGACACACAAGTTCTGTGAGGGACCACCCATAACAAAGACCCATCCATGACATTCACTCACTTGCCAGACTGTTTGGATGAGCACATTTCCCTACCTTTCACAAACTATGCAAAATATCAACTTCTGCACAGCTCTGAATATCCAGCTTTCAAGGAATTTGCCACGTTTCTCACATTGCTGAATAAAAACCTTTCTGGGGTGCATTTCATGCTCATTTGGACCAGACATCTATTACTAACTTTTGCCAATTAGACGGTTTGCAAGGTTAAAAGAACAAAAAGTCAAACAGAACCAACCTCCTCCCTCAAAACAACTGGTGCAGAGCTTGACTTTGTATTCCCACACACACACACATTTTCTTAACAACCACTCTAATGTGGGAATAATGTTTACTGAGATCTGTTCCAAGATGCTATATCGTTAAAGCATATTTGCAATTGCAAGGTTGTAAATAAATTAAAGGCTTTCTTATTCCTAAAACTCAATCTTGCTGTGGGTAAGCTGCCAGTAATGACAGTCATTTATTTTAGCAAACAGCACGTTCTGACTAGGCTAGAAAACAAAGCCTACTTGCTCTTAAAAATAACTGCCTTTGAACTACCTCTCCCAACCTCAGGGAGTTCAGATTGAATCTCCTTTTTCCCACAGCACCAGTTCAAGGTGCAGAATCCACAGCTGCCATCCCTGGTCCTGCAAGGCACCCCCTTTCCAGTCCCTCTTCTGTTTCAGGGTGACACTTGCTGAGCCTACGCTGGAAACAAAGACACTTAGTTACACGTGTATGCAGCTCAACTTCAGTATCTCACAAAAGTACAGACTTAAGAAAATAGAAAATAGGAAGATTTAGGATGAAATTCTTTACTGTGAGGGTGGTGAGGCACCAAAACAGGTTGCCCAGAGAAGCCAGGGATGTCCCACCCCTAGGAGTGTTCAAGGCCAGGTTGGATGGGGCTTTGAGCACCCTGGCCTAGTGATGGCCCAGTCCATGGCAAGGGTTTGGAACTAGATGATCTTTAATGTCTCTTCCAAACAAAACCATTTTATGATTCTATGAAATTCAGTTCAAGTCGCTAAATAAGAGCTTGGTCTGAAGCAACAGCAGAATTCTTCTGTTTCCTCATTATCTTGTATAAGAAGAAACTTGTTTGCCAGATCTAAAGCACAATAACACATTAATAAGTTTTGGGGTTGAGGTTTGGGGGTTTTTTTTGTCACTGTGAAATCTGAGTCTGACTTATTCTGATCATCCATTGCTCTCTTTTACGCAGCAACCCTTCCTGTTCATACTATCTGAGGGTACTTGTCTGAAAGGCGTTTCTAGATTAGCTGCATTGTCTCTTTTTAAACTTTCATTTAAATTTACCTCTGAAATTCTCTTTTCCAGCTAAGTCACATCACTCAGAAGTACAATTTTTGTGTAAATGCTCCTCTTCATGGTTGAGGAACAGCAAAAATCACAATCTGAGTGCTGCACCCCTTATGTTGCTGTGTGCTGTTCTGCAGGCAGGTGACTCTGCACCCCAGGAATCCAGCAGGCTCAGGTGAGAAGCAGGGCTTGCTCAGCACTTGTCTTGGGCAACCAGAGCACAAACTGGAGCCAGCTGGGCAGGCTGATAAGCTCAACAGAGAAGGACAGAAACCGCACTGAAGAATAAAGAGTCTGAGAAGGCGGGAGACATGGGTAAGATACATCAGAAGAGAGGCAGCAGGTCTGGGAAGAACAAAATTTGGTGAAAGAATGGATAGGAGGATAAGTACAGGAGAAGTGAATGCAAGCCATGGGGAGGCAGCAGGTTCAGGTGGGCTCAATACAGTGGAAAAGCCTAAAACAGCATCTAGTGTGGATTGCTAGGAAGAACAGACGGAAAGAAGAGAGAGTACCAAATATGAAGAGGAAGACAAATAAGGAGGTGGCACAGGAGGGGAGTGCCTAAATTAAGAAGGGATGACTGAGGAAGGAAAGGCACAGAACTAGAAAAAGTGGAAGAAAAAATGGACTCAAGTGAAAGATGGAATGAGATAGGGGTGTAATATATTGGATAGGACAGACTTGAAGAAAGACTGAAAGGTAAATGGTATCTAAAAGAGAATGACACATTGAGAAGATAAATCTGCTTATTTTTTTAGACAAGATAAAAGCACACACTTCTCAATAGTTTTTAAAAAAGCTTTTAAGTCAGTTGGGCATTTTTCATGTAATGGAAGGTTCTTTCAGGAATGAGCTAGTGGAACAGGGAGCAGGCAAAATAGGAGTGCCAAGTTGTTCTTCTACTATACCATCAGGTTTCTTACCTTCCATGCAAACTAAGCATTGAGACTGCATCCTCTTAGGCTTTCTTAAAACAGCTTATTATAGGATCTAAGGTAAAACAAATACTTTGGAGAAGGGGAAGATACAGCTTGTCTTAATTCACTTTGACTTAGATTTTCTAAACTGATTGTGCTGACCACTTGGGGAAGTACCCTGAGATTGCATCTGTCTTCACTGCACCATATCTCACATCCTCATTAAATGGCCCTACTAATTTTGCCTAGAGGGCTGCTAGAAACACTACAAACAATAGTCCTTCCTAAGAGAAAAGGGTCACAGAGTTCAGTGACAGCAATGAGAATGCTGATTAAAACCAGGTATTTCTATACAAGAGCTATAAATTGTACTGCATACAGGTTTTTAAATTAGCGGATTGATTTTGTTTTAAATAAAAGCCCTCTTGATTAAATGAAAATTTGCATGGGAATATACTATTTTTCCTTAAAATACTGGGGGCTTTCCCTGAAAATAGCCACCAAACTTTCTTCCTTAAAATCCAAATATTTTAAGTGACTGAAAATCAAAACTCTTACCTATTGAGAACAAATACATGATTTTTCCTTTTTTTTTTTTCTTTAATTATAAGCCAACCCACAACCATTCAGGAAATTTAGAAATAGATGTATGTGTGCACAAGTATTAGCTAAAAGCTGAACCATCTCCAGTGACAATTCCAGCCCTCATACTTAGAGGCACACACAGACAACTCCTCAACATGCACCCGGTAAGATGTGCAAGGGCACGTGGAATGCTACAGCTATACACATTTTTGCAAGATACTTTTGGTATTTCAACAATCCAAGCACACTATTTGAGTAGAGAATACTAGATACATAACTGATACCTACTAAGCTTATCACTAGGTTTCCTAGAGGAAGAAAAACAGTTTTCTTCAAGAAGAGAAAAATATTTAAAAACTGCAGCTGACACTATCACACATTTTCACTAAACCACTTTGTCACACGAACTCCAGCCCTACTACGGCCCCATTAGCAAAACCAGTCTTCCTCTAGGAATTTGTCTTACTGCAGATATCCAGCTAAGCTGCTGTAAGTAAAAACCTCTTCATAACATCATTATTCCAAAAGAACTGTATGCCATGCATAATACCTCCAACAAGCCCATTTTCCTTTGTCGTCTCCATTTTGACAGTGGGTTGATTAGATGTCTTCATCTTTGAGGTATTAATGGATTCCAAGAGGGAGACAAATTCTAGAAAGTTAGATTCATTGGGCATCTGTCCTTCTTTAGCTTCTAGATCTGATTTAGAGGTTGGTAAGGTCTTTTCTTTGTCAGATACCTCCATGAAATTCTTACTTAAAAGCACATCTGTCCCACTGTCTACACTCAACACCCGCATGTGCCTCTTTTCATGAGCAGTTCTACAGGACTGTGGGTCTAGGTTATGCAGGTCTTCCTTAGAACTTAAATCCACAGTCTGGACATTTTCCAAAGCATTTTCCTGATTTGGATCTGAACAAGTGTTAGTTTCCAGAGGTGTATTTGCTGGGTTGCTGTGTTCCTTTACTGCATCACCCGACTCATAGCCAGAGCACTGGTTGGATGACAGCTCTGCCCTCAGCATTTCTGGAGTTCTGTCACTTTCACTAACTTCTGAACAAGGCTTAGCTTTACTGTCATCAGACAGGTCAAATGTGATAACAGGGATTTTGAGCTGTTCATTAGTTTGCTGGCTTGACCAGCCTGCTTTAACTACACCAGAGTCAAAGGCTGAGCTTGTTCTCTCACTTTCCAGGGCCTGTAAGTGGACAGAGCCCGGTAGGTCACTGAGGGTGGTGTTTGGGGTAGTACTCATTGTGATGACAATTTTAATGGGCTCACACAGCTGGTCTCCAGGAAGAGAATTGTCCACAACTGCAACAGCAGTCTCACTGTCTGAGCAATCAAGGTCCTCACGGCTATTACCAGCATTGCAAGAACTTTCCATGTGCTCGTGCTCTTTGGTTGCAATGGCATTGCACTGTGGGCAGCTACTGGTAAAGCCCGTCTGTGGTGATCCATCTGGCAATTTCTCTCTTTTGTAGCTTTTAGGATTACTCAAATGGTCTGAAATAACTGAATTTTCACTGTCCCATGGCTCTGAAGAAACTCCAGTCCTTAAAATATCACCTTGTGATGAAGAAATATTGGAGAAGTTTTTAGCTACATCTCTGTCCACAAGAATATCTTGGGATCCATGGTGTCCACAAGGCTGTCTGTTCACTCCTTTTTCATTTACTCCATCACCAGGAAATGTTTCCATAGTAGCTGGTTTTGTTGCTATTGCTGATGTAGTGGCACCTGAACCAGAGGTTGTAGAAACAGGTAATATATCTGCTTTGATACAGGGTGAGGTAGATGAAACTGGTGGTGTAGCCTGGTCTTCTAGTACCGTAACACCTAAGGAAAAACATTTGCGCGTTAGGTCCCACAAACATCAACACTAAGCATTACTAAAATATGAACTTCAACCAACAAAATCTGATTCAGAACAGAGCAAAGGAAGCACAGATGATGTAGCTGATTAAAACAGCTCCAAAGCACAGAGTTTTTTTTTGTTAGCTACATATGAAATACTACAGAAGCAAGATAGAACCCTTCCAAGTCAGGACAAGTGTAGCAGCATGTCTATTTAAATAATCAAAATAGCTGAAGAAACAACTAGTTTCATTCAAAATCAAAATGTTTTATAGAACTATCCCCATTTAGTGAGGGATGAAAGAAAGAATAAGCCAATGCTCCAGGTTTGCTAAATCACTTTCTGCAATTCCTAAACGGTCACATAGCATATGGTGATCAGCTGTAACAAAAAGGAAATAATATTTAAAATATTAAGACATCTCAAGCACTGGAAGTGTAGGCAATGTACAGTGCACTGGAATATGCAATACAGAGCTAAAGGCTGACAATAACAACAGAAGTCCACAGTCAGATGTTTAAAGGCCCTAAGATGCAATCCAAGTGCTAGGTTCCTAGTTTAATGCTTTACAGAAGCACAGAGCTTCCCAAGAATGTGGGGCAAGGCTCTTTCATCTCCCTGTATCAAAATGGGGAGAGCTATTTGCACAGCCTGCAGAAGGTTGCATCCCAAACAGCTTGGCTGACAGCTGAGAACGCTTAGTCTGTTAGAGTACCCTTGAAATTTAGTTCTGGCTCTTCAACTCAGATCCCAGTAGGAGGCACAACAGAACCTGCCACGGGGTCCTCTGGGCCATTACTTTTTGTGCCAAGCAATGATTAAACAACAGTTTAAGGGGATTTAGAAAGCTTTTAAAATACCTCTAAGATCTTCAATAGTTTCTCGTGTTGGCAGGTCCTAAAAAAATGAAAAGAAACACACCAGATTAACATGGTCATTCATTAAATTTTGTTGGGGAAAAAAACATCTATCAATATAGCTATCAATAGCTATCTAATCAAAGGTTAATTACAGAGTTGGTAAGCTGCTTAATATCACTGAAATTTGAACATGTACCTTGCACAAAATGCAAGGGGTGGGTGAGGGAGATGTCATATAGAACAGTCATGCTCCAAATTGCATCACTGCAATTGTGTGTGATGTCTGGGGAGGGAAAAGAAATGCAAGATGGTTCTTTAAAAAAATTTTTTGCAGTGCCTAATCCAGATATTTTTTTTAATCATTAAGGAATGGAATGTGTTCATCTGTTCCACTTTTCCAGCTATGTGTTTCCAAAGAACTAGAATGAAAAATTTGGTTTCTAGCACTCGTAAGTATTTCTCAAAGGAAATCTAGAGGACAGAGGCAGTAAATTAATACAGAATCATTTAGATCCAAGAAAGCTTTGAAGGTCATTTAGTCCAAATCCCCTCTGCCATACACACACACTCAAAGCAGGTACAGTTTGAGCAGGTTGCTCATGGCCATCTCCAACAGAGTTTTGAAAATCTCCAAAGAAGGAGATTTCACAACTTCTCTGGAAAACCTCTTCCAGTATTTGACCACTCACTTGTGTGTCACTAGGGGAAAAAAAACCCAAAGCAACCACCAAACAAACAAAACAACCCCACACAAAAGACATTAAATGTAATTGATCTAACTGTAGCTTTCCATGGCTGCAGCTGTTTCTTATCCTGTCACTGGGCGCCTCTGAGAAAAGAGTGCTCAGTCTGCTGTGTATCTTACTATTAGAAAGCTGAAGACAGCAGTAAGCTCTTCTTCTACTCTTACAGAAGATGTTAGCCTTATAAAGGCTAAAACATCCCATCTGCCTGTCCTCACACATCATGTTCTTCAATCGCCTCGGTGGCCTCTGCTGGATTCTCATCAGCACGTCAGTGTGCAAGGGAACTAACTGGGGAGCTCAAATCTAAACACAATACCCCAGAGGAATACTTCATGAGTTCAAATTCAAAAGCCTAAGTGCATAATTAAGAACAAGACATTGAAAAAACGACTGTGGCTCTTTTCTGACTGACAGGCACCAAAACCAAGAGGAAATAATTATTATTTTCTAAAATTTCATGGTGGTATCCTGGCAGCAAGAACAGGAGACTTAGTTTGACAAGACCCAACCTACATGTTTGGAAGTGGGAGACTAGGATGAGATCCCAGGAAGACATAGGTTTGCAGAATGGACAAATACCAGAATACTGGAGAGTAGGACAAACAAGGTGAAAAATATTTTACCTCATTAAAAAAAAAAAACAAACCAAAAGAACTATTAATGTCTGTGAATTATACAGATGCTACAAAAAGGTAAAAACACTCCAGGAAATGAAGAAATAGTTCTGATTCAGACCAGGATTTGAATAATTTGTAGTAAATAGGGATAAAGGGGGGGTGTGGAGGAATATGAAGACAGAATGAAGTATCAAATAGCCACTTATTCAGAAATCACTAACCATCCTCTGCACTGACTGAGGCAGGAGTCCTGTAGAAAAAAATAGCATGGCATCACGTAATTAAAGATGTTATCACAGTATGCAAAGGGGAGTAGCTTAAGATTACACAGATAACGTTATTCCGTTTCTTAATTTTTTGAAAACTTCTTCAACTTATCATGAGTGTTTCCTGTTTTTTTCTTTAATAATATTTACATACATCACCTTCATCACTTCATATACCTTTGATTTATTAACCATGGCCAATGGTGTTGAGTGCACATACACGGACTTTTAACCTTCTGTAGACATCTCCTAGATTTAAATGGCTTTTATGCTTTGTTTAAATACTCAAGAGATGTTTTTGGTTCATTTTATAAGCATAGGTCTAGTTACACAAAACCAAATTATTAATGCTCCAGGAGCAGATCCCTTCAGAGGCAACACAATAATGCTGATTGCATTAGCCTCCCCCTTCTCCCAAAGCAGCCATAAAAACTAGCTGCTCTTGGCAAGATTTACAAAGGCTACTTGCTATCTATAGAGAGAGGCCTCCTAAGAAGTGCAGCTTAATGTATGACAGTTTCAGCTCTGCAAAGCCAAGCTTTTAGGACAAGGTCAACTGGCTGTGGTGGTATTCCCGTGTAGATGCATGGAATGACCCTTCCTCAGAGCAGACCTATGTTACACGCAATCAGTACCTGGCAACACAGAACTGTGTGTGGTGAGCTGCGGACTGCACGAGGTGAGGACACTGCTGGAGAAGTGCACATACTAACCGTTGCTCCAGGTGAGTCCTGCGAGTGCAGAGCCTGCACTCTGGAACTGTCAGGAATTGTTTGGGTAGAGTCATTTTGGCTGGTCTCACCGACGACATGATCC
This sequence comes from Platysteira castanea, assembly GCA_013397175.1. NCBI lineage: Eukaryota > Metazoa > Chordata > Aves > Passeriformes > Platysteira > Platysteira castanea. Next base: position 887,719 of record VYXC01003761.1, on the reverse strand, counting down.
CCCGAGTTATTGCTGAAGGGGGAGCAAATGAAAGATAAAGAAATGCTTTTTACCACAGGGCATCACAGTGAGTTTCGGGAAGTAGCTGAAGAAAAAGAACAAAATGGGAAGAAGCAGCACAGCACAATGAAGTAACAGCACTCCTTTCCCCTCCAATGATAAAAGCACAGGGCTGTAAAAATACTGTAATGCTTTTCTGCATTTCCTTCCTCACCAAGACAACTTGATAAAAATAAAATAATAAAAACCCCTCAATCCAAAATGATGATGGTGTCTTCAGAAGTAGAGCTATGAGAAATACAGTGACATCTCGTCAACCTCCCAATGTGTATATAATGCCATTTAGTCTGCCTGACACACACACAGATTTACTGGCACAAATATTTAGGGCTTTTCCTTAGACATATGACAATCAAATGCTATTCCTTTAACAATTTTTGCTTTTTAAGTCCTTGTGTACGTAAGGCTTATCTAACTGCCTGTTTATTTGGAAACTTCCCATAAAACAACTTGAAATGCAAGACAGAGAGTACTAATATAATTATTAGACCACAAAATAAAATTTTTTGCTCTGATCTAGGCAAACCAAATATACAGCCATTACTAACTTCATATATTATCAGGCAATTTATTGATCAGTTCCTTTGTTGATACACTAAACTATCCAGTAACTCCTTTTACACATATTTTCTTTTAGCTTTTCCATGGATAAAAGCAGGTATTTTTGGACAAGGTTTACTATCAAGAACCTACAAATATTCTCTTTTTCAGGTACAGCACAAAAAAAAATCAGTTTAAGAAAACAAACAAGCAAGCAAAAACCCAGAAAAACACCACAGTGAAATGTCAAAAAGCATGAGTCTAGGCTTTTCTATTTGTTCATGGGGTTGGTTTTTTTTCACCAGAAACTTACTTTTAAAACTCTAAACTTGTATATAAGCTATAAAATTATTTATCTCGGGGGTCTCAATCTTCTTTCCACAATATTATTTTTGTAGTTAACTAGCTTCAGAAACTTGTTCAACCAACCTGCCAACTACCAATTTCTGTTAAAAAAATTCTGTCATCCATCTAGTCAAAATAATATTAAGTTCTTTATTTTCTGACCCAGTCCTAAATAATGGATTGTTGTGCATACACAAATCAATCCGGGAGGAATAGTCATGTGATTTAACAGGCAACTTTTAATTCATTCTACATTTACTTCTCAGCCAAAACAGTCTGAAAGGCATAACCCCATCTAAACCAAAAAATGTTGCATGGTTAGTGACACACAGAGACATTTCTCAGAAGAGTCTCTATGCAGGCAGACCTTGACTCTCCCAGCAACATCACTGCCAGGAGTGTAGCACAGACATGCATGTGGTGTAAAGACACGGAAGAGGAGTAGCACAAAGGAACACTATCAAACTACGTTGATACTACTTAGCTGGCACAGAACTAGCAGTAGCAACTGCAAATGCACCAACCAATATCCCTAAGTAAGTTCTTTAATACAGAGCTCTCTGTTGAAGCTGGACTGGTAGTTTCAACAAAGCTACTCAACTTAAGCTTGCTTTGGACATTTCTATGCTTCTGTCACTTTTAGATGTACCTTATTTCAGCATTTTTCACATCCGTCATAACACTTGGGATCACTGAAAGTCACTTGCCAGCTTCATTTGTTTGTATGACTCAAGCTTGAAAAACCAGCAGGAAAGGTCTCCATTTATTCCCAAGAGTGTATAGTGGAACGTTCTACCAATACACAAACCTGAAAAATGCCAGTACTAGCCTTCACCCCACTACTGTTTTTACCTTTAATACCATCACAGCCTGGAAGCAGCCTTATTGATTATATGCAACAAAGATTAATAGTACTTTGCTCCTCGGTAGAGAAGGTACAACATCCTCCCAAATGCCCCTGAGAAACAAAAGCAGTACTAGCTCTCCTCACAAACAGAGCCACAGAAGCATCATAGGCAGCCACAATAAAACATAAGGGGGAAAAACAACTTACGCATCCAGGTGTGATCTGAGAGTGAAGTTGCTACAAGCACACAAAGGCAACACGAGGTCAGGCTTCCAAAGCCATGATATTAAAGCATTTCCTTTGCCAACAGGTAAGTGCCACTTCCTTGCCTCTTTCCAGCAAGTAAGCACAGTAGGAAGAGGAAGGACCAAGCTTTTAAGGCTTCCGCAGGAAACTTCTTCCAGGTTTTCCTCAGGATCTGTTAGCACCTCCCGTACATACCTCCTCTCTCACCTTCATGGTGCCCAGCTGCTGCCCGACTTCTGAATCGGGTGCAGCTCAGCCTGCTTTACTATAAGAATGTTTCAGCTACCCAGCATAAAAGCACTAAGCAGATTCTTTAAAGTGTCATTCTTCATACAACTGTAAGGAGTTTTCTTGCACTCAACAGACATTTCTGCTATGCAGGGCCATGGTGCAAACTCACCCTTTTACATCATGTGCCAGCAACGCAATGAAAACCTTACCTACAATTTGAGGACTGAACGGCTTCTCCTTTTTGAACTTCTGTATCTTTACATTGCCTTCCATTTTTTCTTGAGAGCTTTTGTTGAATTACTTCGCCTTTATCAAACATAAGGTGCAAACGGTAGCTGATCACCTTTATTACGGTGAAGAACACTGTCACCGCGCTGCAGTACACAAAAACTGTCACTGCATTTGCTGGAAAAGCCTACAGAAAGAAATAATGAAGACACAATGATAACAGTTTCTTTTGAGAGGATGCTAAAATTTTTAAATACGATATATATATTGAGTTCTGCTCACAGAAGAGGTTTAAAGGTTTCTTCAAGTTTCAAACCATTTCACAAGATCTTTTCTTCCTTTTATTAACTGTGGATATTACTTATTATCAAAATCAGCAAAATTTCACCACAGACAAACATTATAAAGCTTTTTAAAATACTGCATTCCCATGTTAATGCAGCTGCAGCCTTTCCTAAACTATGAATTCAATAAAAATACAGACACAAAATGAAACATTAGTTATCTACAAACAGGAAACCTTTAGAAAAATTCTGTCATCTTACCCTGTATGTCAGTTATGACTCAATAGTAAAATGCTGTAGTTTGATGTCCATTTTCTAATGCCTCACAACATGTTCCCAAATACCTTAACCGCTGAGGAATTTTAAATAATTAGTCAGAACTAGTCATAACAAATGAATAAAAACGCAGTTGGAGGGGCATCCTGTCCTGGCTGAGGCTGGAGGAGGGAGCGATTGGCTGTGTGGTGCTTAGTTGCCAGCTGGGGTTAAACTATGACACAACCTCTTCGAATGCTTTTTCTAAAGTACATAATTCTTAATTTGCAGTCGTCTGTGATCTGTTTGCTGATCTGTGATGAGCACCACAGTTCTTAGTCATTAAAATTAATTACTGTTCAACTACAGTCTGTAAAGTTCTTTCACAGACATGACATACTAACAACTTTTTTATATACAAATATTTTCTTACAGTAAAGAGCAAATCATAGCAGTGGACACTTGCAGTTATAATTGAAATACCGAAGTCTTTACCATTATAGTCATAGAACACACTTATGTATTGTCATTACACAGCTGCAGTCTCACAGTAAGTTTGATCTCTTTTCAAGTTTTAGGGTTATTTTTTAAACAGAACTTTACTATATTCTTGTACAACAACAACAAAAAAACAACAAACAAAAACAAAAAAGGTTTTCAGTATTCAGGATTTGCTAAAAGCCTACTGAAGTTAATTTTTAAGAATGGTCTTTACTTTGGGACTAAATCAATCATTTTTCCAAATTCATAAATAAATCACACGGACCACACAGGTGAAGGGAACAAGGCATGCTTATTTCATCTTTACAAGTTGCCACATTTATCTTGATGTTGAAATTAATATGTTGAATCATGTGTTTCTGTGTTGTGACAAGCAAGTGGGTTGCAATTCTGATGCTGCTTTTGGCTCACTGGGACTTTATACCATCAAGATGTATATGTGAAAGTTTTCAGGCAAATCCTTTTTTATGACTATTCTGATTCAGATACAAAGAATCTGTTGCACAATAGTGGAGGAGCTATTTAGGATGTACTTACTACCAATGATCCTTAATAAGACAGACATGACTTTCTACAAGTAGAGGCTTCAGTCTGTTTGTTAAGAGTATTTCATGGTAGTGTGTAAATACCAACTCTCAGCATACCCTTCAGTTATTTAGTGAACTTGGGCCAGAGAGAGGATCCATTTGCAAGGTCATGTTCTCAGGGTATAAGGCTTGGTGGATGAGGTTGAAGAGCTTGAGGTTGAAGAATTTGTGGTTTATGACTAATGTTTTTACAAAACGAGTTAGAAATTGCTTGGTTTCACAAAGAGCGACAGCCAATTATCTGTAATGACTTGTTTAAGAGCGATTTGTTCATCTTCCAAGGAGTCTCTTCAACTATACACTAAAAGGTACAGATCAACCACTCATTATTAAATAACAACTCAAAATGACCCACTAGAAAAGAAGTGCTTTATAGGTGACATTCATAAAGCTTAATAAATATTACATGAATAATGTCAAGAGGACACAACAAAAATAGATTTCCAGTAGCGCAGCCTATGCGTGCAGAGAGCACGCTACAAGAGAGACTCAAAGGAAGCTCCTAGATTTCTGAGTGGAAAACAGGGCCAGTTTTAGCAAATGCTGAGTGCTGCATGTCCTCATCCGTTCCTTGTGACCAGACCTACTGGAGCTGTGCCCTGAGCCAGCCCGTGGTCTCCCTGCCCATCTGTCCAAGATACACGATGTTTTAGTGGTCCCACCACACCAAGACTGCCAATGCATAACACAGCCAGTGCATCTTTAATACTCTGAATCTCGGGACAGGCTGGCTCGTATAAGCCAGCAGGTTGCTCCCTGCCCACATGAGGAATTAGGAGAAAGATGAAGCCAATAATGGAAAGTCCTCCATTCTCTGAATCAGGCCTCTTGCATAAGGTACAAGTGTCATATGACTGCAGTTGGTGTTCCCAGGTACAGACAGATGAAAGATATCAAATCCACGCTAAGGAGGAACTAAGTTACAGACCACTGAGGAATTAGATGATAGAGTCACTTTTGACGCACTATAGTTACAATTAGCCCGGTTTTCTATGAAAATGAGGTTTTATAATCACACCATGTGTCTGTGTATTCATCATCTCCCTCCATCCCTTCAGTTGAAAGGTAGCCAAAGAATTAAAAAAGTTATTCAGCAAACTTTACGAGAATACACCCCACTGGGCAAGGTCACAGCAGCACACCTCCTCCATTAATGAGAGGAACCCACACAGCTCGCCGACCTTTTCATGCCACCCCAGTGACAGGAAAAGCTTCAGTTGAGCTGACATCTTATTAGAAGCTAGAAAAAAAACCATCCACAAATACAAATTCATTAGAAAGCGGGCTTCATGACTTCCCACAGGTTTCTATGGGAGCTGTAGCCCTAGTTTTCTTCATTCTTGCCCCATTAAAAACTCTACCATAATGTACTTTTTGTTCTCAGTAGCTTCTGTTGTTGTACCCTGCACCAGAATAGCGTGGGGTCACAGCCAGAAATGCAGGCTGGTGTGTCCCAAATGTGGCCCAACTTACTACTGCAAATGCAACAGAGTTGACGTCACCATGTATGGAGCACCTTTGCTTGGGGCTTCTGCCTGCCCAGAGATTGCTCCCAGAAGAATAACCACATTCTCCTTCACCTGTCTACTGATATTATTTCAGTAGCACAAAGGTGGAGGTGACTGAGATATATACATACAGGGATGTAACCTTTGAACAAAGTACCGCACCTTGTAAATCGGGCTGAATGACAAAGGGTGCTTAGACCCAGATGTATCCCACCCACCGCTTGAGCCTCTGAAGCATCTAAGGCAAGGCAGTGCTGCACATGGGCCTCATTGTCTCCATGTGCTACAGAACACAAATGAGGGAACTACCAAACAAATGTGCAGTCAGCCACTACCATCAGAGATCTGCATGGGAGATATAACACTGGGGCCAAAGACCCTTATTTATATGTTAATTAAGGTGAATCAGTACTAAGAGATGTCCATCACACAGTATAAAACATGGGAAAGCAGGTAGCAAATAAAATTCCAGGGACGTACATTGAGTTCTAATTGTGGGCCTACCACACAATAAACATAGTACATAACAGGGTAGCCTATCTCTCTGCTGAGGAGATACACGTATCCCTAACGTTTACAGAGAGCTAGATAGAGTGGGGTAAAACGTGGCCAAGTGGGACTGGAAGCAGCTGACACACTGCTAGTTTTATCATAATTAACCTCTGAGTAATTTATGTGCCCACACCCTTATACTGCCATGTTGTACTTCTCCTATCACAGCATGATTTGAAGATCTAGTGCGTAAGAAGCAACAACCCTGTAAGTTCAAGGGTTCCCTGTCCAACAAGAGGCGGGAGAAACATTTGGTATGTTGTTTTGAGGACTCACCCAAACATGATGCACGTTCTCTTGTAGCTTGTAAAATAAGCTATATACAAGTAGTTCCCAAAGTTGCACCTCTGGGTCACTGGTGTTTTACCACGTCTGAATTCAGCCCAGAGGCTGAATACTAAAGAGCTATCACTATTTTCATGTGCAAAACATGTCAGGATCCTGAACTGGTGTTTGGTGGACTAAGGTAACTTTAATTCTTAATATATTATGAAAGTTGATATTGCACAGTTAGAAGAGATCTCATTATAATTTTGAAAGTTGATTTTAACAGCAATGGTGCTCCAAATATCCAATGTATATTTTTAATGTTTAAATGATAAATGAGAAAGAAAAGAAAGTGATGGAAATACAGATCTGCATTTTCAAAGGCATGGAAGCTAATAAAGGAATCCTTAGTACCAAAGTAAGCTATGCTGAGTAAGCTAGCAAAAGAAATTCTCGATCCACACAACAGAAACAACTTGATACTTTAAGCTTCTCAATGCTACCGTCAGCACGCCTCTGCTGAGCCACTATGAAAATACTAAAAACAGATGGATGAGTTTTGCCATTGGATTCAAATCAGACTGTTCCAGAGAGACTTCCTGACTTCAACAAAAGATTATTCCAAGCAAATGAAAAATTTTTAAAAGTAGTACTCTGATCTGTTTTGATTTTGCCACTTCAAGAAACATCGGTGACTGCTTTAGCTGAATCCAAAATTATTGGTGTCAAGTGTGTAACACAACTATCACTCCAAGCATTACTGAATATTATAAACAAAATTTATTATAAACCAGAGAAAACCTTTAGTTAAAAAGCAGGTTCAAGTTTCTGAGTGGCAAGAATAGAGGTCTTGCATAAAGTTTACAAAGCCTTAGAAACAAGCTACTTAAAACCAAGAAAACGTATAGGACATTATTATTATTCTCAGGCAGCCATCATAATAAATGTATTATTCTTATCAAGCACAAAGAATTCCCATAGCAATATCTTAGCTAAAGAACACAAGTCCTGCATTTAACCAGATGATTCATCAGAAAGCCAGTCAGTCTGCAGAAAAAGCAAGTCCATCCAGATAGGCAAAGATGATGCCCAAGACAGTTCAGTAGATAAGTTACGTTTTCTCCTCTTCCCTTTAAAAAATGCCCTTTTTTTACCTTAGCTCTGACCTACAGTCCAGTGCTCTTTTGCGCAACCCCCTTATCTTCTTCCATGCCATCACTTCAGAAGTTCCCCACAAGGAAACATATCCTTCCAGATACATACTTATATCAACTGGGAAAGAAAAGTTAGCCTTCAATATTTTTCCTTTTTAATCACACATATGACTTGGACAACAAACCCTACAATGCAAGACTCTTGCTGGTTTGCATAGGAAATAGACCCTATCAATCAGAAGAAAGCATATTGTTTTCCTGGGTTATTAACTCCACGAGCCATGCTAACAGGAATTCACTGCAATCCATGCCACAAAATCCAGCACCAACTCATGCTTAAAAATACAAGATTTGCTTTCCCCTGGGATTGCAGAGGGATTCCTAAATGCTCTTTGCTTTTGATACCCAGGCCCATAGCTGACCATGTAGGGCGAAGAAACTTATTTAGACATTTTATCCAGTCAAAGAAAATTTCTACAGAACTTAGTTGAGAATTTAGTTGAGTCACTCCGGGAACCAAATGGATGGAAACTGTTTCTAACGGAAGCAATATTACCCTATGATCACTGAAGGACACACCAAAATAGATTCAATGATCCAGCATACTTTAAGCTTTTATCACACAGTAGGAAAACACATAAAAATAGAGCAAAAGTTTCAAGCTTTTAAGGAAAATAAATTTTAAGGTCTGGCAAACAAACTCTAGTTATTATTCACCTCCAAAATTTAAATTTCAGCACAAAGGGAGCTGCATGTCACAAAAAGCCATGTTATTCACCAGAGAGACATTCAGCAAGGCGTATTAATTACATGGTATCTGGATTTTTCCATTTATTTACCCTTCTCAGCGGGTAAGGCTGGATCAAACTTCAAAAAAACCCAAAACACCTGCCTCAAAAAGAGAATTTCGAACAAACGTCCCCACGGTCATTCAGCACTCGCCGAGGCCAGCGCTGCACCCTTACCCAACTCCTTCGGCAGAGCTAAGGGTCCGGCCCCTGCCTAGCGCAGCCGGCGGACTCACCCCGTTAACCTTTAGACACAAAACCCTCAGGTAAAGCCCAGAATGCCCAATACTTTAGCCCCACAGAGGGCAGTCTACAGCCAGCCGAGCGCACACGACCTCGCCGCTGCCGCCTGCGGGCCGGGGCCCGCGGCTCCCACCCCGCCACCGGCTCCCGCCCGCCCCCCAGCCCCTCTCACCAGGTGCAGGGCCATGGGCAGCGTCAGCAGGAACAGCCACAGATAGAGGTGGCAGCTGTTGGTGAAGGCCCCCTGCTCCGGGTCGTGGTACCAGNCTCCGGCCCCCCGGGGTCCGCGCCCGGCTGTCGGGAGCGGCGGCAGCGCACGGAGGCCGCGGGGCGGATCGGGGCCGGGCCGAGTCGCGGCGGAGGGGGAGCTGTTCTGGCGTGGGGGCGTCCGTCACGGCCGCGTCCCGCCCCGAGCACCACGAGGTGCGCTCACAGGTGCAAAAAAAGCGCGGCACGGGGACAGCCCCGGCGGCCGCCAGCTGGGCTGCGCGCCTCGCCGGCCACTCCCCCACCGCCGGGTTCTCACTGATCCTGCCCGATACATCACGAGTTTCCGATCTGTGAGCTCTGCCCAACTTCAGTGCCACCCGCTTTGTGTTGAATTCAGTTGTGTTCTGGGCGGGATGTGAGGAAAGTCCTCAAAAAAACCATTCGGTTTCTTTCAAGAATGAGTTTAGGGTAAAACCCAGTCTGCCTTCGTTGAAGAGTTTCACGCAGCTGACCTCAAACTAGCGGAGTGAGGAGGTAGGGGCGGGCTGGAGGAAACATAGGCTTGCGAAGTAGCGGGGCGTGGGGCTGATAAGGTGATGGAGCTGAGTGGAAGCCTAGAGCAGGGGAGACTAAAGTCAGTGAAGAATGAAACATAAGGATACCAGGTATACTCTTACAGGAGAGCCCTGAAGGAAGGGGTTTAAGGGTGAGTTGTGAACACCAGGGCTGACCACACACAGTGCTCCCCACCTCCCACCCCCAACCATCAGAAAATAGCAGTGAAATTCAATTTAAAGTCTCTCACCAGCCCCTTCTAGGGACTGTTCCACATGTCTATTATTGCAGTTAATTTTGTGAAGGATGCATGGATGCAGTGGAGGTAGCCACGCAGCTTGCACATCACCAAATATACCCTACTTCAATTGTTCCTGACCGTGGCTAGTTTCACAGACCAAACATGCCATTCTGCTGTGCTTTGTGTGGAGATTTTGGACAAAGTTAGGAGACCAACGATGCTATTATAGTATTTGTGAGCTAATGAACCACATACCTCAGCTTTCTTCCTGATGTCACAGATGATGTGGCCGCACTGGATGCTTGTGTTGGCTTGATGGGAGGGATGATACAGCACTATGAACAAGCAGTTGGTAGCAGGGGAGGAATGGCATCCTCTCCCTCAGCAGCACTGCCACTTTTAGATGCCTAAGGATTGACAGCCTTGGGGCTTGAGTACTTGGTTATTGTGACTTTGGTGAGCAATGAAGTTTCCTGAGCTGTTCTTGAGCTGTGTGAAGGAGGCACAGTCCTGGCCGCGCCTCATGTGCTACTCTTATAAACACATCTTGCCCAAACTTCTGCCTTGTTTGATGTTTTTTTTATCCTTTGCAGGTTCTTTTCAAAGGTGACGAAGTTTGTTAAAGCAGTTGTAATGATTGAATCAAGTGCAATATGCAGCTATGAATAATGTTTTTGATGTATGATAATTAAAAATGTTCAGTTTCAGAAAATACTGAAGTCATTTTCCACAGGCAGACTAGCAAATAATTTTCTTTACATGCACAGCTCCCAAACAGAAAGATGGCTAAACAAGGGTGTAAATAGAAAGCTTCCTCAAAACTTCTTCTCTTCTGTTTTTTGAGACCTCTAATTCATGTAGGTTATAATATGGATGGCCTAGATAATGCAGACTGCAACTGATACTAGGTTGACTTGTCATCCTGGTGTTGGCTGGGATTGAGTTAATCTTCTTCTCAGTAGCTGATACAGTGCTGTGTTTTGGATTCCATATGAGAATACTGTTGATAACACACTGATATTTTGGTTGTTGCTATGTCATGTTTGTCTTAAATCGAGGAACTTTTTGTGTCTTGTGCCCTGCCAGTGAGGTGGTACAAAAAAGAAAAACTGAGAGGGAGCATAGCCAGGACAGGTGACTGCAACTGGCCAAAGGGATATTCCAAACCATATGACATCATGCTCACTATATAAAGTGGGGGGAAGAAGGAGGAAGGGGGGGGACATGTGGAGTGATGGTGTTTGTCTTCCCAGTAACCATTACGTGTGATTGGGCCCTGCTCTCCTGGGGATGGCTGAACACCTGCCTGCCCATGGAAAGTGGTGAATTAATTCCTTCTTTTGCTTTGCTTGTGAGCATGGCTTTCCTTTCCCTATTAAACTGTCATTATCTCAACCCACGAGTTTTCTAACTTTTACCCTTCCGATTCTCTCCTCGATCTTGCTGATGAGGGAGTGAGCGAGTGCCTGCACTAGGCTTGGCTGCTGACTGGGTTTAAACTATGACTCTTGTCCACACATCACTCAAATCTTTCAACTCCTCCTCATCTTTGGATAATGCGGACACCAAAAATTTTTTGGTATAATGATACTTGCAGTTATGAAGGGTTCCTGTAATTTCCAGGTCAGGGTACGTGTTCTGTGTTCTGAACACAATGTAGATGCACAGTATTGTAGATACACAGTTGCAGCAGTGCCAAAGATGAAAAAAGGGATGTTTTCACTTGAGAGATGCCAGTGAGGGTCTGAGCGGAAAGCTTTGCCGTCTGTATGCCACTCTTCTAACCGGTGCACTCCACTAGGTGGTGCCGTCAGGAAAGTTAAGGGCACTTCACACTGTTCTGGGTCATAATATTTCCATTATTGGAACTCCTAGGAACATCAACTATACACCAAGATCCTGGAGCGCTGGGTGCGGAAGAAACACTGAACAAAGACTGACCCGAGTGCAGTGATTGCTAGTGGATAGTGGCACTTCAGAAAGCAAATTTTGGAATAATAGCTGTAGATAAATATTTAAACACTTCACTGTACTGCAACCAATACCTTGTCTGACCCAAAACATTCCACACTTAATTAGTTCCTGCAGATTCTTTTAGATAACAAAGTACAAGGTGGAATTTGTGTGGCAGAATGCTTGTATTACAACATACTTTATGGCTTTTATAATAAGGCAAATATGCAGATAAGGGAAAGGCTTGTAATTACCTCTCTGAATAGCTGCAAGGCAATGTTATATTAAAGGAAATGGGAGAAGACTTGATAGACATGTTGGTTCTGCATTCTTTCTTTTTGGTTAATGTGGTTCAGTAAGTCACTTTAGAATAATTGTATTTTTGCACTGTGTATAACTATAAATACAGAGGGATAATCAAGAAGTTATGATTTTTGAATACTGTAATTTAAATTTTTTTAATTACTGTCTTTATGTTCAAATCTTAGTTTTGTGGTATCCTGTTGCAAATTTTGTGTTTATGTAGAAATGTACAGTGCTCTGGATGTAGGTTTTTGTGCAAAACATTGTGTTCATCACATCAGGTTATTCAACCCAGCAGTGTAGTTTTACACCTTTCCCGGGCCTTTACTATCCTCCTCGGGGCCTCTGCTGGCAGCAGCCACATCCATAACCACAGGTCCCACAGCACAGTGATTGGCTCCTGGCATGAAAACTCATTTCCTTCCACTTTGAACCACTGTTTCCCACCACGCTGGCGAGACGAGAGGGCGTCCCCAGCCCACACACTTCCCTCCAACTTCCAAGGAAACGACAACTGTAGTTTAGAAAGTGATACGATTTTTCCACTTAAAACCAGGAGAATCTTTACCCAGAAATAGCACATACACAGCATTTGCTATTTTCAGGCAACCTCTTAACTGAAAGGATTGTGTGATGGTATCACACAGGGCTGGGACTCTCTCTGCTTGTGCATGGACAGGGTGGTGAGCAGGGGAGAGTTAGAGCGGGTCTAGCAGAGAACAACAAAGATGATTAAGGGCCCGGAGCAGCTCTCTTACGAGGAAACGCTGAGGGAGCTGGGCCTGTTCAGCCTCGGGAAGAGATGACTGAGAAGGGGCCTCATCAATGTCTGTCAGTATCTAAAGGGATGGTGCCAAGAGGATGGAACCAGGCTCTTCTCGGTGGTGCCAAGCAACAGGACAAGAGGTAACAGGCAGAAACTGACGCACAGGAAATTCCATCTGGATATGAGGAAGAACTGCTTCACTGTTTAGGTGACCGAGCGTTGGAACAGATTCCCCCGAGAGGTCGTGGAGTCTCCCTCACTGGAAATATTCAAGAACCACCTGGCCTCGAGCCTATGCCATGTGCTCTAGGGTGACCCTGCTTGAGCGGGGAGGTTGGACCAGATTAACCCCTATGCCCCCTTCCAACCTGACCCATTCTGTGAGAGCCCGCGGGTGGCAGAGCAAACACGAACCGAGGAAGCTCGGTTTCTTCACAAACCACTTGGCGTTTGTTCCAAAGAAGCCCCAAAACCGCACAAGGAAGGAGAGGGGAAGCTGCGGTGGAGGCATAAGCCCTCAGCCCAGGCTGCAGCCCCCGAGGGACAAAGGCGGGGTCGCACCTCCCTCCTCGCCCTCGGGCTCCGCCGGACCGCACCGACCCCTCCGCCGGCCGCGCCCCGCACCACGTGANGGCGGCGGCCGGGGGGACCCCGCGGGGAGCCTAACGGAGATCGACTTCCAGCACCTGGAGCTGCAGGAGATCATCGGCGTGGGGGGCTTCGGGAAGGTGTACCGGGCCACCTGGCGGGGCCGCGAGGCGGCCGTGAAGGCGGCGCGGCAGGACCCTGACGAGGACATCACGGCCACGGCGGAGAGCGTGCGACAGGAGGCCAAGCTCTTCTCCATGCTCCGGCACCCCAACATCATCGCCCTGCACGGGGTCTGCNTGGCCGCCGGGGCTGAGGTCGCTGCCATGGCTCTGCCGGGCGCCGGGGCGGCGGCAGCCGCCGGTGGCGGCGGGGGTTCGTGTCCGCTGTGGACGGCGCTGTACGACTACGAGGCGAGCGGCGAGGACGAGCTGAGCCTGCGGCGGGGGGACGTGGTGGAGGTGCTGTCGCAGGACGCGGCAGTGTCCGGCGACGACGGCTGGTGGGCGGGGAAGATCCGCCACCGCCTCGGCATCTTCCCGGCCAACTACGTGACCCGCCANTCCCCCCGCACATCCTGGTGAACTGGGCGGTGCAGATCGCCCGCGGCATGCTCTACCTGCACGACGAGGCCATCGTCCCTATCCTGCACCGAGACCTCAAGTCGAGCAACAGTGAGTCCCGGGCGGGGCGGAGGAGGGGGGAGGTGAGGA
>VYXC01003761.1:786979-871855 GCA_013397175.1 Platysteira castanea | reverse complement strand
GCAACTGGAGCACCCAGTGCCAGAAGCTTGGGCCAGCGGCAGGTTAAGCTTGCCGGGTTGTGAGCTGGGTAGGGACTCGTGGAGAGGTCGGGAGGAGCTGAGGGTACCTCCAGCGCACGCAAAGTCCTGACCTCTCGGAGGGGAGCTCACTTAAAGCGGGATAAAATCCTGCGCGCAACCATAACTGCAAATCCACAAGGCTATTTCTACTCTGATGCGTTGTGTGGTCCTGGCTTTTAAAACTTAGCCAAGGAACTAAGCGCCTTGTAAAGAAAAGATTTAATAAGGGTATTACTTATGTTTCACTGCCGAACAATCATATGTGTTTCTGGTTTTCAACGCATGCATTTAACATTGCTAAAATTTACCCACGTAGCGAACATTGAGGTGGAAAAGACAAATACCTTAAAACGAGTAGAAACTGTTGTTCAGATGCCAGATTTGCTTTCGTCCCTTGGCATGGAGAAATGCACCTGCAAGAATGAGGGAGTTGCTCAATTCATGCTTAATGGCTCCTTGGTCCATCTGACAATACAGAAGCATCTAAGATTTTGGCAACTGTGCATTTGGAAGGCTGGCTTACTAGAATAGAGTGTTTATGACTTGCCATTATAGTTGTGTTTTGAACTGGTGACCTGAAAGTGGAAATCTGTGTGTTTCCATAAATATCCGAAGCCGTCTCAATTCTTTTCTTTTTGTTCTGAATGTGCCAAAGTGCAGCAATGTGTTAGTCTTTTTTTTTTTTTTTTTTTCCAGTTAGAAGTCCTGAAGTAGTCCAGTAGAAATAAAAAAGCTTCATTCAAGTTTGAAGTACTTTGTTTAAGAGGCTGTGTGTCTTGAAGGTCACCATGCATGGACTGTTAAGACAAGGCTCGGTCATGGGACTGACTGTTCTGAGAATACTTTCACTATTTGTTTGATAAAGAAAGGACCTAGCTCAGCTATGTTTGTGGTTCTGTTTGTAGCACAGATGATGAACTCTTGGACCTTTAGCATCATAGCCAACGCCTTAATTTCTAGCAAGTGGTCTGTAGGCAGCTTGTGTGTGCTTAGTTTGCTGCTGTGTTTGGAGTGAGCTGCTGCACCTTGAGTATTTAGTGGCTCTCCTTAGACAGAGTGGGCTGCTGCTTGCTAGCAGCATGTTAAGTGACAGTGGCAAAGTTTGTGTCTGAAATAAATTCATACCCCTATTGTTTAGCATTAACACTGGGAGCTGAGTTGGGTGCTGTTGAGAACTGATTACCATTATCATCTTTTTTTATATGAGTTATGGCAGAGTATTTCAAAAGCATACTTCTGAATATAACCTCAGCATATGAGCCTATTCACTGCTTTCGTTGCTAACTTCTGTTGCAGATGCACTTAACTTGAGCTAGTTAGATCTCTCACCTGTATTTCTTAATCTTAGCAAAGTTTGAAGACAGTATTGAATATTCTAAAGAGAATTATGTCTCTTGATTATCTGGCTAAATGATAATGTTAGAAGACAATGGTGCACTGATGGTACCATTCATGTTGTTCCACAACATGAATTTAAAATGACTGCAAGTCATGGCACTATCCCCTGTACTGGCAACTCATCCGTTCATCGAAGATTTCCCTTCATTCCTTTTCTGTAGTCTTTTGCAGTCTTGCACAGTGGGAGTGGAATGCTGCCAGGGTTGACTGAGCGACTTGCTTGGCGTGGATAGTAACAGTTCTGCAGTGGCTGTGGCTCCAGACAGGGGTCTGGCAGCACCCATTCCTCACCTGCTCATCGCTGCTTGCCAGGCACTGCTAGTGGTGGTGGTTCAGTGCTCTCCCTTAAGCAGCTCTAGGTAATATATGAATGTACCAGTTTTGTGCTAGCGTAGTTATTTTTGTTAAGAAGGATGTTTTTTCTTCCTCAGACAATAAATTAGAAAAATGACTGCCCTTAACACAGTGTGGTGTGGAATGGTTCTCAAACTACTTCGCTAGCAAGCAGGCAGGAACTAATTTTTCCAGCCAGGGGAAGGGAGCCCCTTCTACCAGTGCATTTGATCCGGAAAGGGTATGTGTCTGGGCTTGTGGTTGGCAGGCAATAGCAAGCATCTCAAAGACAAGCGTGTTACTTCTCTCCATGCAATTTTATGGAGTCGGGCTCTCTACAGCATATCTAGCGTGGTTTTGCTAATGCCAGGTTGACAGGACTGGAGAGAAAGTGTCACAAACACAAGAGCCATGAGAGCAGCTGGCTTTTATTAACAGCAGTGACTATCTAGGTTTGCATGCTCTTGTTTCATTGGGCTCCTTTTGGGAGGTGGGAAAAGGTTTGTGTTTCTGCCAGAGTAAGGGAAATTAATATAAATATTTTCTGTATTGGAAAGAAAAACTAACAAACTTGGTTATGAGGGCTGAACAAGGAAGTAAGGTGTAACTCCTCATGAGTTTTGTTAACAGCAGATAGAGTTTCTTCAGTTCTGGAGTCCATGTAAAATAAACTTAATATTTACAGGTTTTTCAGAACTAGACAAAACAAAGGTGTGAAGAACAGGGTTTAGCTTTAGATAAATGAAACATAGTAACCATGGTCTCTAATGTTAATTTATGAGTTGTGCATACTTCTTAAAACCTTGTGTGGCTGACATGGTGAGAAGTTTTGCTGACAAAGATGATGGCCTGTTTTGAGGATAACTTCTCATAAGCAGTTCTTATGTTCCTCAATATACTTTATAGATTAAGGATATAATCTAAAATTAAAGATTAGGAGGTGAACTTTACCTAATCTAAAATCTGAATAAAAATTTTGGAAGAAATTTTTTTTTTCAAACCTTCATTGTTAGTCAAGAAATTCTGAATTAATTGATGCTTTAACTGAAAAGGAGAAGTCTTAAAAATTGTGAAAATACTTGAATATTCCTAACTCTATGTTCAGGGTAGGAACTTAGTCTTGATTAAGCATGCCAGCTGACTATGAAAAAATTTTAAATTTTACTGGAAATAAAAGACAGGAATTCATCTACAAGACTAGACACTAATAGTTACATGTGTCTTTTTACCACATCTCAGCTGTTTTTCTGACTCTTTGGAAGGACAACTTTTTTGCTCTGAGGGAATCAAATTTCTTGCTTCTGAGCAAGGGCGCCCCATTAGTTACAAAACCTGTGGTTGTGTAAGGGCTCAGCACAGCCTCCCTTGATTATTCTATCCTGAAGAAAGCTAGTAATATGTTCAGCTAGAGTACGCCACATTTTCACTTTCTGAAGTCAAGTGTAGAGAAAAAAGAGGTTTGTGATTCTAGGATTGATTTCAGACTGTGCACTACTTCTGTCTAAAAAAATGCACTTTATCTCTAGTGCAGCAACCTTGTGTACTCCTAGGAAGCATTGCAATAGGTTCAGAATATCTTGCTTATGGCACAGACCTATCTATGATTACAGAGTTGATTATGTGTAGATTAGGTGTACTAATGCAGTACTGATAAAGTGCTCTGTGCTCGCTTGTCATAGATGGATATGCAAGTAGGGTTTGGTTTGCTGTGGCTTTCACCAGCTCCTGCAACATCCCAGGGTCCTTTGCAGCCCTCAGATCTGTGAAGGGCATCGAGTTTATATTGCTTTTTGGAATTGTTGAGGTCAGCTTGAGTTTTCAGGATTGTAGAATAAGACCGTGGAAGTGACAGTGCTGGTGGCAATAGTACTTGGAATCTGAAGGAGTCAGAAAAAATTTTGGCCAGTGAAACTGCCATTGGACAATTCACTCTGATGGGATGGTCTTTGAACTAGTATCATGAGAAGGAGTCAGAGAATAGAAGTGATTTGATTTTAAAACCTTAAAAGGTAGTGTGTTGTGTTTTGACAGAACTGTTGAATCAGTTGCTTTTGATGAGCCAAGGTGTCCTGGAGTTTGAAAAAAGCAAGAACAAATTATGTCTGTTTCTTTGCTTTTACCAGTTATTTGCACTAGGGTGCATAATTTTTCTCTTAACTGTTTTGAAGAGGTAAGACTTGTTCACATCATAAGCAGGCTGTAAGAATTACTTGTGGGTTAATAAATGTTTGAAATTCAGAATCTTGTACAATTACCAAGAGAATTCAAAATTAAATTATATTACGATTGTTTTTGGTAGTTTTGAGAGAGAGGAGAAATGACTTTTCAGTAGATTTGAGCTTCAGTGTAACTTCCTTTGAAAATAAAGTTCCAAGATGCCTGCTAATGGCAGTGAAACTTGGAGTTTTTTGTCAGTAGCACTGTGCCAGTTACTGCTCATCTACTGTGGTGTAACAAAACTAAAAAACCTGATGTTCTCTGGGTATGTGTTCTGCATCTCAGTCTTCTCCTCTTGGCACTCCCATTTGTGGAACTTACACTCTCATATTGGCTTGCACATCTCCAATGTCCCTGGTGGGCTAAGCCTGGCTGTCCCAAGGTGCCTATCTCCAGTGCAGGGTGACTCCTGCACCTCCTGTAGCAGGCTGCCTATGCTGTAATTGATTTGACACTGCTTGTATTGCCTGGGTAGCTGCTAAGCTCCTGGGGGCTGGTGTCTCTGAGGTCTGGAGGGGAGTGGATGTTTTTTCTGGCAGAACTAACCCAAGTTCCTCTCCCGTAAGGCAACTGACTTTCATAAAACCCACAGGAACAATGTCTTTGAGAATGTGGTATCATTGATAAATGTCAGTCAGGTAAAATAGTGGGCCAGATGTTATTTAGCAGTTTAAAATCTGTATGCTGTAGTTTTCCATGCTGTCTTCATATAGGAAGTCATGGTACTTAAATGCTTTACAGTGTTCTTAATTACTTAAAATCACATAAAGCTAAAAATTGTGCCGGGTATACCAGGTTCTTATCCCATCTCTGAGAGGCAGTAGCCCTGCCTTGTGCTTTGCTGTAAAGATAATGCTGCTGCATTGAAACATTAAGAACTGGTCATACATCCTTAAGCATCTGGAAGTGTATAAGCAGAAAGGAGCTCTGTTTTTTTTTAACCTTGTTGGCTAAGTATTCTTTAAAAAAACCACAGAAAATGAAAATCAAACTACCTTCATGCAAACATTGGTAGGATTGCAAAATTTCATTAATTTGAAGGTTTTGAAGGTTGTGATCTACTTGAAGTTAACATGCCATTGAATTCCAGTAAGTTTTTCTTTTGAATGTCCTTATGTCAAATGAAAGAGTTCTCTGCTTCATAAAACATTGCTCCCAGTAATTTTTTTCATTATTTGATGTGTGCTCAGACTATGCAGATAGGGATTTTGTTTTTTAATAGGCCCTGAAGGTTAGCTGGATTCTGTGCATGCATGAAATGCTTAGCAGCCTTGAGCTAGAGTATTATCTTCTTCCAGTTCATCAAAGGCAATGCTATGTGTTATGCCTATTTTAATATTCACTTGATATATTTATTTGTTGCATATAAATATGTTGTATATATTGTGTTCAGAGAGATGCTGGAATTCAAGGGAGAACAATTTTGAGCAACTGATTGCTGCAGTTGTCTCAATCTACCACAGAAATAACTAAAGTGTTAATAACTAGTGCTAAAATGTTGTAAAGGCCTAATTTCCAGTTGAAGGATATGTTTCAGCGTTTTAAAATAATATTCAGGAACATTATGATTTTAATACACTATCCATCAAATGAAATTTTGTGAACTGCTCTGTAATGCAGTATTTGTACAGTCTAAGCTTTCAGAGGAGGAATAAGATCCAGCAGTTACTTTATTTGTAGATGAAGGCTTAACTGCAGTAGCCATTTATTTCACCTCAATTACTGTCTTCTAAATTTGCTTCTGTTTGATGTTTTTCTGTGTCTCAAGTCTGGACATTAAAAGGTGGAAAAAATTGCTCATTAATTTAGAACAAAGTCCCTCAAACTTAACAAGGCTGAAGTATATTTACATGTAGTGCTTAATGCTGAAAACAAGACTCTAGGCTGAAACTAGCTGTATGTAATTTGATTAATTAAAACCTCATGAACTTTTAATACCCCTGTTTATAACTCATTTTTAATACAGGCCTTCATTTTAATATTTCCCCAACTATGTCCATCTGACAACTGTAGAGGGTTGTTTCTTATTTGGTGTTAAATAGAGATGCAGTTGAGACTGCATCTCTAACAGGTAGGATTGTTAAGTCAAGAATAATATTACTTTGATCTTTCTCTGGATCTAACTTGGTTTTTCATGTCTTTCTTCTCTCCGTCTTTGTTCTGTCCTTGTAAAACACCAAGTGATCTGGTTTACAACAGTTGGAAGATTGGGGGGTTTTTTCTTTTTTCTTTTTTCTTTTTTTTTTGCTGCTTTGTGTTATACTCATTCCTAGCAGGTTTCTGCAGGAAGTTCATTTGCACCAAGGTTTCTGGTGATCTCTTCATGAAGAATATGGGGAGTCACATTCTAGTCTGTATGTTGTGTTTGCTCACAGTTTTTGATGATAAGGAGTTCAGTTTTGGGGTAGCATTGTAAATTGAAGTGTAGGACTTTGGATAAGAGTGTTTTTAATATTTGTGTATAAAAGAAGACTTCAAGCATTACTTGGCTCAATTTTTTTTTTTTTTAAAGCTGGTACCCTAAGGATATGTTCACGTACCTTCCTGCCTTTGAAAATTGCACTGAGCAAGCAACTCATTTCCATAAAAGTCAATGGAAAAACAGACAGCTAAACACCTCCCATTAGCTGTTAAAATACTTATACAATTTTGTTCATTCCCCTAAACAGTGAAAAATAAGTTTAGCTGATGACCATAACACTTGTTAAATGAGGTATTGTACTTAAATAAACAGACCTCAAAATGTGATTGGGATTTAGACATTGGTAGTGTTATCCAAGCATTAGAAAAAAATTGATATATAACTGAGTTTTCAGTTACAGATTATTCCCCCATCCCCATTGGAACTTCAGGGACAGGGCATGTCTTTGGACCCTGTTAGCAAATATTAAAAGTTCCATGGAAAAGTCGTGTTCTGCAACCTCAAAAGAATAGAGAAGTAACACATCACTGAACTGTATTTGGATGTTGAATGCTGTTTCGTGGTTTCTTTGACCTTAGAAAAGAATGGCTTTTTGTTTGCAATCTGTAAATTTTCTTACCACTGAGTATGAACTTTCTTCTAAACTTGCTTCAATGTTTCCAGTTCTGAAACAGGCTGACCTTGTACGATAAACATTTGCAAGGAGTGGTTGCGGGGTAGGGTAATTTCTGACCTTGAATTTTATTTATGATTATTTGTTAAAATTTAAGGCATTGAAATTCATTTCAATGATTTTCAGTAATAATGCTTCTAAAAATACAGGGATTTTTCTTTTTTTCTTTTAGCTTTGGGATTGTTTTGTTTATTAGAAGCAAAATTAGGGTTTATTGAAGTAAATATAAATACAGATTATATATAGATACAAACAGATAAATACCAAATGACTTGGCTGTCTATAGTCGCAGTACAAAAATAACAACTGGTATAATGTACGTTCCTGGACTGACATCTTAAAACTACATTTCATCATTTTTACCTTGCTTGACCATGTTGCTAAGAGCCTACCTCAATCCAGTCACTGAAAGTAAGTGGATGTTTAAATTTTAACCCACTTACTGCATATTATATTCATGGATTAACTATGGTAAATTGGAAAAATTACATATTTTTATAATGTCACCACAGAAGTATTCTTCCTTCTTGGAGCTTCCTGCCAACTAACCTTTTTTTGTGTGTGTGGGGTCATAGCTCCAGTTAAATCAGCCCTAGACATGCCAGTGTTGGCTACATAATCATGCTTTGTTCTCTTCATAGTGCCTAAATCTGTGTTTTGGCAGGTGTGCTATTAACTCAGAGCTGATAAATCGGCCCTCCCTCTCAAAAATGTAGGAGTGAATGCTTCATTGCTGTGGTTCATTATAGGACAAGCTAACCCTCAGAACTGGTTATATTTTAGTTATAAATGTTTAGGCAGTTCCGTGATTTTCTTTTCTATTAGGATTAGATGCCACTGTTCTTCCTGAAACTAATTGCTTTTATTTCCTCCTGTATTATATAGAAAGGAAAAAAAAAAAATTGTACTTTTTAACTCATCGCTTAATGTTACACTAATTATTGGGACAAACAAGCAGTTTTCCCTTTCATTTTCTCAAGAGAAAGATAGCACTGTCAAGTTTGCAGAGTTCTTACTTCAAAATAAGTGTTTTTACTTTGCTACTGAAGATCAGAGTTCTTGAAAATGCACAGTCCTGAGAGGCTTCTGAAGAAATTGCAAGGATGGAATGCAGGAATCCTACTCCACAGAATATATTTTGATGGGATTTTTTTTCCTCCCAAGTTTTGTATTAAAAAAACCCAAAAAAACATTGGGCTCAAAAATTGTTATTGTTTTTTCTGCTTTATTTGGAAGCAGGTAGTTGGGCAACTTTTTTTTTTTTTTTTTGTTAAAACAGTAAGACTCTTTCAAATATTCTCTATAAAAGAAACTGACGGCCTAAAATTCTTTATAAAGTGTAACCTATTAAAATTCCTCATAGAAATTATGTTAAAGCAGTTGCATGTTAACTGATGAGATTCTAAAGGAACTTAGTGACTAAACATGACTTAAGTATCTATAGCCAGAATTTGGATTCTTAGCAGTTGGCATTTTCAAAGGGACCCAGGATTTTTTTTCTGTCTTCAGTTTATTTAATGGGTTCTTTTCAATAGTAAATTTCATCAGAGGTGATTTTATAATGGAAAAAACCATAGCAAAGCTGGATCCTATCTTTAAATCTCTGACTAAAATTAGGTGTAAAAGGGTTGACCTGTTTCTGAAATGTTGCTTGACCTCCCACTTGTTGCGACAGGTGATGTTTGGCTTCCTTGAGCAGCTGTAGCTGCATGAGGAGGCCTCCCCACCTACCTCCAGGCAGCTTCTCCCCTCTCCCACCTGTCAGCAGAATCTACACATCTGTCTCTGCCTGTGTGGTCAGTAGGTCAGGTTAAGTCTTTGAAGAGATCCAGCAGGAAACTACTCTAAGCTGGTTTATTTGCAGGCTTCATTTTCTGCTGAGCTATCTGGCTGGGTGAGTCCCCCAAGACTACCCAGTTGCTAGACTCAGTCGGGGGGGAAAAGCTGTAAAGGGTGAGGGAGTACAAATGAAGAGGAGGTTGAGGATAAGTATTTCAGTGGCAGCAGGCTCTTACTGTCTTGATTGTGACATCAGCCTACACCTCTTTACTTAAGTTTTGCTAGTAAGTCACCTTTAAAAGTAGAATGACTTCTTAGTTTTTCAGGTATGTATCTTATGTATTTGTATTAAACTTTATTTCATTTTGATGTGACCATTTTTTGTATTAAATACTCTATAATTTCAGCACATCAAATGCATCTTGAGATAGATCACAAAAAATAAAGCAACAAGGAAGTTTGTAATTGCTGAGAGTAATATGTTATGATCAGGAAAAGTATGCCAACTATGTAAATACTTCCGTATACTCAGAAGCTTTGTATTCTTCTGATTAGCTTGAAATATAAAATTGCATCGAGTCATGTTCTATTTACTTCAAAAATATAACTATAAATCCAAGCCAAATTTAAATGAAATATTCATGGCTTTAAAACTAGATAATGAAAAAGTGATTTGACTAATGATAGCTAAGTTAAACTGTTAGTTCTGAAGGAAGGTAACCTCTGTCAGCTCTTGGCACTGGATGCCATTTGTGAAATTATAAACCTCATCTGCATTGCTTGGTAAATTCTGTATGTTGTATGACATATATTGATTTAGGGAATGGCCATGTCTTAAATTTGAGTTAGGGAGGAAATTAATATGTTTTCTCGAAGTTTGTCTTGGGGGAAACTACACCTGATGTATTATATATTGACTAAGACTTTTTATGCAGTTTGAACATAATAGCTTTAGTTTGCCTTATGTTTTGGGGTTTTTTTAAGAATAGGACGAAGTTCCTTAAAAAAATAAATCACTTTCATAACAAATATGGTGTTCTTTAAGGAATGGATTCACAGCCACTTTGTTCTGCAGAGTTTGAAACTAGAAGATTGTCTTAGTAATTCACCACCTGTTAGCCTTCTCATCTGCCTCGGTCTTGGCCACTTTATTTTAGTTTCTATTTTTGAGGTTTTTTTTCTTCAGAGCTGCCTTTTAAAAATAGCAAGCAAAGGAAGAACTTAAAAGAAAGTAATTGCTGTTTCAAATAAGTGGTGAAGTTCCTGGTAGGTACCACACAACTGAATGTTTTGAGTTTTAAAGCTAAGTTTCAGTACTGACTGATTTCCATGTAACTGTATGGAGGAATTGCTTTAATGAGGTCGTTTTTCTTAAATTTAGTATTTACACAGGAGAGCTAAGTTTAGTATTTTATTTAAGAGAACTTGACAATGTTTAGTGTCCAGTCTGCTTTTGATTTTTTGCTGATGTAGTATCCAAATCCTGAATTTTTCAGAATTTACTGCTGATCTAGTGTTTAAATTATGATTATTTGAATGTCTAATTATAAATGCTTGTTACCTCTAGTGCTTCCTTTTACAGCACAATAGAAATTTCTGTTTTGCATTACAGACCTATCTGAAGAGCAAGTGAAGCACAAATGGCATGCAGTAAAGTAACTTGCAGCATCTGTAGTGTGTGCCAATAACTTGTTAAAACTGCTTCTTTCTCTCAAGTTTCCATTTGCCCAAAGTTGCTTTAATAATAGTTATTAAAGAAGTGAAGGGGAAGCAAAAAATGGTGATGCAAGGTATGCTGAAGCTGTTGAAATCTTTTGTCCCTTTTCCTCTCTTTCTTTCTCCTTCCATTTTCTCCAGACAGGCAGGTGACTCCCAGTCATTCTCATCCTTTGGTGCTTTTCTTGTGTCACATGTCCTAATATGGGATGTGCTTTTCTTATGAGGTTGGTGTGTATTTGTCAATTCTTGCTGTCAAGGACTTTTTATGTCAAGTCTCGTCTTGTTTTGGCTTTCCAATCGGGAACACTTTGTTCAGGATTTTTTTTTTAGTATGTGTTGGCTCCTGTGAGGTACATTTTTTGGGTTGTTGGGGTTTGGATTTTTTTTAAAGCTGGATGTTTTTAGACAAATGCATTTAAGAACAAACTGTTCCTTTCAGTTAAGTGTGAAAATGAAGAACTGGTTATATGCCTGCTGTAAAGGGACATAGATAATAGAGGAGCACAGTATCCACAGAATAAAAAAGTCTCGTGCATATGTAATCAGTGTTTAAAGGATAAAATTTGCTTGCTGATGGTGACCTCTGAACTTAATCCAGTGAGACAATCATAATCTTACAGATACTAACTACAGAGATAACAGAACCCATCCTGGAAACCCACAGGAGAAAAGGAAGGTATTTAAGAAGCAGTGCTGTGTAGGCAGAAGTATGATCTTTTGTACGTACAGAAGAGTTCTGATCGGTAAATGTTTTCACTGTGATAATTATTTGTGGCTCACACACTTAATTTTTTCACTGTGGTACTTGATCTACAGTTTAATAAAACCAGGACATGGCTTCTATAAGCAATGATGAAATTTTAATTTCCAATTACAATTGGAGCCAATTAACAGTTCCAAGTGATGGGTCTCTTAATATGGACAAGGTATTGTGTTTCATTAACTGAATATATAGCATTTAATAAGGTTTTTTTCTGCCTGTTAGACCCCAGGTGAAGATGCAGGGTCACCCTGCTGGTTTTGTTGCATGTTGATTTAGTGAATTAACAGGAACCAGATTTGCTTGCAAACAGTTGGAGAGGGACCTGCCAGGGTGCGGGGGAACAGAGACAGTAGCACCATTGTCTGGACAATCTTTATTTGCAAATAGAGTTGTATAGCATAACAACTTTCTTTCCTCTGTAGTGTTCTCAAAGAATGACTTTATCAGTGGTGGTAAATGTAGTGGATATGTAGGCATTCTTACCTATAATCATAGTAACTTAAATAGCTGTGGTATTAAATAGCTTATATTTGCAAAACCCATGATAGTCACCTATTTAGCAAACTGCGGATAAAGTAGCAAGAAATGGTTGGTAGAAATTGACTAACTGTCTCAGTTTGAGACAAATTAGCAGGAAATGTCTGAAATTAGGAAAATAAAGTTGCTTAATGCTTAATTTTCAGTATTAACAAAATAGGTAATAGAAAGAGGGTATAATAGAAAGCATAAAGATGATAGGAGGGACAGAATGGAGTTGAGTATTTCAGGATGATTTCTTTTTAAAGTTTAAGCGTTAGAAGATAGTTTGAATTCAGTACATCCAAACTATTAAAAAGGTGTTGAATCCTTTGTCTTGGCTTCTCTCAGAATACCTTTTTTTCTTAATTATTTTATATGGCTGGTAACTGAAAAAAGTCACCTCAAAATGCTGGAATGCATTGTTCATGCAGTAAAACTGATTTTAACTCTATGAAGTCTTTGGATTTCAAAAAAATTTTCAAATGGAGTGTTGTATTAAATGGGGACTTTGGCTAGGTAAGATTGGAGAAATACAATCTATATGTACTTAGAAACAAAAAGAAAATTATGATAGTAGGAAATAACCTGCATTTAAAGAGTAGCATTGAAGAGCTCACTTCTAGGTAGAGGTTTCCTAGGTGTGCTGCCAACTAAAATGGCTGTCCAGGCCTCCCTCAGGCTTGCTGTAAATACTGTTTCTTAAGTTACATGAATTTTAAGAAATAAAAAGGAGAGAAGCTGAGGCAGGAACATTAGCCTTTTATTTAGAATTATGCTTTAAACAAAGTGCTTACAGTTTAAATGGATATTTCTGGTTCTTCTCTAGGCTTTCAGCTTAGTCTTGGAAGTAGCATTGGGGGTATCATTCTGTAGCCTGAGTTTAGCAGATGTGCACCCCCAGGGATCTAATTTGTCTAAATGTGCTCTGTTCCATTATTTCTGGCTTATCTGTCTGGCTCTTGGTTAATTTTTCCTTTTCCACAATAAAATGTCAACTCGAGCTCACAAGAACAGAGACTGCAGTTCTTGTTCAGCTCTGCCCACACTTGGTCTGCCACTTTATGCATATCTCGCCTTTTGCTCACCTCAAAGAGAGCTTTACTGCCAGAGTGGAAATGAGCTTGGAAATGAGAGTGATGGGATGGGAATGGCACAGAAAAAGGAGTGGTAACTGGGAGCATTTGAGGGGGATTTTACTGGGACCTATGCCTCCTTTTCAAGACTAAATTCTGTGCCTTTCTTGACCAAGAACATCTTGTATGGAAACAGTAGTGGTATGGCAAAGAGTTGTTGCTGGTTCTGTTCTAATTAGAGGAACACAGACTTGGGAAGTACTGGCTGGCTCCGTTGCAGTCTTGGGCAAGTGTTAGATTTTGGTTTCTAAAAGTGTGCTGAACATCTTATCTGCATACTGTTACACCATAAAATATTTGCATGTTGCTGTAAGATCAGTAGAAAAATATTCCAGCTGTGACAATGATCGTGCAGGAAGCAAGAAAGATTAATGGCACTATTTCAGGAACCATTAATAGGAATGTATTTGGATCTTGTGACTTTTTTGAGGAGTAAACTGTGCTTTACACTGCAGAGGAGGGCTGAAAGGGGGATGGGAGAAAAGAGGCAATAAAATTCCCCACCCTGGTAGCTCCAGATCTAGAACTGAGTGTAATCACAAGCGTGCCTGTAAGACGGACCAGCCAGAGCACCTAGGAAAATATTTTGTTGTTAAGAGCACCTGCATTCTGTTTCTAGGTATGGGTAACTTCTGTTTTCGTAACTTCTCTAAACCTTTGTTTAGCCTAGCAAAAAGGACAAGCTCTTCTGATTTTATCTAAATAAAAGACATTACTAGATCCTAACTTCTGTTTTCTATATCTGCTTCAGTTCCTGTTGTTGGACATGTCTGTGCAGGTTTAGTCATTCAGTATTTCATATGAGGTATTATGCTTTGTAAAATTCTATTGATACCTCCCTGTTTCTACTAAACAAACCATTTTTTAGTGCCTTTTAGAATTATTGAAAATAACATCCCTTTGTTGCCCAGCTGTAAATGTTTCTGGGCATGCACTGTCTCTTATATTCAAGGAGTGCCTGTTATATGGCACCCAAGCCTCTCCTCTATGATGTTAGTAAATTTGCTTTCCCCTTGATCTCATTGCGGAAAGGTGGAGTCACAAAGAGAGATGTACTAACTCAGAATTTAGTTCAAAATGGTGTTGCTGGAAGAAATCATGTGCAACCTTTAACTACTTGGTCATTGTTTTATTTCTGGCTGTAGTACGTGGATCCAAGATAAGTAAGGACATAGGATTTTCCTGCGTTTCTGCATACCTAATAGAGTCTGTGGGTTTTGGTGGGTTTTGTTTTCAAATAGTCTTTGTACATCTAAGTATTTTGGGCTGTGCTTGCCAGGAGCAAAGCTCTAATGTAAGTATGAACTTCATTCTTTGTGGAAAATAAAAAGTTTGAAAAATATTGAAGTAAACCCAAAAGTGCTGAACTGGCTCTTGCCCAGCTTAACATTACATGTATATTGGAGCCAGAAAAGGCAATTTAAAGAGTTTGAAAAAAGAAACAAGAGACGTGCTGATTAAACAGGGCAAACTGGTGATTGTAACTGACTTCTCCCAGGTTAGCAGCCAGCAAGGGCCAGGAAGCTATGGAAGAGGCAGAAGGATGCTATAGTAGAGGTTGCTAGGCTACTCCAAGGTAAGCTCTTATGGAGTGTTGCTCAGCTATGCTGAGCATTTTTACTGCCCAGCTGCTAAATGTGTGTACGGTGTTGTTTGCCTGGCTACCGGCCGGAAAGGGAAGTTTGAACTGCTAAGAAATGTTGTCCCTTTGTAGGATGAAACTTGGTCACATGCCAGTTATTACCTTTTGCAAGACTGACTGTTTTTGGTTTCGGTCACATTGACTGGCAAGGAATGTCAGGAATTCTGCTGAACATGTTTGAAATGGAATAGCAAACAATAGGTCTTTGATTCAAGTATAAAAGTATAAAAACTGTTGCATGAATTTAACCTGTTCTGGTGGTTCTCATAGGTGAGCTCTTGCTTTGTCTGTACCATTTTGGCCTTCATTTCTTTTGCTTTGTTAAGAAGCTTATTGAAAATGGAATGTGAGTTCTTTTCCTTTTATGTGGATTTGATGTAATTTCTGAAATATTTGTAAGAGTTGTTAATCTGTACCAGTGAAAATTATTTCTTTCAATTGCAAATGCAAGGTCATCAGTTTTTCTTCTGTAAGGGAGGATAATTCTTCATCTGCTTTTTTGTTAATGGGTTTCCTCTACTGTGTTTGCACTACATACAGGTAGAAAACACACGTTTATGATTCTTACATGTAATTTAATCTTTAGTCTTTGTCCCAGGAGATCATTTTAACAGAAATTAAAAACTAACAGTTGCTCTCACAAACAGTGACAGAGGAACTGAATATGGAATTAAAATTATGGTGGGTTAAAATGATTCCTTTCCATCTGTTGTCTCCCTCCTTGTGAGCTCTAACACTATAACCCTTCTCTAACCCTGTTAGAATTAACTTCTAACAAGAAGTTCTCTTCCTGTAACACTGTTTCCTGAAGAGGTACTACGACTCTGCCAGTAATGTTGTCTCATGAACAAGTCAGACACTGCAGAGAGATGCAACATCAAAAAAAAAGATAACTTACTCTTTAACATGCATGAAAGTGCAGTGTGTATAACATGAAAGGGACTGTATCCAAGTCCAGTGGCCTGCTGCCAGTTGGGGACTCCCAAGACAAACTAATTCCCCTGATATATAGTTTCCCAACTTTGTTCTAAATTGTGGCCCAGGGATTTCTTGACTTAAACTAATTTTTTTGATACAAATTCCCTGTATCAAGTTGACTTCTGTGAATTTGTGTAGATGCTTTTTAAATCTATGTTAAATAATAATATTTACACACCGTGCCAAGAATTTCAAAGTTTACTTATGTGTTGTGTGAACAACAGACACGTGTTTGATTCTCATCTGCTGATTTTACCCAGTGGAGTCCATTTCTTGTAGTGAGAAACTTTGAACAATTATTGTCTATAGTTTTCTTCATTAGTGAGGCATTGTTATATAGATTTTTCTTTGCAAATGTTTCTTTTCCTGTAGCTGTGGTTATGTTGTTTTGAGCACCCTGCTTGTGTCTGTCCCCGTGCCTCTTTCAGTTCAGTTACATGCTTTCTGAGATGAGTAGGGACCAGGATTAGGTGCAGTATCAAGAATGGCTTTTATACAGTGACATAATGTATCCTGCTTTGGTTTATCAGTCTTCTATAAGAATTCTTAACATTTGTTCTTGGTTTACTCTTGCTGCTGTTTTTATTATTCCAGAATCTTACTGCAAAGTGCGTAATTTTCTGACAGCCTGTCATCATCTGGGATATTAGGATTCTGGACTTTCTTAAATGATGTGATTTACATCTCCAGTGTATTTCTTGTGCTAATTTAATATAGGCTCCCACAGTTGCATAAAGAGGTCATGACTCTGTACGTATTTCTTGGGTTTATAGCTTGGAATAGCTTAAAATGATCAAAAAAACATTTTCATGCATATAAAAATTGCAATAATATTTTCACAACACTAAAAGTATACAATTTTCTGTGCAGTACAAGTTGTATGTGTAATTAATAACAGGAATGGATTTTTTTTAATTGCCATTGCTTTAATTTACAAACTCAATCTTTTGCAGTTTTGTTACTAGAGAAGATGGAACATGATGACATTTGTAATAAAACTCTGAAGATTACAGACTTCGGTCTGGCTAGAGAGTGGCACAGAACAACCAAAATGAGTGCAGCAGGAACTTATGCGTGGATGGCTCCAGAAGTTATCAAGTCATCCATGTTTTCTAAAGGAAGTGATATTTGGAGGTAAGAAGTTTGTCTGCTGAAGACCATGTCTGGTGGAAGTGTATTGAGGGTTTTGAAAGAATTTAATTTTTTGATGGTTTGCTAGGTTTTTGCCTCAGCATGTGGCCAGTTTAGCTCTTCTAAGAAACAAAGGTATTTTTTAGTATCTACTTCACTTGTTATACTTTTTATTATCCGTTACTTACAAACTGGGGGAGAAAGAGGGAAAATAAATATTTTTATTTCTTTAAAGCAAGCTCTCATTAAGAGAAGCCTTTAAAATATTTGTTGGTTAATATACCCCACTATTTTTCCGGAGTCTTAATATAAATAACTGTATGCTCTTGATACATTAATGTATGATTGATCTCATTTTATGTTAGATATCTGAAAACATTCAATCTGCTTAAAAAATGGGACCAACCATTTATTACCTTATATGTCTGATAAATAAAAATAAGGTGCAGACCAGAACTTTGCCAAGCGTTAACTTGAATTAGTGCTGTTTTTAGGAATCTGGAATGTGATTGTGTGTAAAAGTTAATACTAGGTTTAAGCTTCTACATTTATAGAGATTTTCCTTCCAGTAGCTGGAATAAGGATAGTGTATTCAGCACAAAGTTGTTTTAACTTGCTCTCTAATTTTAAAGGTGGGAAACGCCCTGTGTTAAATTTGTGAATTTCTTGTTTAAGATGTTATTGTGGATAATATAAATAATATGGCTCTCACTACTGATGCTATTTTTGAGTGGTGTAGTGTGGGATATATGTATTGTAGAAAGGTAATTTAAACTTTAGTTTTAATTTAGTTCTGTTTTGTGAGTGCAGAAAAGCATTGATTGCACAGTAGGCTCTAAAAGCTGGTGTGCCTCACCTTGAAAAGTGTGTGTTTCTTTCTTTTTGATATGTTTTCTCGGAGGGATCCAAGATAGCTATTTGGGGAAGGAGGGGAGGACTTTAATGTGTTTTCTACTGCTGGTTTATGCATGTTCTGTATAGTATAATTCTTAAATAGGGTCCTGTTTTGCTTAGATGCATGATGTTCTGCAGCATGAAGCAATACTTTTGGTATTCTTGGGGTGATTCTGTATCTGCACTGCTGTTTTTTGACGCTCTTTTTCTGGAACCAGTTTTATTTGCATCAGTCTCAGTTAATGCCCAGTTGGGAAACATCTTTAGCCTCATTCTTTTTTTTTCTATTCTTTCTTACTTTTTTCTTAATTTTTTTTTCTTTGCGGGATGGAGGTTGGGTGTAGGCGTTTCCCTAATCAGCTGTATTCCATGCTTAATTACAGGTCCTGTCCAGTCTTGTTGCTGTGATTTTAGGTATCTGAGGGGGTATGCTTTGGTGCAATTATTTTATATTCTGCTGCAACATTAGTTTACATTTTTGGAACCTACAGTATTTCTCTTCTTCGCCTTCTCTTCTGCACGCCTCTCTTGTAAAAATGTAAGTATTTAGTTCAATGATGGAAGTCTAACAGGAGAGGTTTTTAAGTAGAAAGGCTGTGTTTTACAGTATGGTTTAGACCTTCTTAGCTTCTAAACATTTTCTGCTCACTGCACCTTGATCTGTCCTGTTGCTTATCTTTACTCTTTCTTTAAAAGAAAAGCAAATAAAGAATACCCTGGTTACAGGAGTGGTTTTTGTTTTAAAAAGCATTCAGGTTACCAATTTAAGTATATGAGTCTCTTTAAGGCAAGAACACAGTATGTTTCAGCAAATTTCTAAACTTCAGTTACACATTCTGAGTGCTAAGGCTCCAACTGAAATCTGCAGACCGCTTAGGGAAAGAAAAGAGCAATTGAGGCTGCTCAAGTTGAGGCAACTCGCACTTCCAGCTAGTCTTGCAGAATCTGCCAGTGTTTGGAAATGTTGTGGGAGTATTTTCATGCAGAGCCTTCCAGGCTCTATGTTCTCAGGTGTCATCCTAGATAGCAGAACCAGTGCTTTCGAGGCGCCCTGCACGTGTATCCTTTTTCCAGACCAGAGCTTTAACTACTGTATTTGTTTTACTTTGGCACATGCTTCCAGATTCCCAGACAAGAGTTCTACTCTTCCAACCCTACCCTTCCATCAATCATCAGACACTTCTGAGTGGTGTATCAGTCTTGGTTGTGTGTGGAGCCTGAAAGTGCAAATATGCCCACAGATTTCCAAGTGCTGGTGGTGTGCTTCAGCAGTGGTCTTTACAGTAATGTGTGTCTTGGTTGTACAAGCCCTTGGCAAAGCCAGGAAGCATGTATTGTTCCACAGAATTAGCAGTTGCTTTTGCCTGGCACCTTTGTATAAATTTGAAGTGAATCATGTAGCAGTACCTAGTAACGTCTGCTCTAGAAGATGGATTGTAAAATAAACTGAGAACTTTACCTTTAGATTTTCAGCTCGTAAAATATGTAAAACCGGCAAGTGTTCACTGGAGTGAGATATATAGGCTTAAATCACATTTGATTGGAGGAAAATAATTTTAATAATGAAAATACTTAACATCTTTTGGGGAGTATATTAGTTTTTGTGGTTTAAAAATGTGTGTTTCTAGGACATGCCTGTGGCCTTTTGCTGAAGATGGAAACGGACATGGCTTTTGCTCTTAAAAAAAAAGCTATTTCTTTTAAGGTTAGGCTGTATGCGTAAGACAATTGTATGTGAACCGGATGAAATTTAATACACCAAGTAGCTACTTGTGTAGTTGAGAGAGTTAATAAGTAGTTGTTTCCCTAGATAATGGCAGATTAGTACCTCCCATAAACTCCAGTGTGTCAAGACCATCATGTCTTTAGGCTTCCTCCTTGCAGCTTTTCCCCCATAGTGCTGGCTCTTGATACTTGATATTAAGACTGCTTTCATTAAAAGGCTATTACTGTGTTGGTGTGTTTAAAACTTTACAGCCACTGTCTTGGCACTGTTGAAGACTCTTTTAAGATTAAAGGTTTGAGTTGTAAATACAACTAAAGCTAATAGTGTGACACAACTTTTTATAAAAGCTGACTTCTTTTTAGTTAAATTTAATGTTTTGCTTAACTTCAGGGTTCATGCTAAAATACATATGGAATAGTCTGAACAAGGGAATTACTTGAATTTAGAACAGAGCGGGTTTTTTTATGCTTTCTCCAAGGACAGAGATGAGCTGTAGTTCAGGAGAATTCCTCCATCAGGCATAAAATGTATATGTACTGCAGGAAGTTTTGTGTTCATTATGGTCAGAATACCACTCTTTAAAACAAATTGGAATTCATTATTTTAACCTTACTTGAGTATACAAGCAAGTGCAAAGATCAGACCAGAAAAATCAGCAGGAAATTATTAAGAAGCGCAAGACTTTTTAAATTCCTTTTTCTTTTGGCAGCAGGTACAGACTGTTTCTTCTGCTTTCTATGGAGTGTTAGCACTGTAAATTCATTAGTTTTTTAAGATTTTATGAGATGCAAAAATTCTCAGACAAATAGACCACAGATAACAAAGCACTGCTGATATTTGTGCTGATATTGTGTAGTTTGCTGTTTTATTATTTATTAGAGTGATGTTGTAAGGTATTGTATAATGCTGACTGATTTTTTCTCATTAAGCAGACATTGATAGAAAACCTTAACTGGTGTGTATTGTTCTCCCTGTCCTATCTGCTCCACATAAGGTGTCATTTCTAGTCCTAAGGGGTGCATAGCCCTCACTTCCCCAGTGCAGAATGCTTTTCTTCTCGTGTTGGAGAGTTCAGTCTAGTCCTGCAAAACTTGCAGGTGGTTTCTTTGCACACTTGGAGAGAAGTGGCAAGAGCAATAGTTAATATTCTATTTTTGTTTTGCCTGCTCACCATACTATTCAAAAGCAGCGATAGGTTGTCCTTTGTATCCTTGTTCTACAGGTACAAGTGGTTCCCTGGCAGGAAGAGAAGTGGAAGAGGTGTGGGGATGAGGGGAGGAGCAAAAGACCAAATCCAGTCATAAAGTCCGCTTTAGGCTAACATTCTGAAATGAGTAATTCCCACTTCCACAGTAATGACTGTGAAAGCTGTCCCATTTCAGTGGTGGTAGAACAGGAGCTCTAGAGCCGCAGCAGCCAGCGGGCTGTCCCAGCCCTTTGTAGGGGCTTGGGTCATTTGAACAAGCCAAGCGCTGGGCCTACAGTCCCAAAGAAGGTAAAAGCAACACCCAGCTCTTCTTTGAGTGGAGAGCATTGCAGAAGTCCTTACGGTTATTGTTACTGCAGTAGGAATTCCTGTGATTCTTGCTTTCTGTACCGGACACTGAGAAAAGATCTCTTCATGCCAGCACCTTTCACTGGAAACAATGTTGTTTTGTTTGGATTTTGTGGGTGCATTTTTTCTAGTTGGAGAAATTAGTTGTGTGTGCATGAAGTAATTTCTCAGTCTTGTTGCACCTTCAGTGGGAGGTGAAGTGACAAGTTAACTGGCCTTCATATATACACACGGGGATTAGAAATGCAAACTGCCAGATAAAGATAAGTTTTCTGTAATCGTTATTACTATTATTAAAAAAAAAAAAAGGAAGTATGTCCGTCTAGGTAAATTGTTGTGAAATATTTGGAAAGGGGAATGGCCTGATTGCTCTGATGAGGATTATTTTTATTGTTTGTTTGTTTGTTGGTGGGTAGAAAGTTGCTTGTTTTCCTGTCATTCAGACCTTATATTGTAAGTCAGATTTATGTGAAACTAGCATTTCTATAGAAGTGGCTTCAGGCTTACATTTTGAGTAGGAGTGCGAGCCAGTCTTAGAGTCACATCCAGTTTGCCTAATCGCTGTAATGGAAAGGTGCACGATGACAAAAGTAGAGCTGACTTAAAGGCATTCACCTTTGACTGGGAAATTCTCATGAATTTCAGTACATGGTTGGACAGATACTTGTTTGTCCTTGTGTTTCTCGTGTTCTTGTTTCTTTCTCAGAAAATAACTGTTGAAAAAAATTACCTTTTGTAGTTACGGAGTGTTGCTGTGGGAACTGCTTACAGGAGAAGTTCCTTACCGTGGCATTGATGGCCTCGCTGTGGCTTACGGAGTAGCTGTCAATAAGCTTACTTTGCCCATTCCATCCACCTGCCCTGAACCATTTGCAAAACTAATGAAAGGTATCCATATTGTTTCTTCCTATGTATTTAAATAGTTATATTTTGGGGGTATGAGATAGTCATGGGGTTGCCAAATAAATACCTCATTTGATAGTGTGCTGTGTACCAAGTATTTTGTTTTTCTTTACACAGCATTCTGGTGTTACAGAGAGTTGGGTGTGTTTCTGAGGGAAACAGTGTTATGATGTTGCATTTAAGTTTTTCAGTGGCAACAGTACAGTTTTTGCTCTGATGTCACAGATTTTGTTTTACATTTAAATTGCATTAGTTTTCATAAATTACAGGATTATACTACAGATTAATACAAGATAAGATTAAAATCCCAAGGGGAAGAATTGCAAATGCCATTTTTCTTCATTGTTTCTTCCTGAGTGTCGCAATTGTTGTGGAAATATTTTAGTGAGAAATAAACATTGCTTCCTAATGGCTATTTCCTTGTGTTTAATGAATTTTTCTAGCTTTTATATGTATCCCTTCTGGACAATATTGCTAGTTTTACTCTTTCAGATGCTAAAGATAGACATGAAAAAATTTACTATTAATGCAAAAGCAATCCTCTGAGTACAAGTAGGTAGATGTCACCTCTGTAAATTGAGATGGGACTGGGGAAGTCTTGCAGGTAAAGAGAACACATTAGGACTTGAACTGCCGTAGCAAGTAGCTTGACATTCACGTAGTTTTTCAAAAAGTTCTATGTGCTATTAAAAACTGACAGGATTTTGATAAATTCTAGAATGCTGGGAGCAGGACCCTCATATCCGACCATCGTTTGCCTTAATTCTTGAACAGCTTACTGCCATTGAAGGGGCAGTTATGACTGAAATGCCTCAAGAGTCTTTCCACTCCATGCAAGATGACTGGAAATTGGAAATTCAGCAGATATTTAATGAATTAAGGACCAAGGAAAAAGTAAGTTGATTTTTCCAATTGCATGGCAGTGAAGGAAGGGAATGTATTTGTGTGTGTATTTATGTGATACGGCAGTTTTGAACTTTTGAATTGTTACTTACCAATGTACTCGTGCAAATATACAGACAGTTGAAAAAGAAAAATATCCACACCTGTCTCCCCAAAGAAAATCGATTGTTGATCTGTAAATGTGGCATTCTAGTAAATGTGGCATTCATGTAAATTTGACTTTCTTAAAATGTGTTATTTTTTTTTTTGTATGTTTATATGTATCACTTAAATTGAATTTATCCCTTAGCTAATCTTTGACTGCAAATTTTCAGCTGGTGTTGAGCATTCTCCTCAGCTGTGGGAATGAAAAGCCTTTCATCCTGTTATGTGACTGTATCCCATGGCTTCTTTTCCAAAAATGAAACAGTGCTTTTATCTCTCTTCTTGCTGAATAGACCAATCGTATGGATGCCTTTCAGTATTTCAGTTTGGGACATATCCTTGCCAGATATTAATAAGGTCAAACATATACACATGAATCAGCAAATCCAATTTGTTTTGTTTGTTACTCAGATTTGTCAATGATCTTCTTTCTCATGTCACGATATATTTGTACTAAATGAGTACTGACTGTCAGTTCTCTTTGTCTTTTGTTATACTTACTTCAACTTGGTTTTAATCACTCTGAGTTTTTTGTTTTCCTTTAGACAACTTGATAAGGATAACAGTTGAAATAGGCCAGGTGTGCTCTTGAGTCCCTGTTAGAAATGCTGCTGGAAGAAACAGATTCCTTCTTTGCGGAAGGAAAGGTTTCTTGCAGTATAATTATTGCCCAGTATATATTTGCTGTTAGTTTTAAT
This sequence comes from Platysteira castanea, assembly GCA_013397175.1. Taxonomy (NCBI): domain Eukaryota; kingdom Metazoa; phylum Chordata; class Aves; order Passeriformes; genus Platysteira; species Platysteira castanea. Next base: position 848,265 of record VYXC01003761.1, on the reverse strand, counting down.
GAAGTGATGGTAGACAAGAAAGGCAGTCATTGAGATGCAGTAACTTGTGAAGAAAATTCATAGAAGATTAGTCACTAACTGACAAAAGCAAGAACTAAACTCTTTTCTTGCAAGTCACTGTTTGTAGCCTTTGGCCTTCACTTATTCCCATCAAATGTCACAGATGGCAGTATGAGGATTTTTGGCTAATGCTGGTTGAGGTATTACATATGTACTGTAATATCAGCATAGTGCTATTAGAATTTACTGATCACCCATAAGTTTGCAGTGTTATTATATCCTTCCTATCTACTGTTTCTTCTACCCTCTGCGTTTCCCTCTTCCATTTGGGTTCACAGAACTGGGTAAGTATGTGGTCTGCTCTGCCTGCAGTAGGCATACAGTGTGCTAGGGCTGAACTGTGTGCCTCAGTAGCTGTCAAATCTCTTCCTTTACAGTTGAGTTATAGTCCCTCTACAGAGAGTAGAGGCTTCCTTTTTTTTACTTGCCATGGGGTCACCAGCTACTGTGTTCACTTGCCTCAACCTGCCATAGAACATGACTCTGTTTTTGGCCCCTCCAGCAACTGCTCAACCAACCATTTTCCTCTTTTTACTCTGGGAGCAATTGTAACAGGCCTTCCTGTTCAGGTTTTTTGTTTATTTTTTGTTTTTCTGGAGGCATTAGTCTTGTATGAGATTTCCTATCCGAGAAAAATCTGACTAAATCAAGCTTAGGATTGAAAAGGTTTGTGAGAAGAGTCATATTTTTGGTGCAAAAGTGAGTTAAGCTCAGTTAGGGAGGGGAAAAGATAAAATGAAATGTACTTTTTATATGCCAGAGTAAGTGCATCTCCAGAGGCATCTACCCTAGTGAGGTTTACTTCTTTAAGACTGAAAACATGTAGCTTTGACTTAGACAAGGTTTTCATATAAACAAGGTTTTTAAATTTGGCACATTATCAATTTTGCTGTCAGCTACTAGAGAGAAAGTAAAGTCTCTAAAGTTTTTATATAATAATAATAATACAAAAATCCTCTGCATGGAATCTCATTCCTCCTGTGAAAGTGGAACTTCTGTAGCTGGAGGAATTTCCTCAAGGGCTTACTGCAATTGAGTGATGGTGACGCCTACTCAAAGAGAAGATCACAATCTTATTTTGACAAATGTTCTTGAGCAACTTTAATACAGAATTCTTTCCAAGCTTCCTTACAATGGGTGTTTTCCTTGTAGAGCAATGTGGGAACATTGCATAACTAATTGCAGTAAGTCTGTTTTTAATTAGTTTATTTGGAAAAGAGTAAATACTTAATCTCTCATTGAGGAAACACTTTTACTTCTTCTAGACCATCTACTATTTCAGGACAGGCCCTCAGTTTTTGCCTGGTTGCTGAGCTTTATGGAATCTGGATTTGAGGGCTGTGAAAGAGGGAAAGTGAACAGTGTCTCCTACTGTACCTTTATTACTCTACTAATACAGTAATAAAGATCTTTTCTATTTAAACTCCAAAGTGTCTTTTTTCTAACTCTGAATTCATGTAGTTTCTGCTTTCAACCCTTGTTTTAGGTTGTCCTGTTTTCAGTGGACAGGAGGAGGAAAGTGAGGATTTGCAGGAGTCTCTAAATTAAGTTATTAAATATCTTTAAAAAAGCAAAACCGAAGCAAACAGAAGAAAACAACCAAAAGCCTTACTTGCTGGCATGAAGACAGGTTCTCTTTGAATTTCCAAGAGACAGAATTGCCTTTAGCGAAACACTGTATGTTAAGTGGGTCAATTAAAAAAAAATTTTGTTTCCAATATTATGTTGAAACAAGCTCACTCAAAATTAGATACCATATGAAATTTGTCAGTCATATCAATTAAATTTTAAACCCATGATAAGCAGTGTACGTGTGCTGTAGCTGTAAAAAAACCCAGAAAGTGTCTTTCTGAAGAACAGACACTTCTCACTGAACCAGTTCGCTTCAGTGCCAACCTGTCTTTTGACATCCACTGTCTTTTTGGCAAGAACATTTGAACATCCCCTCATTTGAAAACACTGAAGTAATATAGTTCAGGAAGTAGGTTTTTTTTGCTTTCACTGTATGAAATAAGGAATTCTTCTGGCATACAACTTTACTGGATACCAGTGAGCAGAAGTAGGCAGTCTGCTCTGAAATAAAAACAAAGACAAACAAAACCAAGGAACACCACAATTATAAAATTGTATAGTGACAAAATTAATTCATTTTAAATAGGAATAAAATTCTTAGATATCCTGAACTTTTAGCATAGCTTTATTTCAAATTATGATTTTCTGAGCTGAATTTCAGTTTCAATCCAGGTGGAATTTACAGAATCATATGACAAATATATGTTGTAAGAAACATATATAGTATGAGTCACATCTAGTTCTCCTTTTCCTGTACTTTCAGTACAGTATTGTTAGCAATATAGACTATAAGTGTTCTGTGTAACTCTGTTCCCTGTGTAATATCCCCCATACTATGAAGGGAGATCTAAAATTAGGGAGGTCTTAAATTTCAGAGATATTTTAGCAGATTTTGGAAGCTGAAGATTAAGATAATTTTAAGATGCTAGGTTTACAGCTGTTTAGCCTTGGGTATTCATTTACCCTGAAAAATTAACTAGCTTCCTTACTAAAGTTTTTCCTTTTCCAAAACTAAAAAAGAATAAAAGAAGAGCAACTTTTCTGAGAGTGGTGGTTGGGAAGTCTGCATGCTGTAATTCAGTGGTTAGTAGCTGTTTGATGTTACAGATACCTGCTAGATTTTAATTAAGAAACAGCTGTCTTATGACTTAGTTTATCCTATTGCACTAATCCACATACAGTGTAATACTGATTGCTTTTCTAGATAGAAAAGTGCTACTTAATACATGGCCGTAAAACAGGAAAGGTTAGAGAATTTAAGATAAAGGCAATAATTTTTTATTCATCAGGTCATTGGCTTTATGTTAAAGTGTAGGAGCTATCCAAGATCAGCCCTCATGCTGTGCAAGAGTTTCTCATCATGTGAAATATTTGACGCACATTTTCTGCTGGGCTGTTACCTGATAATCTTTGACTGCATGTGTTGTCCCCATTGCCACTGCTTACCTGCTTTAAGTAAAGTGACTCAAGTTAAATGGTTAAAAGGAAATCTGTGTAATGCTTGATTCTGAATACAGAATCTTGGTTTACTTGGAATGGAGGACTGGCAGAAGACTGTATGTGCATGTTGCATGTGCATCATAAAAATGTATCAGGAAATACAACCTACTGTGCACTTCGTATGTCCTTTAACACTGCCTTCACATTATTACTTAGTTTTACTTTTGTGAATCTTGTCTTCAGGAGCTTCGATCACGAGAAGAGGAGTTGACAAGAGCAGCTCTTCAGCAAAAATCTCAAGAAGAATTACTGAAGCGTCGTGAGCAGCAGTTAGCGGAACGCGAGATTGACGTACTGGAGCGCGAGCTGAATATCATGATATTCCAGTTAAACCAAGAGAAACCCAATGTAAAGAAGAGGAAGGGGAAATTTAAAAGAAGCCGATTAAAACTTAAAGATGGACACAGAATTAGTTTGCCTTCAGGTCTGCAACTTTTTAAAAGTTCACAGTATATGTAATGATTAAGTATGCCAGCTTCTTCAGTTCCATGATTCATGTTTTCAGTGTTGGCTACTATTTTGTTTTGTTGCTAGGTTCTTCTACTGTAATGCACAGAAGGGTTTGGTAAGAACTGTATAGCTCCCTCCCCACAAGGAAACAGTTTTCATGTATCATATTCTCATCGTGTAGTCCTCATTTCATCTGGAAGAATGATTCAGCTAGAAGTTCATCCCATTTGGAGGGAAAGGTCACTAGCATGAGAGCCACATGATTTAATACTGGTCCAAAGCTCAGACTTTTGTTATCATTGTTTCTGTACAGACAGAAAAGTACCTTTTTAGTACATACCAGAACTTTCTAACGTGATCAAATACTAGTGCTGTTTGCCCTAAACTTGCAAATACCAAGCAAAAAACCAGCGCTTCGAAAGGGCTGGGGTACAGGTGCAGTACATCCAAACTGCACAGTTATTGCAGTCTCAAGTACAACACAGCAGGTACAATCTTCAGTGCCTTATTTCTTGGAAGAAAATATATTAATAGCAGCAGCAGATGATATCAGGATACAAATATGCTATGATTTGAATGTTAGAGCATTCCATTCTACCCATGAATGGGTTAAAATGCCCCCTTTGCAAAGGAGGTGTGTTTGTAGGCAGTGAGAGTCTTTCAGTTCTTAGGGGCTGGTTTAGCGGTGCCATTTTAATGTTGCCACAAGATAGCACTACACAAACTCAAGGTTTCGCCAATGATTGGAAAGCCTTCCTTAGTGGTACCAGCATCCTGGGGTTGATGGGCTTCCTTTCAGGGCCTCAAAATGTGTTATTGTCAGTTTATTGCAAACACAGTAAGAACTTGATGCTATGTTAACACAAGTCTGACCAAATTGTAGCTGTCTGGTAGCTGGAAAGACACAAAGGGGACAGTAGTATCTAGAGTACTATTTCAGCACTATTGAAATAAGCTTATTTTTCCTTACTTTAAAATAAGAGCAAATAAGATAAAAGCCACCCTACAGCCTCCCAGATAAAAATGTTAGATTGATGGTTTTTAGTTAGATTTATGCTGGATTGCAAGCTTCAATTGAGTATTTGGTCCTTTGTTTCCAGTTCTGCTTATATTTAACTTGAAACAGTGATAAAATGAAAACTCATTCAGAATACCAATTAGCTCCTTGTTATCAAGAACATCCAGATGAACTTGTCCGTGAGACAGTTCTATTCTAAGAATAGTGTACAATATAATTGCACTGATGATGGGGATTAGAGGGGCATATTGTTAATTTTAATTTCCTGAATATTTTCTTCCTCAATATTCATGGGGTTTTTTCTTACTGTTTTGCTGTAAATATTTGTAATTCTGTAGTTTGCTGTCATGATTTTCTGACATGAATAAATGTGGCCTTTCTTTGTTAATGCTTTTTTTAATGGTGTATATGAATTACATGTTAAAAAAAAAGACAAATCTGATTTCCATGAGTATTGATTCATTTGAGATGAAATACTGAGGGGTATTTTTTGCCCCTCCTGTTTGTTAGAACCAAAAAGATTGAATAACAGCTTGTGGTATGGATGTGTCTCAGATCAGGTCTACTTGGACCTACTTGCTGTTGTTCATGTTCTTGCAAACCTATCACATGAAGGTGTGAAATCCTGCCTGTTGGACTCAAAATCCAAATTGTTACATTTAGAGTTTTTCAATGTTTTTAATATGTATATCTCTTACATGTATAAATAAACTACATATAATGCAGACTAATTCATTATATAACTTTGTTTTAAGAAGTCTAACAGTACGTTCTTCTGAGAAGTTTTTTATTCAGAACATTAAAACTGATTGGTTTTGCTCTCTTACAGACTTCCAGCACAAAATAACAGTGCAGGCATCCCCCAATCTGGATAAGAGGAGAAGTTTAAACAGTAACAGCTCTAGTCCATCAAGCAGCCCCACAATAATTCCTCGTCTTCGAGCTATACAATGTAAGTCTCCACTCGTTTGATCAACAGAGAGTGTTCCACAAACTTACTGAAATGTTGATAGTAGTATAAGATTCCAGGCAGATTTCTGCCTTATTTCCACATCTCTTGATTGATTCTAACGGTTGCAACTTCTTTGGAAGGGGATATAATCTTACTAAAATGCTAAATAATTTTTAGTAATTCAAAATGATTGTGGATGCTTTAAATGGTATCTTTACTTAATTACTTTTGGAACCAAATTATAAACTGACTGTGATAAAACAAGGACAAATCAAAATTTATGAGAAAAGGCAAAGCATCACATGTAGAACCCAAGTAAGATGGAAAGCAAGTTTGTATTAGGTATTGGAGTTGATAAAGGAAAAGAAAGGTTCAGAATGTAAAGGAGTCTTGTAAGATGGAAAGACCGAAGAATGAGCCAGTAACCCCAACTTTCTTATGTCAAAAGAGAATCAAGCTTTAAGCAGGTATAAATCCAGAAGAAATCTTGCTTTAGGTTTTCTGAAGACAAGAAAAAGAGACAAAAATAAAACTGTGGGTACATTTGCAAGTCTACATTATTATGTATACTGATGACAGAAAGGAAGTATGTTCATGCTCACATAGTGGAGGTACCTGGAATATGATCGTGTTAGTACAGAGAAGCGTGCATTTATATTTGGGAATGACCTATACACAGACAAAACAGTTCCTGCAGGATTCACTGCTTGCATTTGTATTGTCTGATCTATTGTGCAAAGTAGATTGTCTAATTATCCATATTCAGAGAGCAATGCCTTAAGCTTCTCTCTCTTTATGAAATCAGTGGAACCTGTTCCACTGATTGCTTATGGATGTTGGCTATCTTCTCTTGCAAGCGTAGTCACCTGTGAGGGAGATGACTTCAGAATCTGGCTTCGTCAGCTATAAATGAGGAGAAGGGGAAATCAAAATGCATGAGGATTTTTTTCCATACTGTTCTGTAGCTAGTCTAAAGATTGGTTGATTTTTAAAATAGCCCGAAACTTTGTGTAGAGTTCGGATGGAAATTAGATCTCTCATCTCCTTTGGAACACCTCTGCCTTATTAAATCCTTTTCATTGTTAATGTCTAAAGGGGAGAAGTGATGTCTTCTCTGGCACTTCAGTGCTGCAGTGGATACAGTTAGCAGTGGGCACAGACTGTTACTACCTGTGTGTTGTGGATAAAGGAGAGAGGTGGACAAACCCTGTCTTGCTTTTCTTAATGAAAATTTGAGAGGGAAGGAAAATTAAGTGGGTTTTCTTTCAGATGTTAGCTGACAGAGTATCTGTGTTGCCAATAGTTTCCTGTCCTCAAACCGTGGGGAGTTTTTCTGGTTGGTTGGTTTGCTTTGCTTTTTGCAGAAAGGTAAAGAAAGCTTTTCGTAGTAAAATGTCATAATTACATATAAATGATCTCATTTTATCTTTTATTCTTCTTGCTCTGCAAGGGAATGTTTGGAAATGAAGCAAATGTCAGGTATTGGCATGGTTCTGAAAACTTGAGTTTTCTGTGTTTGCTTTTTTAATTACATAGCCTTGTGTAAACTATAGCAGTGCCACTCCTTGCATGTGTGCTAAGTGCCACTGGGGATTTTTTTCTTTATTTGAGCAGGCATTTGTATTCATAGGACTTAAACATGCAGGACAACATAAAGGCTCTCATTTAAAAGAAGTACGTCTGCTTCTGAGTTTGGATCCTTAGGTTTTCCCTAAAAGCTTATCAGATATCTCAGGAGTATCTAGCTGAAACAATTTAACTTCCACACCCATCTGCACCTGTGCAAAATAAATTCCCTTTCCCACAATAATGTTTTATCTTGATTTAACTTCAAAGAGTCTTTGTTTCAAGATGACTTGCTCATATATAGGTGATTTGAACGGGCCTATATAACAACTGTTTACTTGACTGCTTCACTTTGTCATATGCAAGTCTAGCTTTCAAATCTAAATGTTAAGTTGAAAGAAAAATCTAGTTAATTTCTTATTAAAGCAAATTCTGCTGATTTTGGAAGGCGTTTTGGAGGGAGGAGGAAAACCACTAAGGTACATATTCCATGGGAATGTGGTTGAAAATGGGAAGTGTAAGGTAGGCAAGTGTAGTGCTGTGCTACAGGGTGAGCTGTGCTGGCGAGAAGGTGGACGGTGAGGAAGGAGGAGAATCTGGACAGTGAAGGAACAGCAGAACCATGGACATGTAAATGCCACCTTATGTATCATGCCGTTATAACTGGCTACGTTGCTTTTCTCCTAGGTCTCTCCATCATATCTGTAAGCATGCCATCATGATACCAAGCTAATGCTTCAGTTAGTCAGTGGCATGTGAAAGTCTGCCTTCCCAGGCTAGGTCCTATAAAGAAGATCCTTTAAACTCTACCATAAAAACCCATCATCAGAAGATGCTTAATGCCTTTAGAGATCCAAGATTTATGACCTAAAGATAAAAATGTGAGGGGAACAGTTCTGTTTCTGAAATCAATTTGACTGAGATCTCTACTACATTCTCTTAATTTTTCCTCAGTGATTCCAAAAACAGATACACACACAGCTAATGGCCGAAGAAACAGTGTTTATGTGTACCAGCAAGATGTAGATATCACAAGTGAATATGAACTTCCCAGTGGGGTTGAGAAAAAAGGCAAGATTTCATTATGTTTCCAAGGTGCCGGTTCTGTTTAATTTATCAGCTGAGACAGTGACAGACTAAGCATTTAATGGAGGCTAGACACTTAAAAATATAATTTGTTTTGGTGTAGTGAGAAAGAAAATGTTAATCATAGTCACAATTGGATTATTCTGTTTCATTTGATACCAGTTGTCCACAGACTATGTTTTCTTCATTGAATTTAAGTGCTCAGTCTAACTCACTTGTCTGAATTACCTAAATATAAGGTTCTCAGTTAAAGGAAGCATGGAAAATATGATTGCTTTGCTGCTTTATCTTTAATCTGGGTCTCTCGTCAGCTCATAAATTACTTTTCTTTCTTTCTCACCTTTTTGGATCAGTGAAGTTTGCGTGGTGGTTTTTGTAAAAGGAAAAAAAACCTTAATTTTTTTTCTGCTCCTGTGTGTTATTGTGTCCAAATGGTTTCTCAGTGCAGAAGATACTCTGTTCTGTCAAAATATTTTGCCTTTAGAAATAGTATTTATGTGTGTGGGGTTTTTTGTTTTTAAATCCAATCTCTAGTAACTTCAGATGAAAGCAACAGAACCTGGGGAAGGAGCACGACTTACCACCAAGAAGAATTTGAAGATGTGAAGAGAAATTTTAAAAAGAAAGGTTGTACATGGGGACCAAGTTCAGTTCAAACAAAGGATCGTGCAGATTGTAAGGACAAGTATGTCTACTACATTTTGGTTTTTTGATAGTACTAAAGCATTCTTGGTAACTGAATCACTGGCATAGGTAATGAGTGAAAAAAGTTCTGCTGTCTCTAGTTACAGCAAAAACTCCTACCTTTAAATTAATTTAGAAATTATATTAATAATGAGCAGCTCCCCCACTTAGACTTGAGGATAAAATTCCTACTTATGTTATTGTTTTATTGATTCTTACCTATTACCCTTTATCTCTCGAGATTTGGAACATACTGGGATGCTGAGCTACCAGTGCATACCAGACATTCACGGCCTGTCTTTCTTGCCCTTCCTCACATTGCTGTGAGGAATTGCAAGCATGGCCCCCACTGGGTACTTTCAGTATGATTAAGTGAGACTGACTGATTTGGCATATGTGAGGCACAGTTCACACCAGTAACATCATTTATGCTGACAAACAGAGGGTGAAAGGGTTATGAAAATCAGCTGGACAGCTTTACTTTCAGAGTATTTTTCCAGTGGCTCAAAACTAGAGATTAGCAGCTTTTCCAAAGTAAGAAATTCTTTCCTTTATTTCTCTAGTATATACGATTATTTATAGTGCCTTTTTTATTTTTCTTGTTAGGGATATCCACTCATTTACCTGTGTCAGGAGTTGGTTCCAGACGATCAGTTGAAACTGGCTTTATATTATTTTTGTTTGTTTTAAAGTCACTACGTTTAATAAACTTCTAATATTCACATCATTTCTTTGACACAATGAAACTGTCGTCCAGGTTTTCACAAACGTGGGTTGTTCAATACGTAGCGAAGGCCCATTCTTCTTTGGCTTTCTTTTTAGGCGTGAAATTTTTATCGTAAAAAAGAATACCTGACATTAAAGCACGTTTACATTTATAATCATGTTTCAGTGCTACTACATCTTTTTTTTACCTTTGGAAAGGTTTTCAAGTCATGTACTACAGGTTTATCATTTGAAAAGAAAATAATTTTCTCACAATGTTTATGTGAGCATGGTATCTGTAATCTCAAAATAACTATTGTTATTGCAGAGTAAGACCCCTTTCAGATGGCAGCAACCCTTGGTCAACTGTTTTAATGAAAAATCAGAAGGGTGTTCCCTTAGCTTCGCTATTTGTGGACCAAGGTAAGAGCTGTTTTTGAAAAAGTGAAAGTAGCCATATAATAGTATTAAGATTACTTCCAATGTTATAAATTGTATTGCTTGAATTCTTTTAGGATTATGCAGTTTATTATAGGAGTAATCATGCTGCTAGCCGTTTTCCTCTGAAAAAAAACCCCTATATTTATATCATTTGCACCTAAGAAATGTACATGGTCTGTGAGCAGAACCATATAGAGATTTTTTCCATGTTTTTAAGTTGCAGGCTGCTCTGTATATGAGATCTGCAGTCACCACTTTTTTGTTTCTTTTAAAAAGAATCTAAATAAGTAATTGTCTTGACATTTAAATCATTGATGACATTGTTGTGGGATCTGCATAGCTGTTGAAAAAATGCATAGTTTTTTAAAAAACTGTGAGCCCTGATACATTCCCAGATATTAGTTCCCTGGTTTTTTGAATAAGACCTATTATCTAAATTCTCAAGAAAAAAAATTTGTGTTTCAAATCTTGTAGTGTTTTAGACAACATGTTGCTAATAACAGGTAAAATCACAACAAAAAACATACTTGGTCCCCTTAGGATCAGGAACACAATAGCTTCATGTTGCTTTTTATGTCCATTACTATAATGGGCTGTGACTATAAAATATTCATAATAATTTTAAATTTTACACAGCCTTTTTCTATACTATTGATTCTTTTACCTGAGAAAATTAAGTTATCAGTGTCAGGAAGAACACCTGTGATATAACCTGGTATCTGTAGCAGCAGCTAGATTTATGCCATCTGGGAGAGGAAATAGTAAGCTGCTTGGACACTGCTGGAAAAAGGCATATTAATCTTCATGTATACTGGGACAGCTATAAATCAAGGCTTCACAGATAGTAATTTTATACATTTATTAGCTTATTACTAAAACCCTGCATACAAAATTAACATATTTGAATTTCAAATATTTCTGTGTTTATTCTCTAGCATTCAGTAGTTTATAGTAGAATAACACATGTAGGTCAAATAATACATCCTTTTTATTTTTCATTAGGTGTAAGATGTCAAATTTACTTTTTATTCCAGACCACCATGACCTAATGAATTAATTGGAAAAATTTCTAGTAACTGACTGGATTTTGGAGCTCAGCTTAATTGAAAGTATTGTAAAGAATATATTCCAGATCTTACCTGGCAGTTTGTATATAGTAAATTACTTCTCTGTAATCCATACATGGAAATATTTTACTTAGAAAACATTATCAAAGTGTTGCAAACACCAAGAGGTTTCGGCATAGGATGTGTTTCTGAAGCTCAGTATGTGAGTCTGAGCTTCTCACAGCATCTAAGTGGATTGTACAGTATCCTTCCAGGTTAATACTTGTGCATTTTAAAGGAAATGGTGATGTACATATGCAGGCATGCTGAACAGTTGATTTGCAATCTTAAAGGATACTGTGATGTTTTACAGGTGCATGTACTGATAAGAAACTTATCCCTGAAGGTTTGGACAGTAAAAGACCAAAGCCAATTAAGTTGCCCAATCAGGCCTATATTAATCTACCTCTTTGGAAAGATGATCAGGGAGAGAATACAGTGGAACACGAGAGCTTTGAAGAAGGAACCTCTGCTAGTTCTAGCAATAGTACTCCTCAAATGACACCTACAAACAGTCTGAGCAGGACGCTGCACAAAAAGAAGACTGATTCAGTGCTGTACGGGTGTGCTGTCCTCCTTGCATCTGTTGCGCTGGGCTTAGATATCAGAGAGCTGAACAAATTGCAGGGTCCAGATGAGCTCTTGCCTAAAGATGAGAAGAAGAAGCGTGATGGAATATTTCAGCGCGCTTCAAAATTCCGCAGGAGTGCCAGCCCTACACGACTGCAGTCCAAGAAAGAGGAAACAAGTACTCAATCTGTAAATCCAGCTGCAGATACTGTGAATCTTCTCTCTATGCCCTCCATTTCCACAAAATGCCTACTTCAACCTGACAGTGAAGATGCTTTTGTAAGCACTGTGCTTGGTGATTGTGGTCGATGTGGTTCCACTGACAACTGTTCACCTCAAACTTCTGAAAGAAAGAGAGAACAGAGGATACAGCTGGCTCCTAACACGGTTTCGACACGATTGAAAAATCAGCCTTTTAGTCTTGGTCTGAAACAAGAGTCCCAAAATGTGCCAAAAGATTCCTCCACAAAGTTTAGTATGTTGGGTCACAGACGAACCTTATCAGACGGGAACCATTTTCAGACCACAGGTGGGTAATTAAGAATTTCCATGAATCTTTAAGTTAAGATGATGATAAAACTTTAAGCTCAAAATAATGTCTTTAAATCTGGTGTACATTTAAATGGATAAGCTCATGATCAACAAGTTTTTGTAAAGAAGTTCTGAATTTCAATACTGATATTCTGGGGTGGCTTAAATGTAATATTGTTTGTGGTACTCTATGCATGTGTAGTTCCTCGTAATAACTGGAGTAGTTCATGGGGCTTTATTCGAATATTAATATTCACTCGGTTATTGGGGGGTTAATGCTTTCTCTCTACATCGCTTTTGTAGCCATAAAAAATAAATCCTGATTGCCAGGAGCAGTGAGTATAGATGCAAATACATTACTTGAGCACCACTGGTCTTGTCTTAGGAGATTCCCCACAGTGTACAAACCTCTTAATTTTTCTGGTGGAAGAAAAGCCACTAGTGTTTATGGCAAGCCAGTTTTACAAATGGCAAAGAATTCAAGAAGTCACATAGGTTAAATTTGTGGTTTTTTGTTTGGGCTTTCTTTCCCCTAGCTAATGGAGTTGCTTCAACCAATGATGTCTCCAGACTCCCGGTCCTGTCAGTTCCTGGAACTCTGCCCTCTCCATCTTTTCAACAAAGAAGCAATCACAGTGGTGTTTCAAATGAAAAGCAAAGTGCTGTCAATACTATCTCAAGGCCTCGACCTTCTTCTCTAAGAAGTAAAATCGATGCATGGCAGATTATTCCACGTATTATTAAACCAAACTCTAAAGACTCTGAATGTTTAGAGGGCAGTGTAGTTCCAGACGTTAACTTCTTGTCAGATACTGAGGAAAGAACTAACTGCCACATGCCCTCATTACTTGATATTGATGTGGAGGGTCAAAACAGAGACTGTACTGTGCCTTTATGCAGAATGAAGAGCAAAACTTGTCGGCCATCTATATATGAACTGGAGAGAGAGTTTCTGTCATGAGCGCCTTTCATTTTAAAAATGTTTGCTTCATAAAGGGGAACAAATATAAAATTCTTATCCGTCTAACACTTTGTGCTGCTGTTTTCTCATGTACTGTGACAAATAGTACCAAAATTATTAAAATGGGCAGCTAATTAAGTGTAGTAGGTGCCTTTTTCAAATGTTCCTTGGAATCCCAGCTAGTAACTCTAAAAGCACAATGCTGCAAAATAGTATTCTAGGTGAACTTTGTGAGTATATTTTGAATGACTAAAATAAAATGCCCACCTCCCTCTGCAGTGTCACAGAAGTTTTCTTTAGGTTTGAGGGGTTTTTGCTAGAAATTTAACTTTCTCACATTGGAAAAATGAACAACATATAGAGTGAGATTGTGCTCCGTCAAGAAGAATTTCACGTAAGAAGTGGTGGACTGCGGCTTGCCTCTGTGGCCTGTGGGTTCAGGGAGAGGGACAAGGGTTTTAAGGTGCTGGTACAGGAGATTCTGTTCACTCCTCATTGAGGAGGTGGTTACTTGCTGGCATTTGGTACTGAAATCGGTTAAGAACCAGCAGCTGAATTTGCAGGTTTTGCCCTTGGTTATTGTGAGTACTTTCAACTCTGTGCATTGGTTTCTCCAGAAAGTTACACTGCTTGTCCAAACATTTTGGTTTCAGCCACCGTATCGATTTGAGAGGGTAAACTTCAGTATTGCGATTGGAGTAAAGGTATTTGACATACTTTGTAATGTGAAACAACATTCCTTGTAGGTAAGGATACACTGGAACGTAAATATTTGTGCTCTTAACCTTTTGAAGACTACAGTGTTTGCACTGAAAGCAATATTCTTGGGTCTGACTTTTTCATTTGTGGTGGAGGGGTTTGCCCCCCTTCTTGTTTTTTAAACTCTGCTGCACCTTGTATTGAAGAAAGTTGGTGGGTTTTAAGGATAATTGATTTTAAGTGAGCCAGTGGTGCATTTTATTGCACTTAATTTTAAAACTGCTATAATTTAATATGACATCTTTCAGTATAATCTCTGTAGCTTTTCTTCCTAAGGTACTACTGAGTGCCTGCTTATTCGTGTTTAAGAATCAAAGGACAGAAACAGATGTGCTTGACTGGTTTTCAGTGTTAGAAAGTTTCCAGAAAATTCCAGGTAGTTAATTGTGGGGGAGGAACATTTAGCTTTGATAACACTGGTAGTTTAATTTTTTACAGTATCACTAAGTGAATGATTAAATAAAACTGAATCTACAGTATACTTTCCCTGATGAAAGCATTTTTAGAATTAAAGGAACATCTGTCATTTTCCAGTATTTGAAGTCTTAATTTTGCAGATCATTTGACATTTAAATAGTTTTCGTAAATAAAATTAGATAATGTTAGACTAAAACTACTGTGTTCCCATCAGAATACTGTTCTGTTAAGACCTGTGTTGAAATGTTTTCATCTCCTTTACTCTGGGGTCTGGGAGTTCAGATAGAATACACAGTTGCTTAAAAGCTTCAAAACCAAGGGATTAAAAAAGGAAGTTCCTGTTCTAAGACTAATATTCACCACAGTGTCCACCTTGAAGATGGCATACAATTATACAAACAAAATCATGAAGTCTTAATCACACAGAGCAGAACACAGAAAATGCAACTTCCCAGCTCTCAAAGTAAAAATAGAAAAGAATTTCCTTAAAGTATTAGTTTACCAAGAGTAAAGACAAAACCACTAGTTTGTAAATCTAAACGCTTGCATAGCAGATTGTCACTATATTTTCCTCAAACCTGTTTCTGTTGCAGTATTGAGTTTTTTGTCAACATGATTCAAATTGCATACTGTTGTCTTTTGTTTAAACTTTAATTTCATCAGAACACTTTAATAGATTGTCTATTCAACTTCTAATACAAAATATTTTTGTAAAATAAAATCATGAATCAAATTTTAAGTATAGATTGATAGCACATTTACATTCAAGGCTTAATTAGAATTCTGGAGCATTATGTGTATTTCAACTCTTTCTTGATCAGTTATTCCTGTGTAATACTGAGAGCAAAGGAGGTGATTGTATTACATGTTTCTGAAGAAAGTATCTCTATTTGGCTTTCTACAGGAAAATCTCAGGTGCTGAAGTATTTTGACTTGTAAACTTCTGTTAAGGTCTGTTCTGTATTTTTAAGGTTTATAAAATTTCAAGTGTTGAATTTTGCACCCTATGTTTTTTAATCAGTAGTATCAGCATAAAAAGCTCTTTGAGCTATATTGTTTTTACTTATTAGTGGCTTATCTTTTTTACAATTAAACAAAGATTTCTATTCCTGTTCAATGGATTATTTCCCATAAGATTGGGACATATGATATGGCCAGCCCTGTGCATTCTAAGTAGTGTAGGAGTTTGTATTCCACCTGTTATTCTGAGACAGCTTAGGTAAGCCATCTCAAACATTTCTCTGATGTGATGCAGGTTTTTTTAAGTCTGTAGTGATTTATAATTGTTTTTATAGTTTAAAATTATAGGCCAGTCTTCACTGTAATTAAAAAGAAAAAGAAATTATTTCAATCATGGTTTCAGTCTGTAATTCACTTATCACCAGAGAAATTTTCTGTAAAGATATGGAAATCTGGTATGTATTAAGTGACCTGTCTTGGTTAAAAGGATATTTATTTCAATGTAGGTTGATAGCCTGACCAAATAATAATTTATGTTGATTGTTTTAGCATAAAATTGAAGGTGCTTACACTACAAAGATTAAGATAAACACTTGATATGCTGTTTTACAAAACCTGATGATTTAAATGTTTTTATTTAAAAAATAAATGTTTTGTAGCTACTGTATTGCAGAGTGACCTGAATTTTCTTGAAAAATATATTTTAATGCTTTCTTAACATGTACAAAGGAGTTCTCTGCTGAATAACCAGGAGCTATAGACTACGGCCAGCCTGTTCTCAGAAGATGATAATGTAATTGTTACTGTAAGATTAATAATCCAGTACAGTAACAGGAACATTCCTGTAGTATCTTGCACTTGATGTGGGCAGAAACTTATGGCATAAGCTTGGTTTTTTCTTTCATGTGTCCATAATATTCTTTTGATGCTTTTTGCAATGTTGATTGGCTCTGTCTTAGAGGAGATAGAGCAATGGATATAAATAAACTCAGTATCTGATTCAGCATCAAGAGTACAGGTAAGTAATAACATCCTTCTGTTGTGGGGTTTTTGTTGGGAGGCTCCATTTGTTCTTTGGGGGATTTGGTACTTTGAGGTTTTTGTTTGTTTTGTGGGGTTTTTTTTAGGCAAATGAAGCCAGTATTTTCATTATAATATTTTTAACAGCTTTTGTGAACTTCCCTCTTCCTTGATCATGTCCTGGGAGCATTAGGCCATTTTTCAGTTAGGAAGAGGAAGTATCCATTTGCACAGTGACACCAGGCAGGATACGGTGAAATTCAAATAAAATTATATTGAATTATATATTGGATTTATAAGGTTGCAAGCCCAATCTTTTAAAGACATGCCTACACTCAGCTTGCAGTGAGCCTGGCTGCATAACAAATACTTATGTGGCCTGTGAGTGTCAGTATAGAGCCCAGATTGTCAGCCAAGCTGCTTGTTATTTTATACACAGAGTTATAATGGTAATACAAAGATCTGCATACAAGTGTGAGGTAATAGAATAGATCCAACTGTCAGCAGGCACCTTCCTTTTTAATGTGACTAGTCAGATCACTATGGTGTGTATGCACTATGAAGAGCTAAGGAGACTCTGTTATCTAATACGTTTTTGATGCAGTTGGTGGTGCTTAAGATTGCAGTATTAGGTATTCTGAATTAGGTTCAGAGTCCTTGAAAGTGTGTAGTGGAATTCTTCCTGAACAAACCAAATGTGAGTCAGCTGTCTCAATGCTATTAGAAATCCAACATGCTTGATATAGATAGTCTGATAAAATAGTTTCTTTAACCAAAAGAAGTGCTTTTTGATATAATAAGCTGGAGAACAGAATACAGAGCTATGCAGGTAGGATGGTTTTTTTTCTATTTCATAGAATCATAGGGTCATTTAGGTTGGAAGAGACCTGGAGATGAGACAGTCTAAGCCCCTCTGATAGAGCAGGCTGCCCAAGACCATTTCCACTGAAGTTCTGGATATCTCCACATCTCCACAGATGGACAGCTTCTCTGGGCAATCTCTTCCACTGTTTGACCATCCTCACAGTAAAAACGTTTGCTCATGTTCAGACTGAATTTCCTGTTGACTGGGGGGTTTGGGGTTGTTGCGTTGTTTTTCGTGTTGATTGATGGTTTTTGTTCTTAGTTGTTTCCTTTTTGTTTTGTTTTTTTTTGTTTGTGCCCATTGCCTCTCATCGTGTCCCTGGACACTGCTGAGAAGAGCCTACCTCTCTCTTTACCCCCTGCTATCAGGTATTTATAAACAATGATAATAAGATCCTCCTGGACTCTTCTCCAGACCCAGTTCTCTCAGCCTTTCCACAGATGCAAGTCCATTGCCAGTCCTTGTGGTGCTGCACTGGATTTGCTAGGTCCATACTAAGTCCGTATCCTTCTTGTTCTGGGGAGCCCAGAACTGGACCCAGCACTCCAGGGGTGGCCTCACCAGTGCTGAGTAGGATAACCTCCATCAGTCTGCTGGCTCCCTAACTAATGTAGAGAACTGTTGGCTGTGTTTGGTGTAAAGACACATTGCTGGCTTCTGTTCAGCTTGTTGTCCATCAGGATTCTCAGGTCATTTTCTGCAAAGCCAGTTCCCAGATGGTTGGGCCCCAGTGTGTACTGGTGTGTGGGTTTGTTCCTCCCCAAATGCATTTCTACTTCATGAGATTCCTCTAAGCCAAATTCTCCAGCCTGTTCAGGTCTCTCTGAATAGCAGCGCAACTATCTGGTGCATCAGCCACTCCTGCTGTTTTAGATTGTCTGTCAACTTGCTGAGAATACACCCTGTCCCAACATCTGTGTTGTTAATGGAGGTATTAAACCGTATCATGTCTTGCATCAACCCCCGAGGTACTCCCCCAGTGACATTTAAACAAGTTGTAGTTAGAACCATCTCATATTTTATTCATACAATCTAAAATATTTTTCCGAAGTGATTTTGGTAATTGCAAGTCTTCAATTTTTTTTTATCTTTCCATGTCAAAAATAAAAACATAATGACCATTCTCAGATCTAGGCCTTAGTGAATTGCTTCAGTAGTTNCTCCTGCTGTTTTAGATTGTCTGTAAACTTGCTGAGAATTCACCCTGTCCCAACATCCGTGTTGTTAATGGAGGTGTTAAACCGTATCAGGTCTTGCATCAACCCCTGAGGTACTCCCCTGGTGACATTTAAACAAGTTGTAGTTAGAACCATCTCATATTTTATTCATACAATCTAAAATATTTTTCCTAAGTGATTTTGGTAATTGCAGTTCTTCAATTGCTTTTTTTTTCTTTCCATTTCAGAAATAAAGACATAATGACCATTCTCAGATCTAGGCCTTAGTGAATTGCTTCAGTAGTTGAGATTTGGCATCAGGATGGCTGATACATGGATATTTTTGAATTTTCCAAAAGATGGGATATTTGGTGATATCTGTTTGCCATAATTGCAAGCTCTGCAATCCTCACAGATTAACTGCTCCTGGGGGCCTATCAAGGCTGCTTGATAGCCTATATCTGTTCAAAATATTCACAGTTTGCTTTAANACCCCCGAGGTACTCCCCCAGTGACATTTAAACAAGTTGTAGTTAGAACCATCTCATATTTTATTCATACAATCTAAAATATTTTTCCGAAGTGATTTTGGTAATTGCAAGTCTTCAATTTTTTTTTATCTTTCCATGTCAAAAATAAAAACATAATGACCATTCTCAGATCTAGGCCTTAGTGAATTGCTTCAGTAGTTGAGATTTGGCATCAGGATGGCCTGAGTTCAGTGCTGCTTGATGTAACAGCTTATGTATGTTCGAAATATTCATAGTTTGCTTTAGAAGCAAAGTCATCAATTCACCCCAGGTGACCAAAGTAGTCAAACTTCAGTCAGGTGTCACATTTGGTGTTACTTTTTTTGAGCGGTCATTAATATGAAGTCTCATGCTCTGCAACAGTGCTAAATTGACTTTTTAAAAACATTTGTGTTCCATTTGAGAACATCAGTCTTCCCTCCCACCACATAAAGTATGCATTACAGGGTCTGACAACTTGACTCTCTTACAGCTGCTGCAGANTATTTGGTGATATCTGTTTGCCATAATTGCAAGCTCTGCAATCCTCACAGATTAACTGCTCCTGGGGGCCTATCAAGGCTGCTTGATAGCCTATATCTGTTCAAAATATTCACAGTTTGCTTTAAAAGCAAAGTCATCAATTCACCCCAGGTGACCAAAGTAGTCAAACTTCCGTCAGGTGTCACATTCGGTGTTACTTTTTTTGAGTGGTCATTAATATAAAGTCTCATGCTCTGCAACAGTGCTAAATGGACTTTTTAAAAACGTGTGTTCCATTTGAGAACATCAGTCTTCCCTCCCACCACATAAAGTATGCATTACAGGGTCTGACAACTTGACTCTCTTACAGCTGCTGCAGACATTCATGAGTACTCGGATCTCTGAAGGGGAGATGGAGAAGGCATAGCTGTGAACTCCTCAGCAGAACACTGCTAGCAGCTCTCCAAAGAAAGGTGCCTAGGGCAGCCGTTCCTACTGTAGCTGCTGAATTCTTGCCATGCCAGAGAATTTGCACATGTGCTGTTGTCTTCCTGCCAATTTCAGATACACTTAGATAAGATCTTTGATGTAGCAGTAGTCACCATGAACAGTCTAGTCGTCTGAGAGGTTGCCAGTCCTTATGAAAGCAGGTGGAAGTCTGCAAATTTGGGGTAAAGGAGAAAATAAACAATAGGACTGTTCATTCCCCTCACTGTTTTGCAAATCACTTGCATAATTCAAAAGTTTCTAAACTCCCTTTTATGGCAGAGGGAATTGGGCAGTAATACTTTACAGAGCCTTTTTATTCTCTGCTGCCTTCCAGACCAAAAGTGGCGTTTGTGCTAGATGCCACTTCTTCTGCCTGGTAAATGCTGTCAGTGGTTGGAAGGATGCAAAATTTTATTTCCAAGCCTGATAGAAGTAGTTGTGCTGAGAAGCAAGTGAATCAAACATCAGGTGCATCTGCCAGTAGTCTGGGCAAGCCAAAGATACATACCAGACCTGTATCCATAAGTCACGTAAATTGTATTGAGCACATGGCTCCTGGGAGTTCTGGAGAGTCTCTTGCAGGCTATTTCCAGGGGCAGGGTAATCACCCAAAGGGAATCCACTTCTGTTCCACAAGTGGCCTTCACATGGTTGTATGCCTTTTTGACTCTGTCATTAGGGAAATGTGCGTCTCCTGCAGTGCATGTTCCACCTGAAATGTTTAAGGCAGAAGTAACAGCAATTCTATCACTCTTCTATCAGGCTTTCATCAAAATATTTATTTTTCTCACTGTAGAACCCCTGAAGTTATTGACAATGGTGGCTCCACTCTTGATAGTCAACATTCTCATCACCAAGGCCCTGATTCCTTCTTATTTGTGATGCAGCTGCTGGATAGCTGACTTTGGGGCTAAGATACCAACATCCTAGTTTACCCACAAGAAATACTTGTTGGACAGGCTTGTGGGCAAAGGAATGGCCATGTTTTACTGATTTATTGTACCTCAGTCAGTCCACCAAAAGCATATCTTTTAGGTGCTTTTTCAGGTTTAGGTGGTTTTTACTGTGGTGGTTCTTTAATTAAGCAAATTATATTGGTTTATAGAAACAGGCTGTTAAGAAGAAAACCTGTACTGTCATTATCTATAGCTAGTAGATGCAAAGAACTGATACTATCATCAGCATATTAAGAGTGTCATAGTATGGAGTCATCATGTTTGATCACTTTACCAAGTTAGGGAAACTACAGAATGAATATGTACACTCTTTCAGGCCTGCAGAGCTACCATGAGGTGTCGTTTCCACAGCTATCCAGTATAGTTAGAAGAAAAATGTGCCTATCACCAATTTTTATTTTTAAACAGGGTTCTGAATACCTTAGGGAAAGTCAGGGGCACTCATAGTGTTTGCATATTATGTGCTTGTAGATAATAAAAGCAAAGAGAGATACTCGTAGAGCTGTAAATATGCTCCTAGAACAGTTTTTCTCCCTTTACCTTAAAACCTTTCAACACTTTGAGGGTTTGCAAGCGAGAATGGCAGTGCTCCCTCCTTCTAGCTATGTGTAAGACAAGTAGAGGGGGTCTGGCTTATATGTGCTCCAACAGATATTGCTGAAGGTAATTCTATGATAAAAGTATAGTATGAATATACATACAGTGAGTGCTTTTCAAAAAGAGAAAATTACATCAGCTTTTGTGTGCAATGATTGTAGTACTTGTTTTGAAAATTACTAATTTTCATTAATAATTATAATAATATTTTAGCAATTAATTTTAAATAATTATTAATTGTTATTATTTTCATATTAATTATTTATTTATTACTGGTGCCTGATGATTTTTTTGAATACCTGTGGAAGTCAGAATAGAATGAGGCTGGGTTACATTTGAAAAGAAGCCTAAGTAAGGAAGTTTTGTCTTTACTTCCTCCTTTTCTATATAGTCCAATTTAAGTTTATCTTACTGTTAACACTGAAAAATCCCAGAGATTCTATATTCCACAAAAGCCTTCATGTGAAATACTGTACTTTAAAACAGCAGTTCAGGCCTGACCATGTAAAGGAGTGAGATACAGGTACTATCAGTATCTAATTGTTGTAATGCAAGCCAGTTAGCTTTTTCTCACTGGAAAGGAAATCAAAGGATCAAAACTGAGGAGTGTTGGTTCAGCATGGTGTAAGAGAGGTCAACCAGTTGGGTGACGCCAAGTTGGGTGTGAGTGTTGATTGCTGGAGTGTAGGAAGACTCTGTAGAGGGATCTGGACAGGCTGGACCGATGGGCCAAGGCCAATATTATGAAGTTCCACACCACCAGGTGCTGGGTCCTGCCCTTGAATCACATTTCTCTCACACTGAATTTTTTTGAAGTCATACCTTTGATCCAGAGTTTGCAACTTATTTTTCCCTTTTATTTCTCAGGCTTTATTCAAGTCCTTCAGGTACTGAAATCTAGTTTTGTCAGTTTGGGTAAGAGAGATTGAGGAGTGTCCCCTTTTCAACTAAGTTCACAGATTTTCCTCAAAACCTGTAGTTCTTATATTTTGGACTACTGAGCAAGCATATGAATCTCTGATAAGTAAAGCAACATTTCCATCAGCTCCCCATATTAAATAAGCCTTGGCTTTTATGATTTGTATTCTGGTCATGATGCTTCTCATAAATTGATTTATAATCTTGTTCACTGTATTTAGACTTTTGGTTCTTCCTTATCTTTACTGTGGTTTTATACAACCATCTAAGACTAGTCTAATTAGCTCTTCTCTCTCATTGTTTTATTGTTACCATATTTATAAGTAAATGCGTCTCTCCTCATTTTAGGTCCATGTCCAGCTTGCCTTATTATTTTCCTGTGTGCCTTTCTCAACTGCCCTATTCAATCCTTATATAAAATCATCCTCACTGGGTTAAGAGATCAATTTGCTACATCGAATCTTTGTCAAATAGCTTGTCTAGGTAGGCTTGTCCCCAGAGGTGTCCAATATCAAAGAGTTAAAAACACCATACCTAAGTATTATCAGTTCAGTGACCTCTCCCATGCCACTTTCAACAATAATTAACAATGCTGTTTCAAGGAAGATTTTAAAAAGTGTGCCCATGTAATTGCATTGAATCAATGCAGCCAGTTTAGTTCACATTTGAGGTTGTAAAAGTCAAGTATTTTAGGAGTTCTACAAATTGTTTAAAAGGCCAGTTAGATGTAAGCTTCTGAAAACTTTTGCTGACATTTGAATGAAATAAATACTGTCTTTTTACTTTGTGGTATGTTTTAGTATTTTGTTTGAAAATGCAACAGTGAACTGCATCTTCAAAAATGGCTTTACTTTTCTGCAGTTTTCAGTGCAATGAGTTCAGGAGGAAAGTTGTAGCTGCAGGCAGTACAACTTGGAGATCACACCCTGGTTCCAGGGCAAGTTTGGCTTTTGATCTTGGACAAGTCACTGAATTTGTTTTTGCTTACACTGTAATGCTGGTCTGTAAGATGAGCACAAGGACTTCATCCTTTTTTGCAAAGCACTTTCAGAGCTGTGATCAAAGGCACCACATTTCAGCAGTAAACAACAGCTGCAGCAGTAAATGCCTTGACTTCACACACAAAGGGGAGCTCTAACTCAGCCTGGGAACTGAATGCACCACAGCTGTACATACTTTTCTTTCACAGCACAGGTTTCTTGCAAGTTAAAGTTTAACTTCGGTAAGGAACAATTCCAGTCACAACTGGTTGCAATGATTTAGCCAGTAACTGCCACATTAGGGAAATAATTACACAAAGCTTAGTGTTTGTTTTTGGTTGGTTTGGGTTTTCTTTTTTTACCCAAGATTCTCATGATTGGTCAAAGCTATTACAGCTAAGGATTGATTTCCTGATTCATACAACAAATTTTGTTATGTTGTTCTCTCCCACCCTAAATTCATTAGGATACTAGGTATTTTCCTTTGTCTAGATGAAAGGATCCTATTTCAACCACTGCTGATTAATACTACTCTTACAAAGCTGTATTACTTGGTTGCTCCCCATTTAGGAGTGGGCAGCAAATATGCAAATATTCCCTAAAGAAGAATGATGTTACAGCTTATTGCCTCAAATGTCAGGATAAGTTCGTCTTTTTCACTGAAGCATTGTCTCTTGGAACAGCTCCATCTTTACCTTGGAGAAGGGGTTTAATAAATTAATGTGAAGCATAAGGATGAGGGAGGAGAAGTGTTAACTCTATCATCTAGATTTAGGCTATACAGAAACTTGCTGTGAACTGGAAGAACAAGCTCTGAATGGGTCTCTGGAGGCTCAGTCGATGGTACAGAAAGCCTTGGCTCATCACCGAGCTGCGGAAGTTGAATGCCTGAAGCTGTACCGTAGATCTCATCTCCCTAAAGTACAGATCCTGCAGTAGTACACTGCAGAGGGAGAGGCAGTCTGTTACTGCCAGCACTCACCACCACGGCGTCTGTGTGTTTAAGGGTATGAATATGAGGTAAGTCAATAAGCTTGAAAGAATGTATGGTTTAAAGCCTCCAGCTTCGAATTCCAGAGGTAAGCAGGTGATGGAAGAACTGTGCGGTAGCACCATGCCATGCCAAGTTTCAGTTCTTGAAACAAGCCAAAATGCAGTCCTCTGCCCCTAAAGGTAACCACCTACAAGAGCTGAGGAGGTGTTTTCTACAAAGTCTCTACTGATTAACAGTCACCCTTTTGTTTACCTTTACTTTTTGATCATGCAGCTACCTGTGTTACTGTGGCTGTAACCTGCTGCTGTGTTTGTACACAAATGGTGGGGCAGTCACAGCCAGTCCCTTTTGTGTCATTGATGCATTGTTTGTATTTAGAAGCAGACCAGGCTGGGACTTTTCAATGATACTTTTTTTGACAAAAGAAAAGCAAGACTGTCAAAGCCAAAATTTTTGTCAAAATATATGTTTGATAACCAGTTTATCCTTGGTTCATATCTGATATCCCAACAATTTCCCATCACTGAGAAATTAAAAGCCTCTTTATTAAGGAAGGGGCACCTTAAAGGGAGATGCCTAAAGGGACACCTTGTATTTACCTGAGTTTCATGCATCTTCTTGGATTTCTTACATTAAAAGTGATTTTTCCTATTTTTGGAGTATTTTGAAGTCAAATTCATCATGCAAAAGCTTGAAATGGATAGATGGCAAAAGCACTGAGTCTTTTCACCTGGGACAGTGTAATTCTGAAGAGGAATTTACTTCAAGAGAACATACTTGGAGTAGAATGCTGAAAAACGATTTCTAAACCTCACCCTTTTCTTAAGGCTAGAAATCACAGCCAGACTTCAACATACTTTTAGTTCTGTAGTGGTTACAGAAAAAGGTAGGGAGTTGATAGCTGAGCCATTGTATTGCGGGGTACAACCAATTGCATTTCAGCAATAACCACTGTTGTTCCCCTGTGCCCTGAGCCTTGTACATTTGTCGTAGGATTTTAAACAATGTTATAAATGCCTTTGGAAAGAGTCCTGGAAGCCTAAGATTTTCTGTATTTAATGATGCTTCAGTTGCTTACCCCTTGGCATGCTAGATATGCTCATTTTGATGGATGAGGATGCTGGTCTTCGTAAGACCAACTGTAATCAATTTTCAGATGTAATTTGAATCATGTGATGAGTGGATGAGACATAGTAAGTGAAAAGTGATATCTTACAAACGCAAGAACTTAAAACCAGCTACCAACAGAGATGAAGTTTGCCCACTGGCACTTCATGCAATAAATTAACTTGCTGGGAGACTAAAGAGGAAATCAAGATGAATCTGCTCTACTTGGTGAACCTTGGAGACTGTCCAAATTATGACAACTGCTGTTGCTGGGATGTGGGAATGCTGGGGTTTTGCTGTGGGGAGGGAAAACAACAGTCATCTTTTGGTACCCAAGACAACAAATAGAGGCAATTTCTGCCTCCTGTCCTCGCTGGCCCATACCAATAGTGAGAATAGCAACAGAATTTGCTTTCTATTCAAATATAAATATTCAACACCTGTTTCCAGCTGCTGATTAGAGGAAAGATTGAACTTTAACCCATTCAGTTCTCAAACCCAGTTAGGCTCCTTATTCCTCCAGTAATCATGGAATGTGCCCAATGCCAAATTCCTCTGCTGCTCACAGTGATGAAGTTGGAAATGGCAACATCAGCCAAGGAAAAAAGTTGCCTTTGCACTTGGAAAAGTAAGGATGGTGGAACACTGAACCTTGTGCTCCAGTTAATTAACTGGAGCATTGAACTCTCTCAGGTAGAAATCTTGACAAGAAAGTAATCTATTAAGAACTGCGTGCAATGATGTAGCAAAACCAAAAGCAGATACAAGAAAATCAGTGTTCCTTCACCCAGCATGATTAATAGGCGTGATGGTGTGTATGCAGCAATGCAGCAGAATTACTAATTAACTCACCTTTGCAAGTGGCATAATTAAGGAGGATAGAATTCTATTACAAACGTAGGAGAAGTAATTGATTCAAACATGTTTTTTTCAGAGGTGTCTTCCTGGTTCTTCAGTATGGTATCATGGGATTACCTGTGGGGAACTATATTTGAGCTTCCTTTACTGCAATAGCAGCTGACTGAACAAGTGAGCTTGTGGTTTGAGGGGAGCTTGTAGGATGGCTGTAGAAGAGAAATTCTGCAGCATTAACTCAAGGTCTCTTCCTTGAAGTTATACAGGGCAGGGAGATAGTGAAAACAAATTGGCTGGGCAAGAAATGAAGGTTGACTGGATGGAGATCCTATACGAGGGGGTGAAGCCCTAACAATGCAGACCAGAAGCTGGAAGGCCACAAGCTGGCTGTACAGAAAGGGATGGCTCATGGGGCAGTGCTGCCTAAAGGCACCTGGGAGTCTGACTTGGAGCAGAAGGGGTCACACATGAGCCTGGGTGAAAAGTCCAGCTTCTTTCCCTAAATCATGACTGAGGATAATTGTGTTGTATCAGAATGTATACTACTACTAACCTTTGTTTTGGACAGTATGACTGAGGCTCCAGGAAGGAGGAGAGGCCCAATTTTTCTCATGTGCTTTTTAAATTCCCTTTTTAAGCTTGACAAAGTGCCTCTGTACAAATAATTCTCTTGAGAAGTTCACTAAAGTGTAAGATACTAGACCCTAAATGCATGTTGCATAAATGCTTCTGGGGATTCTTATTTAGAATATCTTTAAGCACCATCTCAAGGAATTAAAGGTTTTTTTTCTAAAATAAAAAAATAAATAAAAGAAGCATAGAATTGCTACAAATGTAGCCTTGCAGCTCTAGAAAAGTTCTAAAGTGCCTTTAAGTGGCTTTTGTAGCTGCATAAAAATGCCTAGCTTCCTAGAAGCTTCAGTCCTGTGCTTGAACCCTGGAATATGAGACAAATAATTAAGGTTAAAAGCTTGGCAGTTTTGGTAGAGCTGTGTAGCTGTAACAGAAATTGGGACTTGAATCCTGAGAAGTGATATAAACCCATTTACTCTGCCAACCTTCCACGTCTCCTGTTAGAGCTAAGTGAGACAGTTTTCCTTGCAGCACCTGGCTGTTTTTAGTCTGCCCGTTTGGTTCAGAAGTCCTTCCTTCTCTGAAAGGAAACAAGTGGGGAGAGACTGGAAGGCAAAGGACTAGCAGAGCAAATTTCGTCCTCNCAAGATAATTTCAAAAATAAAAATAAAAAAAAAATAAAAAAAAAAAAGAGAGAAGAATAAGCCAAACCAAATGAACATCCTCTGGGACCTGTTCAAACGATGAGCTAAATAGCTTACACTTATTATTTCTCACCAAAAGAGGCTTGGCTCACTTAAATCTATTTCTGTAGGCAAAAGGTGGAAGTACCTGCAAGTAGCATAATTTCATGGGGAAAAAATACCTTTTTACAACGTTGCAGACTATTTTTCTCTATTTTAATAACGCTTGTGATATAGTAGATTGCTTGTACTTTTTTAAAAAGTCGTCAGCAGCAATTCCTAGTGCAGCAAAGGAGAGAAAGCAGGGAACTGAAGTCTGTTGCTGCAGTGTCGCTCGCTAGCTGGAGGAGCTGAACACTGCGAGATGTAAAGTTTGGGTTCAAATTTGTGATATCTGATCTCGCGCCAGTGCCGAGGTTAAGCTCCAGAGGACGACGGCGAGTTCTTTCCCGGGTGGGAAGTCGGGCGCTGCTCTCCGGGGCCGTGGCCGGGAGCCGGCGGGGCTGCTGCGGCCACCAGGTGTCCCCAGCGCGCGCTGGTCCGGGGACACCGTGGGCTCGGCGCGGGCGGCGAGCGTGCCCGGATAGGCGGGCACGGGGGGCTGGGTGCTCATGGACAAGGGGGCAGCTCGCGATGAAAGCCATGGCACTGCGCGGAGTGAAAGCAACATGTTACTGCTGGTTTGAGCGCTGTCCGCCGGTCAGACTCTGCCGCGTGCTTCGTGCGCTCCTCTGTCTCTTCCCGAATTCTTCCCCAGGACGCTCGCCAATTAAAGCCGTGATTTCCCGCCCGCTTCTGATCACCCTGAACTGCACAGGTTCGAAAAGCGTTCACGCACTTTATTGTTGCTGTTTTTTACCACTGCTGTGTGCGTGGGTAGTGATGGTAACTGGCAGAGCAATTGCAGGGAGCAGGAGTCAAAGCTTAACAGAGAAGGGTGTGGTACAGGGGGGTTCTCCCAAACAGCAGAGCTCTGGTCTTGGGCAGGTTCCTTTAGCCTTAGGCCCAGAGATTAACAGTGACTTGAAGAGATGCCATGAGGTGTAATTATCTCCATTTTTCAATTAGCCTCCCTTTGATTTAAAGAGAAGCAGTCTTAGGATTAAGTGTAGTAAAGGGATTTTAAAGATGGACAGGAATACTAAATCAAAAGTATTTTTGTTTGAAGTGCCAAAAAGAGAGATGAAAATGGCAGAATTATCTTCCTTCAAAAATTTTATCATTTTCATAAATTTCTTTTGGTGAAATTTTTTCTCTTTAGTCAAGGAGAAAGATGTTGTTTTGCTGAAGCCCCCATCTGGAATATAAGAGATATGAGTTTACTTCAGCTTCTTTTATGTGACTTTGTGAGCAAGGTTCAAGGAGGAGACTTAAATACAGTATACAAGAGAGAAGAAACTTAACAAGAGTCTAAGGAAAGTGCTCAGACCCTTTTTCCCCTTTCTTTCAATGCCTTCACCTCCTGGCCTGACTGGTTTGGATCAGGTTTGTCTTCTAATACTTAGCTTCTCTTGAAGCACCAATTGCTGTTCTTTAATTCTTTTCCACTCTACCAACAGAAAATGATCTAATGTTACTATTGTGTTGCAAAACTCCATCAGCTATGTGGGCTGCTTGTCAGTGCTTGTTATGCCTTGCAGGTACCCTGTATGTCCCAGCTATCCTCAAAGGGGCAGTTTCCCCCTCTTTTGATTGTTATTGCTTTTGAGTCCCTTTCTAAGACTTTCAGCTTTGCTTCATTTTGTGGAGATATTGAAAAAAAATATATTATTATCCTGTATCCTCATTTCTAGAAGATCACAGGTTCTTCAGGTAGACCATGATCCTAGCCTGTCATATATTTTTTTCCAATGCTGAAGTTTCCCATGGGTTGACAGAGAAAACAGAATACTGACCAGTACTGTAGACCACATGATTTTTCCTTTGTGTTTTGCCTAACACTGTGACCTTCATGTGTTTTTAGGAGCAGGTCAGTCTGTAGTGCCACTGGCAGCACTTTTCTCTCACCCTTCAGTAGCAAGCCAGCAATTACAGAAAGCCATGGTGATTTGAATTGGTAATATAGCCTTGGTGTACACTTCCACAGCCACCCAAGAAAATAAGCTTTAAGGACTTCCTGCTACTATCTCATCTTTTATTATTGCTTCTGTAAGTACGTTCTATGTCATTTCTCACAAGTTAATTTTCATACACAGCCATCGCATGCCTCATGTCATTTTTCCTATGGTTCTCAAGAACAGATTGATCAGGTGCTCTTAGGAGCACGTCTGCCATCAGCAGCTAATGTTGCAGTTTGTACAGTGCTGACAAACCACACAGCTACAGCTGGAAAAGGCCGCCAATTTTCACAAAGTGTAATCCTTCTCTATGCAGCTGTATCATCACTGCCAATTTTTGCCAGAACTGGTCTCCACTGAATGTGCCTGTGTGCAGTAAAAATATTTCAGCGAGAATTCTGGGGGCACATGTCGCTCACACCCAAAGTTCGTCATTTTCTTACACACACACTGTGCCTTGTGTTGCCTTCTGAGGTGTTTGTAGAAAACTTGCTCTGTCTTTTGGTGTAAAAGCATCATGCAAGGAAAACAGCTTCATTTCAAGGCTTTTAAAGCAGGAAGATCTCTCCTTCGGAGGACATTCCAACTCCTTCTCTCTGTACAAGGACATGGAATTGAGCAGAGGATGACAAGGCTGATGTGGGTGTTCCTCCAGAGCTCACTGTGCCTGGATGCCTCTGTGTTAGCTGTATTGTTTTCAGTCTTTCTCCTAGTGATATCATTTAGGTGACCTTCCAGGTTATCTCTCAAATTTCAGCTCTGTTTGTTGAGCCCTGTGCAATCCTTTCTGCAGCCGTTCATTCCGATCTGCTCTCGTCCTTCCAGGATGCTGTCAATAGATCCTTTGCCCTCTATTCCTTCAGGAAGCTGTTTTAGGAAGCTGTGGTACCACATTCTAGGGGGAAGAAAAGTACCAGGAAGAGATTTTAACTCAGAGTACTCTGTAACAGTATTTACTCCCATGAGGCATAATGGAAGTGCATACTGAACTCTCCTTATCTAGGGAAATGGGCCAGAGCCATTAAAAATTATTTTAAAATGTTGAGCTTCAATCATAAGTATAAGAATGTCCTGCTAGTTGGATGCAATTGTACTTACCAAATATTTCATGCCCTAAATATTTACATCAATTGCTTATTACTTGTCCCTGCTGCAGCTGGTAAATTCAGTTTGGTTTTAAATTCAGTTAGCAACTTCATAAAAACATTTGTAGAGTTATTGACAAAGGATATTTCTGGTAGCATGAATTGCTGGGCAGCGGAACACTAAAAATCTACCTGTCACATTTAAGATATCTGAGATTTAGTTTTATGCATGAAGTTTTTTATTCCTTTATTGTATGCATTCTCTAAATCAAATCCAGAGCCAAGCACCCTGAAAAACATAAACAGATCTGATCCTAGCTCTTTATTCACAGATTTTACAGACTCTTCTTTCAGCTGTGTTTTGTTTTTGCAATTCAAAATCAAATCATTCTCATAAGAGAAATTGGATCCTTCATATCCATTCTCATTTTTTCTGGTTTTCCCCTTAAATTCTGTTTTTCTTAGAACACGGGCTTTTCTGGATGTAATTTGTTTCTTGTGAAAGAGTTGATTGGGATTTTTCAGCTCTTGCAGACAGGGTCCCCTCATGGAAGTCTGCCCTGCCACCTGTGCTGCCTCCTGCTGCACAGCATTACAGCATTTGCTGGATGATCCTCACTGCACGTGGTTCCAAAATGGGAAAAGTTATCGATTTCCTTCCATTATTTTCCAAATGCTGGAGATTGTCATTCTCCCATGTCTTCCACACATTTTTATTTCCCAATTCCAAGCAACTGGCTTTGTGAGGTATTTTCTGAAGTTCTTTGCTCTGTGGTAACTCTGTTTTTCAGTTTCCTTTATCACAGGTGCTTCGCATTGACTGTTTTCATTCTCTGCTGAAGGATCCAACAGCATGACAACCTTTCCCATAAAAAAGCCAATCCCTTTAGCTATCTGGTCCCACTATGAATCTCTGATACCTGGCTGAGGAATCTGTCACATCTGACTTAACTTAGTGGCCATTACATAGCAGTGGAACATTAAAAGAGCTTTTCTGTTACCGGACTTGCAGCAATTCCTTTTCTTTCGGAAGAGAGTATTTCTGAGCCGCGGTTCTGCAGGAGCCGTGGTGCTGCTGGCCCCGACTCGCCAGGCCGGCAGGGATGTGCCCGTAGCAGGGAGGAGTCGCTCCGTGCTCCCGGAGAGCCCCGCTCCCGCTGCAGCTCGGCTGCGAGCAGTGGCTGCCACCGGCGGGGGCAGGCCCGGGGTGTCCCCCCTGCAGCCCCCTGCCCACAGCCCCAGCCCTTCGGGTCGCTGCGGGCTGTCCCCATCGCTGGGGGAAGCGAAGTGAGAAATCAGGCGTGGCCTTTTCACGCTCACAAGTGTGCAGATGCTGTTCACCTTGCCAGTCCCGAGACTTACTGGATTTTTTAAAGTGGCTCCCTGATGAGTGTAAAAATAATTCTTGCATTGTTTAGTTAAAAGTCGGTGGTGTGCAGAATAGTTATGAGTGCAGTGTATGTGCAGCAGAGGAAAATGTTTTAATAGGTTACAGAGCTGTAGAATGAGGAGAATGAGTTCAGCAGCATTTAATTAACTGCATAAGTTGAAGCCCAGAAAAAGAAATACAGCTTGTCTACAAGGCTTCTTTGTAAGTTACAGCACTTTATGTGTTGTAATAGAGAAGTGTTTCAGAAAACTAATTAAAAATTAATCTGTAACAATATTTTTTGGAAGGGAAGTGTTTGAGTGCTAAGATTATTGAAAATGTGCTGGAAGAAGAAAATCATTTTGAAGAAGTAATTTCTTCTGGGCATTCCTTAGGGACTGCTTTGTTGAAATGTTGAAGTCTGAAGCCCTGTAGTCTGTTTTCCTCAGCATGGTGTAATAGCTTTACATGTTATCACAGCACAGTCTTAATCTGAGAAATTAAAATGCACAATCAAAAAGTGAAAAATATTTATTGTGTAACTCTTACATGGTTATGCTGATGTAACACTTTGGATTTTTTTTCCTCTGAGGACATTTTTCTTCCCACTTGCATCACTACTGATATTCTCTGTGAATATGGTGAGGTACACTGAGCTGGAGCTGTCGGAGACACACAAAAAAATAGAAGTGTGTTGTTTTCCCTGTTTGCAGAGAAACATACAGTCCCTGATAAGAACTCTCTGCTGGAGTGAGATAATTAGCTGCAGCAAAGGTAAAGGTTTGATGGAGCACTTGCTGGGGATTTTCAGAATAGTCTGACTCTTCCTGTCCTTGATAAAAGACAAAACATTTCTCAAGGAGAGCAAACTAAGAGAAAAGGTTAGTGGTTTTTTCCAATCAGAAACTTGCCAGACTCTTTTCTGAGTCTGCTCTTTTGGTCTCCACAGTATTCTGGGAATTTTAAGTTACATAAACATGTATCCCTCTCTAATAATTTAAAAACTGAAGTCTGATACCATGATTTGCCAGTGGGTAGGGTCAGAGACACAGACACCAGCCTGAGGAATAGCATAATTTACTATAATGTAAAACTGAGAAGAATCACAAAAGGAAAAGCTAAGTTATGCACCTAATCTTGCTACAAAAGAATGCTTATAATGATTAAGAAAGACACATCACCAGTTACCCTGATTAAGAAAGACACATCACCAGTTACCTCACCATCATCCAAGCCTGCACAGCAGCTGTGGGGGAGAAGCTGTCACGGCAAAGGACTGGAGAACCACTCCCAGTAACTGGGAAATCCCACGGTGCACCCACCTTGCAGGACACAAGGCTCCCCAAATTTGCTGTGCCAGTAGCCCAGCTTTTATACTGTAAAACAAACAAGCTGATATAATTTCTAATTTCATTCTCCTGTTGGCATTCTTGCACAGCCTGGCCAGGGCTCAAGGAGGAGTCAAGGGAGTTGTCTTTGATTCCATACTCTCCTCATGACGGGCCTTATCTGGTTTCTAGATACGGAATGGTAAATACATGTTTTGGAAATAAATGAGCACATATAACAATACTTTGTTAATGAATGAATATATATCTATATAACTGTTATATATATATAACATTTGGTTGGAAGGTTCACCTAGAGGTCAACTTCTGCTCAGGGCCTGTTTTTCAGGCCTCAGTCAGGGCCTGTTGTTCAGGCCTTAGTACTTCACACCATCACTAGGTTTTCCATGATTTTGTACTCTGGTAATAACAAAGCAGTCCTTCCTCACTTCCCATGACCATCAGGAAGTTCAGGCCACTCTACAGTCCACCTCCACCATAAATTTTCAAAATAAAGAGCTGCAAGGCTACAGAGGCTCTGCAATTATACAAATGCAGCTGTGTAACAGCAATAGCACAGCTTTTTGGTATTTGTCAAGCTGTGTGGCCACAAAAACAGCCACTGAAAGATGGATTAGCCACCTCTGCCTTCCAGCACCAGGCTGTAGGAGCCACAGTGGGGATGGCCCATGCCATGCATTAGCTGCACAGCTGTCTTCTCCTGCATCTGAATCTGGTGCAGAGGGAGAGTGATCTGGCAGTACTGTGAAACTCCAGCTATGGCCATTCAGTGGGCAGTGCAGGGCTGGGGTGTCCTTAATGCGGACCTTTGGAGGGCAGCAGGCAGCTAAAACGGGAAGATGTGGAAAGATGGGCTGTCACCACAGGTATGGCAGGAGGAAAAAACTGATATGAAGGAGGAACACTTATTACCTGAGAAATGCTGTTTGCTTGTCAAATGAGCAAAATCAATACTTTAGGGGTTTCATTAAGTTTGTTTTTGACAAGAACCTTTGTTCAGATGAAACTGGTATTCCTAGTGGCTGCTTCACAATAATATTCATGACTGCTTCAGAAGCCTGTGTCTAGAGATGCATGGAATCTAAATATTAGTGGTGCATTTTCACAACAGCAAATCATTAGATCTTTATGGAATTAATTTGTTTATGGACTAGTAGGGCTGGCACCTGTCACTGTGATCAACATTTGATTGTCATCTCTGGGAAAAATACAGTTTATTCAACTCAGAACACGGGAGAAAACTATAGAATTGAATTCTCTTCAGGTGCAAATAAATAAAGAGATCAAATTAAACTCCATGGCTGACAGGAGCATTATAGGGTCCTATAGCACCTTCTTCTGCCTCCCTTTATCTCTGTGGCTGTCAGCATGATGGGAAACGTTATTTAAATGAACATGAGATTTGTATTATCTTTGCAGTGAGTCTACGGTGTGTTTATTGCTATCTTCTAAGCTGTTGTTCTTTTCCTATGGAACAACTTCAGACATGGTGCTTTTTTACTGATTACCTGGCAGCTTTAAAGAATCACCACAGATTGCGAACAGGTTTAAAGGTGAAGATTCCCAAAACAAGTTAGTCTAGCTGTCCTCAATAGACCTCTCTTCTGTTCCCTTGATAAAAGAGCTGGCACTAAACAAATTAAGAACAGTTTTTGCCAAGCCTCCTCTGCCAGAGGCCAGCTGGAGCTCCACAGGGAGAAAGTGAGTGTTACTAAGTGGAATAGGCTGACCAGCTAATGCAAATATAGTGACTAACGTATTGATGGTTTTATTTTGTTAAAATGGGTATCTCATGTCTAATGCCATAAAGTGTGCCTTCTGCCACCCAAAGCTAATTTAAATGGAGCCAAGAAGCAAAATTAGAATTTTCCCTGTTCAAAGTAAAACTCTGACCTTAAAAAGGATTTTAAGAAGCAGCAGATATTTCACTGACTTCCATGATGCATGATGAAAGCTGTGGCTGTTTTCCTATAGAAAAAAAAAAACCCAGCCAAATTTGGGTGCATTTTATTTTCTAAACTATTTTGTTTTCTAAACCACTTGCTAGTATTATTTTAACATGAAGACTCAGAAGAGTGTTAAAGATACTCCTTTATTTTAAGGGATGTGATTTTAAGAACTCAGGCAGCAGTGAAAGGTATTGTTAGAAATGCTACAGTCAAGCTTGAGGAGGACTGACTTCATTCCTTTTTTTAAGTCTCTGGATAAAAGAAACCTCTGGACTCATGGGCTTATGCCACATCAAGCCTGCAGGAGGCTGTGCTGGTCTCAGAGAAGCAGGTGGTGGCCTCGCTGCCAACACTGGCCACTGTGCTGAGCTTGCCATTGATAGAGCAGCGGATGGGGAAACTGGAAATGGGACTGACAAGGGGGTTTTCATTCCAGCTACTAAGCGGGAGCTGAGCTGCTCCCGGCTGCCCCTGACTTGCCTGTGGCAGTTTGCAGAGGGAGAAGAGATTTCAGGGCTCAGATGCCTGGATGCCTGCCCCCATTTCACCCCTTGCAAACCCACCCAAAAACTCCTACATCCCCAAACGTGCCGCAGAGCCAGGGCAGGCTCAGGTCTTGGCTGATGGAGAAAAATTTTGCCCTCTTTATGCTACAGACAACCCGTGACTTGCAAAACCACTGTTATCACTGCTCACACCCCATCTCAGCTAATAAAGGTGAGTTTTCCAAGGCTCAGATGTCATCATTAGCTGAAGCTTGAAAGGTCTTGCTGAATATGGCAGGAACTAATTCAAGCATTCAAAGCAGAGGAAGTTTGTGGTCCCTGAAACAGGCTGTTATTTTCCTCCTGCGATTCCAGCTGAGCCAAATGGTACAAGAGCACACCTATATAATGCCGTGCAGTTCTTCAGCTGCCAGGGAGGTGATTTTTCTCTTCGTTTATTTTACTATTGCTCTTACATGTAAATACAAATGCTTTCTAGCAGGTTTCTTCACAGCACAAAATTTCTCTCTAGTCAGCGTGAAGTTATCTGGCAACAGTAGGGTCCAGCTAAGAGTAAGGTGCTGCAAAGTTGTTAATTAGTTGTTAATTAGTCTAATTGAAACAACCTGAGGCTTAATGACTTGCAGACCTGGTAGTGGTGTAAAGAGTTGACACAGCTGATGATTATGTTACTTGAGAGTTAAGGCACCTGTGCCAGTCTCGCTGTCCTGTGTCTTGGGGCTCTTGTCTCTACTACTCTGTAAGTTCTTGGGACTGAATGTTGAGAGGTCTCTGGACTTCCTATGCTTTACTGAAGCTGGTGGGGTTTACTTAGATGTAGAAGTTTTGGTCCATCCAGGACCATCCCAGGAGAAAGTATGAGGGTATTTGTGTAACTCCCCCACTGTTCCCTCTCTGAGGATTTTTGTGACTGCTTTTCTGCTGTTTGTTTTGAGCTGTCAATGCTTAAATTCAATTCCCTGGGTATAGGGGGCTATTAAGGGTGTTTGTGTGCACACAGAGGCATGTATTTCTGCATGCACACAAAGCTGTGTGTCAGTATGTGTAAACACACACCATGTCCACAGATTTTTAACCACTTGAAGTTCTGAAAGGTCTTCTGGCACAACACTGCAATGAATGAAAAATCCTGTTTCGACTGAGAGCTATCTAGCTCGGTGTGCTTAGCCAAAATGATAGTGCTTGTATCCTGTCGAGTGGGCTTTGGGAATGTGCCTGGATCAATGTGTGCTCCATATTGAACAATATTCACTTCAGCTGGTGGCTGCAGAGATGGAGCTGCAGAGTTTGCATTGTGTGTGAGCATAATAAAGAAACATGATAAAGCTCTTGTTCCTGTTCATTTTGCCTTTTCTAGTCAGGAGCTTGTGCTAGCAGCAAATGCACGTCTTGTCAAAAATGTTGTAGATTTAGCCTTTAAATCATATGTGTGCCTGCAAGATGGGACTGGCAACCATCCAGCCCTTTTGGGGGTCACGTCAACATGTTTGTACATTGCATAGGAGAATGTGTCTCAGTGGGTTTGCTTAGGCATTATTGCAATGAAAATATTGAATTATATTTACACTAACAAGCATAAAAATGCATAGATCTTCTTTCATTTGAAATTAGGGCTCAATAGAGCTCCTGGCTTCAGTATGCACATCATGCAAGTACTACAGCAGTACCAGTCTTTCTGTTGAGATGACAGGGAAAATGAATAGTCAACAATTGTTTTAATTAAGCTGATGCTAGTGTGGAATCTCTTCTTTCTCTCTGGCTTATTCTTTGAAATGCAAATTTTTAAAAAGCAGAGCAATCAAGTGATGACCGTCAATTTTTTCCTCTAGGATAGAACTTTTAGGAAAATATTTTTTTTAACCCCTGTTCACTTTATAATTTTTCTTTTCTGTGGAAACACCGATATTATGTGTGGAGGGACAATGTACAGAAGTGTGCATGTGTCTGGGAATGAAGCTAGTGAAACAGGATTGCAGTAACACCAACTATAGGAAGACACCTACTCTTTCTTCTGTCACCTCACTGAATGCTTGAAGATACTTTCCCTCTGAGGATCTCCAACTACCCACCCAAACACTTCACCTTGTTGTCAGGCTCAGTAAGTGCACTTGCAGCCTTGAGTTTAGTCCCTCTGCTATTTTCTCCCTCTGGAGAGGGGGACAAATCCCTAGCAACACGTGGGGCTTTCTGCTCAGTGCCACCTTTCTCTTCTGGGCCTGTAGGGAGTGGCAGGGAAGCCCAGCTAAATG
This sequence comes from Platysteira castanea, assembly GCA_013397175.1. Classification (NCBI taxonomy): domain Eukaryota; kingdom Metazoa; phylum Chordata; class Aves; order Passeriformes; genus Platysteira; species Platysteira castanea. The sequence continues at coordinate 810,177 of VYXC01003761.1, read as the reverse complement.
GGAAACCAGTAGATGTCTAAAAAGGAATATTTGCTGAACTCTAACTTGTCTTCCATACTAAGAAGAAATGGATATAAAAACTCAGTCCTTTGTTTCCTTCTCTCTGGTTAGTTTACCTTTAGCAGTGAATGTTGTTTAAAACTGCATTATACATTTTCTTACCTAGAAACTTACATTAGAGGACTAAGTCGATTTTCTTGCCATCCCAGAGATGCCAGAAAATGTCCATACACTATATAAACATAATAATTGCAGTTATTAATACTGGGCTAACCAGTATTTGAACTAATCAATCAACTTTCAGTAATGCATTATACAAAGGGACTGCAATTTGCCACAATCTGTCTTCCTGAAAGACAGAAAAATGTACAAGACTCTTCTTTTTCCACAACATATATAGAAAATATGGTCCAAAATGGTGGTTAAAAGGGTCTTTTTTTCATCATCATATGACCACTGCCTAGCGTGTTGTGATACAGACTAAAGATTCATATGCCACTAACAATGCCTTGAGAAGGGGCTCTCTGTTTATGAGGAAAAAATGGCCATTTTGGATGGTCCATGTGTGGAGATTGATTGTAAGAATTATTACTGGATCTAGGTGTGGGGGAACAAGTTACCTTTTTACCCAAGGCCAGCCTGATGTAAAGCAAAATGTTCCTTAAAAAGAAGTATTCCGCAGTACCTTCTGAGTGTGATAGCCTTGGTACTGGAAAACAAATATATGGGTGTTGCATAGCCTGTTTTCAGTGTAAAGAAGGGAGCAGGAATGTGAGCACAGATGTGCATTTTCAGGTAGTGTTGTGGTTTAAGTCCTAGAGATTCAAGGGAATATCATGAGTGGTGTTAGCAACTTGGATTATCAGCTTCTTAAGACAGCCACACTTCATTGCACGAGAATACAAACCCCATGGGCTCTAAGTCTTTTCACAAAAAATATATTAGTGCGGGGGAAGAAAGGAAGGTAGGGGGTTAGATGGCTATTTTCTGGTGTGCATATGAATCCACAAGTTTTGTTTATCCAATGTGAACTAACTATGCAATTCTGTTGGGACATAAAGCCCTGTAACATTGGTCAGATTAGATACTGCTTACTGCTCCTTCAAGGCACAGCTTTCTAGACAGGAAAGGGTTGGGAAAGACAAATGGAGACTTTGCTCTTGTGAAGAAGTTTTCTGTATCCAAAATATTCCTTTCCACAGCAGCCAGAAGAAACCCTTTGGCAGACAGCTGGAGTGCCCATCCTTCTGCTGCGTGTGCAGACATGGTGAGTTGGGGCAAAGTACTGAGGGGTTTAACTGCAAGTACTGTGTTGGCTGTAGCTGCCACCATCCATCCACTCAGCCACCAGAAGGACACTCTTGCTTCTGGGTTTGACTGAGCCTGTATCTGTCTCTTGCTCCCCAGAAGCAGGAGTTTCCCTCCCTCCACTTCCACTGGACAGGAGGATTTTCTGGAACATCACAAAAACAACAGGGAATTTCCTTCTTCTCTCTGTGTTTTTGTTGTGTTTACGACTTCTCCACCTTTCCTAGTGGCAGGGTCCATTTGGGCATAAATAAGCACCTAAGCCATACGCATGACCTAGGTATTGCACCACAGAACTCAAACCAAGAGCCACCTCCAATCCTTGTTGGCAAAAGTCAGCATGGAACTAGTGACCCAATAATGACAGAAAGCAGAATTCTTGTTCTGTCATTAAAGCAGTAATTAAAGATTTCAGTCTCTTTGGGCAATTACACAGAAATTTGCTTCATTCAGTCTATCACCCAGGACCTCCAGGTACACACCAGCAGCCAATTTGTACTCTGTGACAATTAGCAAGCTGAAGTTTATCCTGTTAGAGATGCAGCCTGCCACCACTGTGCCTCTCCAAATCTGTTTAGCAGTGACACAAATATTGGGTTCATCTGCTACCCATCACTTGTCTTAAATTGCTTGACAGATTAATATGTTTCATTACCTGTGCTGTGGGGGGACTATAGTGATCCAAGCCTCTTAAAGATACATTAAAAAAACCCCAAAAATTGAAATAATACCAGGAATCACAGAATCAGGCTGGAAAAGAGCTCTGGAATTGAGTCCAACCTAGGACCTAACACCACCATGTCAACCAGACCATGGCACTGAGTGCTGTCAGGAAGCAAGCAGGAAGACAACTATCTCTGCATAAAAGCAAAGAGGTGTAGGACTGAATTTTAAGCTAGGAGTGTGTGGTCTCAGGTAGTCTGCCATGGATTATAGGTTCTCTCAGCTATAGCTGCTGCACTGCTGTTCTCCTGCCCATGGCTGCTGAAAAGACTGCTGAGGCTTGCAGCAGAGGGGGCCGTCTCTGGGCCTCCAGAGCCAGTTCCTATAAGCATCAGCTTTGTGTCTGGGCACAGAGGAATTTAAGAGATGGCTGAACTTTAATTAAATCTACTCCTCGAAGTTATTGGAGCTTTGAGATGAGGTCTTTGTTTTGCATATTGCTTTGTTACACAGGGAGACTGGGTGCCTTGCCTTACAGCCAGCATCTTTCTCTCAGTGTTGCAGGGGTGGGAGCTCCCTTACAGGAGAAAACTCTGTTGTTCTTTGTACGGTAACAACCTAGAAGAAAGACACTTTTTCTAAAAATTTATTTCTACCTTGGCATACACAGAGCAAGCGGGAATGTTTTCTCCCCAGGAACCGAGCGTGTTCGGTCTCAAGCACAACAGGGTTGCTCTGACAAGCTCTGAGGGCTGTTGTGGTGCTGTACCATTGCAATTATATTACAATTATATTGCAATTATATGAACGCAGCTGCTACAGAGATGTATTTAACGCCTGATCGTGTAAGGTATAACTAAACATTTCAAACCCCCAATTAAGGGGCTACAGCATGCCTAAACTCGCAAAAATATACAACTGCTCTTAAAATTTTCAAGAACTAGCATTCTGGAATTTGCTGTGTGTTGGTTTTTTGGTTGCTGGGTTTTGTTGTGGCTTTTTAAAATGAGCTATAGAATGGCTGCAGCTAGTTTGATGTCAGTTGGCCTCCTGTGAATTTCGACTCGTGTAACAGGAGAGAAGGAATCCCAAGTTTCTCGTTAGTACTTCAAAACGCCATCAGTTTCCCTTTCAGACTTCAGGGAGCCATTTAAAGCCTCCAGACATTCTAGCATCAGTTGTACAAAGCTGGTAGCAAAAGTCACCTAAGACTTGAGCACTCAGTGAGTGGCATCTAGAAAGGCGTCATTCTTTCCATTTGTGTTGGTAAGCTTGAAAATGTGTCCTGAATGATTTTGCTCTTGTTCCATTTGCCATGATTTTTTCCTTGATGCAAGACAGCAGAGCTTCTCCTAAGCCTTTCAAATTCAGCTGTGTAGAGAATAAATACTTGACCCAGAATTCAGGTTCAGCTCAGTGTTCACCCATTCTTTCAAGGTCTGTCTGGTGCTAGGACTCAAGGGAAAAAAAGCCAGCACTAAGTGGCTTCTTATGTAAATTCATTGAATTTCTCCAGATATTTAGACAATGTCTTGATTTCTAAAATTTTGTACCAGAACCTAAATTATGTAAGTGCTCAAGAAGCCTTTTTAATGACACTGGAGCAAAACTATTTCTTCTTGTGGAAGTTTCCAAGATATTTTCCTTTTAGTCTTTTTGGAATGAAAACACACTTTGAAGTCCGTGGGTTTCCTCAGGGAGAAGAAAGCTCCTTTTCAGTCAGTTCTATGGAAAATGATCCTCTTGGAGCTTTGGATCCAGCTCCTACTTGTCACAGATGCAGACATAAAAGCAAAATTCGTTGAGATAAATTCATTACTTTGGGCTCCTCTAATTCTTAAAGGAAATCCCCTCTGTCCCTTCTATCCTCTTCCCCAACCTTACTGAAATTAAAGCTCTTTGTAAGTAGGTTCTTGGACATGAAGTCTTTAGCTTGCTGACCTTTTCCCTTTGTGCTGGAGGAGGAGAAGACGTGTTCAACCATCTTTAGGCTGCAGCTCCGAACTCTGCTGCCTTATTTCTGTGTGGAAAGCTTTTTGCAGGTTTGTAAATGACTAGTGACTAGTCAAAAGCACAAATATACTTCACCAAGACATAGAGGGCCTTGAAAGTAATGTTCTGAAAAAAAATGATTCACTGCACTCCTAACACCCATCATATCCCAAGTAATAGTTTGCCATAATGATTTCCCCTTCTTAACACCTTCTCAAGAGAATCCCTGGGCTAATCCTTCAGAGATAATGAATAGAATGATAGTAGTCATAGAAACTGTGCTTAAATATCTGTGTTTTTCACAAACTCCAGGGTATGGCTAATTACACAAGTGATGGAAATCTGTTTCAGCCCCGCATGAAGCACTGCCATTTCATTATCTTTAAACAAGTCTGTTCTTTAGCTGCGCTTATTGGTAATGAAACCAAGGGGAAATTCTGAACACAGTGATTGCTGCTTGTTGGTAAAGGGCCCCTTGAATAAAGCAAGGCTATTGTCAAAGTTAGACCAGGTTGTGCAGGTCTTGTTGTAGTTGAGTTTTGAAGCTTCTTAGTGAGAATTCCTGAGAGCCCTCTGAGCACTTGTTCCTGTGCTCAAGAATTTCATCACAACAGAAATTATTACCTTGAGGTTTATACTTCTGTAATTTGTGACAATTGCTTCTTGTCCTTTTGTACTGCACCTTGAGCAACTGAAACTAGATTTGCTCTGAATAGAAGGTTGAACTGCAAGATATCCATAGGACTGACATGTATTTTTCTGTGATTGTGTAAAAACGTGGCAAGGAACACGTTACTCCAGGTCATGCAACATACCTGTGTATGTTCGAGTCAGGAAGATGGATCCTCTAATTTCAAACTATTGTTGCACTGAGTACCTGAGTACCTTGTATTGCTCTTCTGACAGAACAATATTTCCCTGGTGAGCCTTATTTAAGAACATTCATGATCTAATAATAAACAACTTTTTGTTCTCATTTTTAAAAACCATAAGGGGATATGGAAGAATATTTAAACCTTAATCCTTCCATAGTATCCTAAAGAAGTGATGCTTTTAAGCCCTGTCATTTGCCATGTGGCTTTTGTTGTGGAACTGTGTCTGTGTGGAGTAGGAGCCCCCCCCACTGCGCTCTAAGAGGGGCTTCCTTTTCTCCAAAGATATTTTTCTTCAGAAAGAGTAATGGTTAAGGTGCATCTGCATTCCTAGAAGTTCTATTTCAAAAGAGAAATAGTAAGTATATTCAAATGCTAGTATTTTCTGTCGTGATCCATATCTTGATTACCTCTAATGATGCCATGGAAGTTTTTATTAGCAGGCAGGAAATCTTTTTTCCTTCCTGTGGTTCCTGATGTAGCTGTTATCTCAAGTGTTGTTGCTGAATTTTAGTCTGAATGGATTCTTCTTGCTGTCGATGCAAATGCCACAAAGTGTTGCGGGTGTGTGTAGGGTTATTTTTTGCTGTATTAAGATATTTCATGAAACATAGTTCCATGAATCTGATTTATGTAATCTGGCTAGTAATTAAGGATATTATTAAAATTTATTAAGACATCTGGTAATAAAACTGCAACATCTCCAAGACTTGGAGGGGTGGAGACAAATCCAAGAAAACCCCACCTGCACTGATTTAATTAATAAATTCGTATTATCAGGTTCCTGCAGATGTTTCTCATAAACTACATTTCCTAATTTCCCTTTCCTCTACAGTACAAAATCTGTGTGCTTACACTGCCCAGCCCCTTTTAGCTGGTATAATAATTCTTACCCAGCCATCTGTGCTGTACTGATCAGACTCAAGATATATAAAGCAGGTTTTCTTTTTCCATCTTGGCAGAGCCCTTGGCTGCCCTACCATGTACCCTAAAATAAAATAAAAATAAATCAGCAGTTCTACAGATTAAAAGAAACTAAAAGAAGAAACAAGTTACTGTCACAATCTCCAATGTGAATCGTGATAGGTTCTTTACCCGATCTCTGAGTGCAAAAGACAACAGCGGGGATTTTCAGCAATGCACTTTTATTAGGTGCTCCATAATTCAATTATGCCATAGAAGGGGAAAGAAGAAATAGACATAGAGAGAAGAAGAGAGGGGGAAACGGGATATTATAGCTACCAATCGAGATGAGACCCCGGTGGTCCAGCCAATAGGTCTTCCGCCGCTGATGGGGAGATCTCAAAGAATGGGGAATTGTGAGAGTCACTTTATAGTCTTTTCAAGCTGGGGGGGTTCTCTGGTCAGAAAGTGCGGAAAGCCGAAAGCATTGTTAGGGGCCTGTGGCTGTGAGAGGCACAGTACAGACCCTTCCTTACGGTTCCGCAGTTCTGCTCGCCATCACGAGCAGAAGCAGTGTACCACAGCTACATGTCATAGGTTATAGTGTAAGATGGGTCCCAAAAAATATTCTTTTACCATTTTCNCCAGTGTTCTTTGTATTATTGTTTTGTTTTATATATATATTTATATAACTATTTTAGTAGAAGAACTGTTATTCCTATTCCCCATATCTTTGCCTGAAAGCCCCTTAATTTCAAAATTATAAAAATTCGGAGGGAGGAGAGTTGCATTTTTCCATTCCAAGGGAGGCTGCTGCCTCCTTAAGAGACAGACACCTGTCTTTTAAACCGGGACACTACAGAAGTCCGTCGCGACCAGCACACAGGTAGACAGTGCTTTGGCAGGCAACTATCACATCTGTAGACAATGCTCTGGTGGGCATCCAACGCACCTGTTCAAACAGCCAGCATTTCTGTCGCAGCCAGCTGGTGACAATGACCCGAACCCCCCTGTACAGAGCTTTATGAATTTTTAGGATTTTAGTCTATTCTTCTTGTCGAGGAAATCGTGAGGCAAAAGTGAGCAGTCTTCGGACCGACCCTTACAGTTACTTACTGGCTATGGCTCTGTGATCAGGCTGGAATCCTTGCAGCATTTCCTTGCCTCTAGCAAAGATCTTAGTCCTAGAAAGAGAAGGATACCAGGCACAGGAGTAAGGCTGTTGGCAAGGGAGGTGGTGGCAAATCTGGCTCTCATCTCTTGTGCAAAACCAGGGACAGGCCAGCGACCGCTCTGTGCCTCAGCATGCCCTGCCCACCCCGGCTCTGGAGATACCAGCACACTTGGTTTGCTGCAGGGCTTTGAGCTTGCTGCTGCATTTATAAATCTAACAGCTTGGTTCAAGCTCTCTGAAGGGACCCCTTGCATCTTCAGACACATCCTCCTGTAAGCACTTTTGCACCTGATTAGCTCTTGAGTTAAGAATATCCATCCCTTAAAATCTTTGAACAGTTGTAGCTTGCAAGAATGTTAAATTTCTCCCCTGGGCCACCATACTAGCAACTGGAAGGCACTGAAACACCTCCACACAGGAAGGGTATATTCTGCAGAGAGCATAAGCTTTTGGGCTGAGACATAGGCAGCTAGCCTGGATGAAATCATGGAGTATGAACAATTTAAAAGTTATTAAAGATTGGGTTTTTTATTGCTTCATCTTGACTGATACAGTTTAGGTTAAAGTCTTCTGTGGATTTAAGCTCTATGAGGTGACTTGGACCATACTGACCTCATGGTTTTACTGTAGGGTAAATATTGGGAAATGGCAAGTATAAGCTGTGAAGCTGAAATAGCTAGACACAGCTGCACAGTGCCTAGAGTAAGCCTTACTCTTGGTGTCAAGATGGAGAGCAAGGCTTGAGGTTTTGATGTTTCTTTCTTTGTCTTTTCCTTTTTCTTTTTTTTAAATCCCCTACAATTCATTTCAACAGAATTGAATCCTGATGGGGACAGAGAAAGGAAGTAGGGGTTTAGTGTTGGTTGGGTGGTGATGGTTTGTGGGTTTTTTGTTTTATTGCTTGAAAGGTTGATGAGTGTGTGTTTTCAGTTATCCCCGTTTACTGGGAGGTGCTGAACTGTCCCCATGGCATCTATGAAATCCTAATGCAGAGTTATTTTAATGATGTTTCTAAGCATCAAAGTGATTATGCAAATATGAGTTAGTGGGAACAGATTTAAGTCTGCTCTTTCATGGGGAATAACCCTTCATTACAGAAAAAATTCCTTCAGTATACACCTGGTAAAACTTAGAGTAAAAGTTCCATGGGGACAGCCATAATGGAAAAACAACTTTCTAATGGCCCTTACTCACTGCTGAGCTCTCATTAAGACACAGCCTGCTTCCTCTGAGAGGGCAGGGAATGGGAGAGAAAACCACAAGGCTCCTCTGCTGATCATAGGGACTCTCAGCTCAGTATGGGCACTGACTCTCATCTCTTCCTCAGAGCTGTGGGCTAGAAGAGCTGTTTAGATTTGGCCTGAAGATGTCTGTAAAATAAACTTGTCTTCTCAGTTGATGATAGCAGCCCCATTCACCACACCCAGCTCTGCTGGTGACAATGGCCCTTCTCTAATCACTTCTGTTTCAGACAGTCAAAGAGTGAGCAGCTCTGAGGCTGTGGAGAGATGCCCTCCTCTGGAGCTACCTCTAGCTGTGCCTTGCTCCAGATGCTGGCTACACTGCATGTCTCTGCCTGTCCCCTGCTGCTAGAGGTTACTGACTGCTTTGCTTTCCTGCACTGGCTGATAATGTGAAATTCCATCTGGCAAAATCACCTGGGTTAGTCTCAGCTCCCCTGAGGTACTTAGGTGCCTTGGGTGCTCAACTGTCTCATTTGGCATTTGCTATCCACCAACAAGCTCCCTGGCTTCCACCTAATCTGCTGCTGCTGAGCACCCACAGAGCCACCTATGTCGTGGTTATCAGCAGTTTCAGCAAGAACACAATCTCTGAAGACCTCAGGTGGGGTTTTAAAACCACGCCACTGTCATCCACCAGACTACCTCACTGGTGTCCCCAAAGAAAATGAAAACAAAAGATGCTCAGCCAAACCCCTAGCTTCTCTTGGGAGGTTTGCAGGAGGGGTTATGTTCAAACCACCATGCTGACCAGGATGAAATCCTTGTGCTGTATGCCCCCATGCAAGTGGGAACCCTAATCCCATGTCTACCAGTGACCTGCCTTTTCTCTGACTGCACAAAACAACTTCTGACTAGCACTCAAACATCTTTCTCTGCTCATTAGAGGCATCAAAGCTAGGTTTAGGCTGTTTGCTGTACACTGATGGCCCTAATGAAGGAAAAGATCAAAATAATGTTGCTGCCTTATCTGTAAAGTCTGCTTGAAAGCACAGTGTGTGGCTCACATCCACTGAAAAACCAGATTTATTAGTCATCCAGTTCCATTGATGAAGGTCATGAGAGGAGTTCAGGTACAAATCTTAATACTTTGAATCCTCATCATCTCTTCTTAAATGTTTTCATAAGAAATATAAGGTTGTGGAAAGGAACCAAAGAGAGACAGAATTTTTGAAGTCTCCCTGGCAGCTTTTCTATTATCTGATGGACAACTGACAAGTGAGGGAACTTTTGACCTGCACTTCATTAGTTATGTTACAGGAAACTTAGTAACTTATAACTTGCCTCTTTAAGAAAACATTTCCCAATGCTGGAAGAAAAAGCACATTTTTCCCTCAAGATTTTTATTCTAAACCTTTCATCATCCTGTGTGTGACAACCTAGCAATGGAATAATCCTCAACTACAATACAGAGAACTGTTTTTTGTAATTAAACTCACTGGTTGGAAGGGGAGTTTTGGTTGGGATTTTCTTTATTTTTAGTCAGTTCTAAAGGTACAACACCAAATCCTGGTTTACTTACTTTTCCTTTAAAAAAAAACCCAATCGAGACAGGATATTGGACTGGAAGGATTCACTTTAATAGTGGTAATTTTCGTTCAGAAAGTTAATAATGTGTAGCTTCTGGAATATAATATTTAGCATCTACTGTTAATAGCGACCTGTCTGATGATGTAGCAGTAGTCTCACAATTTCCTAGATCATCATAGAGTGCCCACTGTGCCAGATGTTCTGTACTGGGGATTTTTCTAAACAATAGGCACAGCTTAGAGAAAACTGGGAAACCCAAATCACGAGGCTTTTGCTGAGGATTGTTTCCCTGTGTAGGCCAGGGGGTATTTATGATTGCAGTATGTCTGTAAAGAAAATTGGCTAGCTGTAAGTAGCACTGTCTATACCATTAAAAAGAAAAAACCCGTCCTTTTCTCACAGCTCGACAGTGAGGGCAGACCTCTGCACCCAGAAATGCCCAAAGTCTGAGATGGAACACCAAGGCATTCGAACCCTTTGTAGCTTGGCTTGATCTCAAGATTTACACAAGACTGAGGGTCTTCTCTATATTTAATGAGCTTTGGAAAATCAGACTGTGTGTTAGAGCAGCCTGGAAAGGTTAGGCAGCTGACATTTTGGGAGGCAGCAAATAACACAAATTGATAATGTCAAGGAGCTGGTGCAAACAGTCTTTTGAGAGCTACAGGTGGGTCCCAGATAATGCTGCAATAACTGGCACCTTCGATTTAAAAATTATGTTTTGGGTAGCAGTATTATTTCCTGTTTGCCTGTGAGACTCACCTGAAATGTCAGACAGGGATGGTGATATTTCACATGACATTTTTCTTCCTAGCTCTTTTCAGGGATTGTAGAGATCTTCCTCGAGGACAGCCTGTATTCCCTTCCTTCCTGTGTTTGTGAGCAGGAGTTGCTTGCAGAATACAGACTGGATCTTTGGGCTCCTAACCTATCCTCCAACACTTGAGCTGACACCGTGCTGATCCTTGCTCGCACTGTGAAATGAACAAGGAGCCGCAGCATCCGAAATGCCCCTTCTCACTGAATGTTTGTGCTGCAGTGCAGAGCAGCCAGCTCATACAATTAAACATGGTCAGCACCAGTACATCAAGCTGGCTCGAAAAGATAGCTTTGATAAGGATCCAGTGCTATCAAAATCAGACAGACACCACTTCCTTAAGCTATACCATACAGTTCTGTAATGTAATTTTGGTCTTGGAAAGAGGTAGATGAAAACTTGCGGCCTTTGACATAACTGAATTCAAATATTTGGGGGTAATTCTGTCAGTGAGTAGTGAATCCCTGTCTACCAATCCAAATTTACTTCCTAGAAGCTGCTAGAGACAGGGTGGGGCAGGAGACTTAGTCAAACAATATTAAGTGATGGATGGAAGGTGTGTTTAAAAAAAATTATCTCATTGTAGTGAGTCAGATTCACACCCCTTGGAGCCAGGCAAGAGTACTTCTGGATGCCTATAGCACGGAGGCAATAGTGGTGCACCTCATGGGGCACCCACTGAGGGCTGGTTTTGATTACAGACCTCCAAAGACCTGCAGACATTGGGTTCTTATGGCAAATGTCATGAGAGCTTTCATCAGAAAAGACCCTTGTGCTTTCAGATCCCAGGGGTGCTGATTTTTCTCAAAGCTGCAGTTGATATGGCCTATCTGACTAGTACTTTACTTTGGTTCTGGGGTTAAAGCTGCTCTCGAGTTTTAAAGATTATGACTCAGTAACTGAAGCCACCAGTTTTTGCAATTGACTTAAAGTGCAGAAGATGATAGAGATTACTTTTTATGTGTGTCAGTGCTTGTAATTGCAAATTTTGCCACTTACTGAATTCAAATGGCTATGGCCAAATGCACTTCCACAGCAGAGACAAGTTGCTGGGCTTGCACTTCTAAACCGCCTTGTCAGCTAAGCTCACTTGATCGTATAGGCTACATGCATATGTGAGTGCCAGAAATGTGGGCACATCATCTTTTTGTGTTAACAAAAAAGATACATAAATTTATTTTTGCGTCTTTATAAACAACATTCTCTCTGGTAGCTGCATACCTGTGTAACTACCATGTAAATGCTGTTACATGCTGCTGGGATGTCAATAGTACTAATAAATTAGATTTTTCTCCTGGCATTCTGTGGGAAAGCATCCTGGATTTGTGAAAAAACTGAGCTTTGACTATGAACTTAAAAAGGAGGAGTTAAACTTCTGTTAGTGCTGTGGCATTGTGAAAAGATTCGTTCTGGTTTTAGATGGCTGCAATTATTTTGTTTATCAGGCATTATAGACTTGTGACTCTTTGAATATCAATTAAAAATACAATGGAAAGACTTAAAGCTCTCCAAGAGGTGTTTTAATCAGATTCACTGATTCCCTTCTCTGAAAAAGAATAGAAATCCCTTGTGTACCAGACATTTGTATCCCATGGTATTTGCTATAGCTGGTGGAGGGGAAGAAAGACCAGCAGCAGACCCTCAGACATACCAGGCTGGGTATCAAGTAGCAGAGAGTGTCACCTCATAATTGGACAACAGCACACAACAAGAAGTGGGTAAAATGCAAGGTCTGTCCCTGACACTTGCAGATCCATGTATTAATGTAGGATCTTTACAAATTTTATATGTTTGTTAGCTCCTTTGGAAAGTGTTTCCTTGGTTCTGTAAGTGATGTGTGAAACCCTCACAAGACATTTTCACAGCAAGCAGGCGGGCTGAGCAATAGCTCCGCATGAGGAGGAGTTCCGTGGCTTGTGCTAATGCACCCACAAGTTATTAAATAACATGACAGAAGGATCTTTTCCAGGACCTGTCCTCCTCCTTTTCTTGGTATGTAGTCAGTCCCTTCCACCTGAGCCACACCGATACATCACCCTGATGGTGATTTTGAAAATGCCTTTTGCCCTGGCACTACAGGATTTGGGGTACATAGGCAAGGTATATCAAGGTATATGCTATATGAGTTACTTTTCATTTGCTGGACTTCAAAAACTTTTTCCCAGTGGAAACTTTTTCTGTCGTGTAAGAATTATATTACTGCTTTTGAAAGGAAAAAACTCCTGGCTCATACAAGGAGATACTTTGCTGTTTGTAAACAACCTCTTTTTGCTTATTATAGGCAAGTCATGGTGGTGACTCACCTAGCACATAGGCTGAAATATGCAATTGTAATGAGTTAAAGAGATCGTCAAACAAAATAACTTCATTTTTGTGACAAGCCAAGGGGTTTTTTTGTTTGGTTTTGCTATCCTAAGTGCCTAGAATACTCAGAGTTGTGTCTTTGCATGCTCTTTATCTGCTCTGGGATTGAAGATGGGTTATTGGTTAACACTCTGTGATGGTCTGCAATTCCTTAGCAAAGGCCACTGTACCAGCTTCTCTCGAAGGTCAGCTTGTTTGCTTGTGCCCTAGTTTCAGCCACGACAGGGTTAACCTTCTACAGTAGCTGGGAAGGGGGCACGGCCAGACCCTAATATTATTTGATCTCACATCACTTGCAAGGGGCAGGAGTTAGGGACTTGCACTCCTATTTTCCTGCATGGGTAAGCATGGTGTAGTGGGGAAAAGCTGGTCAGTATTTTGTTGAGATTTTTTACCTTCTGGTTGGCTTTGGTGAAAATTAGTTCTTCTCTATCAAGTAATGTTTTGAGTCAGGATGATGGAATACGAGATGTGCTCAAACACTTCTTCTTACTCAGTAGAATTTTATGGTAGGACTTCTTTAATGTGAGAAAATGAAAAATCACCCTCTTTTACAATTAAACGCAAAATCACCCTCTTTTACAGTTTCTCTTTATAAAAAGTTCACACACACACACACACATCCCATACAAGATGTTTTTGACTCTTCTGTGACAAAAAAAATTGCAAGAGGTAAAGAAGTAAAAAAGTTATAATGGTAGGAGCCAAAATTTGAAACAGTCTGTTGCTGACTTTGACAAGTGTGAGATGGGACATTTGACATCTAAGGTTTCAGAGCAGCTCTTGTTAGGTTTCCCAGATCCCATCTACCCTTACCTGCCTTGCAGAAGAGGCACATGACACAGACATGAAATGCAGCATTTTGGTCCAAACAATCACACTATCTATTTCAGCATCAAGCTGAAAAACCCAACTTTTAATTCCACAGTCCTGGTATTCAATAACCTGCCACATTCACACTATGCACTTCAAGCCACTGTTCTGCATTGCAATCACTCAGGAGAGCCCTCAACTGAGAAATTATACTGCTCTTGTCAGTGCTCAGAGAAGCCTCCACAGTTAAAGGTGCTGAAGTGCTCCTGGTAGTGGATCAGTGTCAGCAGCCAATGCAGAGCTGTACTGGGAGAACTTCAAAGAGAAGCATCCCAAGACACTTGATTTCTGACCACTGACAGATGCCTCTGTATGCCGATCTTCAGGTCAAAAATTATTGTGTCTCTTGGTTTATGTCATCTGGGTCAGATTTGGGATGGCAGTAGAATGGGACTGAAGGTCAATGCCCATTTCTCTATGGCACAGTTGACAGCATGATATTGGACTCCTGTTTTTGCAGGCTTCATGGTAAAGCCACTGTAATTTATTCTTAATGTGAGGTGCCTGCTGAGGTTGGTGAAGGCAAAGACCTCTTTCCCACCCTGACCTCCTCACTCTGTCTATCAAGGAAAATAGGATCTTTGTAGGGGGATAAACTGAGACAGTCTGCTACCCGTCAGTAATCCTTCACTGCTTGGTACTGGAATACATGGCAGAGTGGGACTCAGTCCTGCTGAGTCTGCTCTCATTTGGTTCACCATCTTCCTAGTAGCTCCCTTCCTCCTTGCAATCCATCCTTCTCTCTTTAGAACTCCTTAACAGAATCCTTTCAAAACCTTTTCCAAACCTTGTCCAAACAACTCTCGACTCAACAACATCCTTTTGCTTCAATAGCAGAACGTCACTAAGCCTGTTCTTTCACTGCTCAGAACAGCCTAGGTTTGGTGTTTTCCTACTTTGTTCCCAAGCACATGAGGTTTCCTCTATTCAAGGGCAAAAACTCACAAATTTTCAGATGGGAGGAAATAATTTCATGTTTAGAGGCTATCCATTGCTGAGAGGGTGGAGGAAGTGCAAAAATTGTGCAAGATTCTCTGAGCTGCAGGAATCGGTGAAAGATTGCTCTGCGTTATATTCACCATAAATTCATTAGGTTAAATAGTTTTGACACAGGTCCATAAATACCTCAGTTCATGGAGGAATCAAGAAAATGTGAATGTGTATTTAATGTGAAGAAGCTAAAATTTAATGTGAAGAAGCTAAAACTGTTAACCATGGATAGACAGCACCATGGATTTCAGTGAAACAAATATCTCTTGGTGAGCTACTGTATGTCCCTGTAGTGGTTGTCACTCTGGGTTGCTAAGGAACTTTGGTTTTCTACAATTCTGCCTTTACCATTTGCTTTTATCCTCACACTTCATGTGGAGCACTTTCCTTCTGTATTGATGCTGACCTTTTTTTTCTCCCTCATTAGCAGAACCAACAGTTATGCTGCATTTATCCTCTCTAAGTCTCTTGCTTCAGTGCTTGGAAACTAAAGTACAGAAAACCTTTAGTCCTGCTGACACTTAATGATATGGTCATTATGCACAATAATGCCGTGGAGAAAAGTGGCTTCAAAGGAAAGGGAGCTCTGCTTTTGTTATTAGCAGTTATAATGTGGGCACTTAAAAGAAATGACTGAGGACAGATAAAATAATGTAATCAAAAGAAATCAATCTCCAAAAGAGATGTCAAGAGGCCTGCTACCCTGCTTTGACATGCCATTAGCTTTACCTGTATAATCCCTGACAGATGTCCACCATTTTTACAGAAATAGTGGTGTTTTGTAAGGAGAAATTAAACTAAATTCCTTTCTTTCCCATGTGGACATGGAGTATAATCTGTTGATTTCTGTCTCTCTTGATAAAATCCCTTTTTATGTTTGGAGACTGTTATTCTGTTCCCCTCTTCTTTTCCTCTGGACATTAAACAAATTCTTTCATCTTTTCCTCTTTCAGCTCTTTCATAGTTTCCTTGCAAATCATATTTATGAACCTTGGATCATTCATGTTGCTCCAATTTGGACTGTGACTTTTTCCCACATTTTTTAAGTGCAATTTCTCTAAGAGTGGACATGTTATTGATGGTGAGCTTCCAGTGCCGAGCAGAGGAATAATTACCTCCCTTATTTTGTAAATTACTTTTTCCTCCCATGTACCTAAAGCAAATCTAACACTGCAGACCAGAGGAGCCCTGCCCTTCCATCTGAGCACAGTTCATCCCCTTTCTCTCCCACGCTGATGTGCTGTTCTGCAAATCTCAAAATCAGTTCCAGCTTGTTGCCTTGAGACTGAGCTTGATAAATGGGAGGAACACTGAATTTTAATCCTGCCCCAAAGCAGGATTAAGTTTGGGATTGGACTCTTTGGAAGGTGATTTGCTAGTCCATCCCTCAAGTCAGTAACATATAGGAGTTTCAATAGATCTGAACTTGGCCCTTCTCCTGTCACAGTTAAGGTGACTAATGCTTAATTTCACAGGATCTTCTCTTTTTCCATTTATTTACTATATCTTGGTGGGAAGAGCAAGCATCAGAGCCATTGCTGTGAGACCTTTACCGTCCTCCAAAGTTCTTCAAGACTGTTCAGTGTGTAAGCTGTCCTCACTCCTGGACGAACACCATCCAGCACCTCAGATAATCAGAGGAGGCAACACAAACCAGATGGAGAAAAGAGATGTTAAACAGTGCATAGGCATCTAGCTAGTATTCCCCTTCCTTGTAAAGAATGAAGCAAAGAGTAAATCCAGCCTTTTCTGGACATAATTCCACTTCTTCCTTCTTCCACTTGCTAGCCATGGCAGTGGCTCTTTACAGAAAACTTCACCATAAGAAGAGATGTCCAAGTCTTTCCTACTCTAGCAAAAAGCAGTGATTTTACACTCCCTAATTTTTCTTTTCTAAATTAGTATAAACAAAACGTAGTCATAAAACTGGAAAAATGAACATTCAGGACTAAAGCTGACTAAAGAAAAGAACTTGTTCTGATACACCCCAAGTAAAAAAAAAAAAAAACTAATTTGTGCCCGGTGCTTCTTCCTTGATCATTTGTGGAAAATGGAATGGACAAATATAGCAGTCCAAGAAACTACCAGGTTCATTTAGATGTAAGGTGTGGGTCTTCAGTCTCTCATCAAGCCCACGGGAGTGCTTGGAAGTCCTCACAAGAGATTTCACATTGTCTGTGCTTCACCAGGTTGGAGCTGGACATGATGCCTGAAAGTACTGCCGCAGAGCTGGGAGCTGAAAGTGCTGCTGATCTTGTGACTTTCTTGGTCCCAACTCTGCCTTAAGAAATTTTGGCATAGCTTTTTGCTCCTGAATCATTGACAAATCTGACATTCCCTTGTGAGGATTCAAGTACCTTAAATCCCAGTTCTGAAACCTGGGAGCTTGAAGGATCTGTAGCCTTTGGGGAGCAGTGAAGTACAAGCTGTACGAGCAGAGGTTAAAGTTACTTTTTAAAGCTGTTGTTTTGCCATGAAAAATAGATCAAGCCACTGGAGCTGTCAAAAATATGTTTTGGAAATATGTTATCAGTGCTAACTTACTCCGTCTGGAATTAATGCTACTCACTGTGGAAGATTTTTCAGAAAGCATGTTCCTGTGGCTTGTAATGTTTGATACTTTTTAAAAGGCTCCTGGGAAACCTCTTTCCTTGGAGAGGCAAGGAGAACCTGAAAGAGTATATCAAAGTGGGACAGTAGCACTGTTTCAAGGAGTATGACTGGAACACAGCTCAACTGTAAATAATGTTATTTCTTTTAAACTGGTATGTCTTTCTTGCTCAGTAGAAATAATAATTTATCATGTCTTCAAGTGGAAAACCACACTTACCAATTTGAATGGGGGAAGAGATGGATTTACAGATTGAAATCAAAGTCCCATTGAAATCTGTGGGAATTTTCATTGCCTTCAAAAGGGGCAAGGTTTGGTGTGTAGCTGAAAGCAGAGATCCTCCTAAACATTTGCGAGTAATGTGCTCTGAATATGCCTGTGTCCATCTGAGATGCACAGCAGCAGCCAGATGCCCACTGAGAATTTATGGAGCACAAGGCTCTTTTCCCTCCAGGGCGGAGGGAAAGAGCGATGGTTCTACTGCAGGCTCCATCTGATCCTGGGCACAACATCAGTTTTTCTGAAGCACTGGGCTTTGAGGAGAAATGAGGCCTCTCTTTTGCATGATTTTTTGTTCCAGGTCAGTCTTAAGGAGAACTTCTCTGTCACTTTGGTGTCAATCTTCACACCCTCTTATCCCACTGTCAAGTTACTGCCACAGAGTTGGTCAGGATTGCAGCTGCTGTGCATCTGTGCTGCCCCTGGCACTCACATTGTAGCT
Organism: Platysteira castanea; assembly: GCA_013397175.1. Classification (NCBI taxonomy): domain Eukaryota; kingdom Metazoa; phylum Chordata; class Aves; order Passeriformes; genus Platysteira; species Platysteira castanea. Next base: position 792,118 of record VYXC01003761.1, on the reverse strand, counting down.
GTGCCTTTGCCCTTTGCTAACTTTTGGATACAGCTGTCTGCTTGGTCTCCTGGCAGGAAGACCCTGCTTGTAACTGGCTATGCCACAGTTTGGCTGAATTTTCAAAAAAGAGCATTTTTCAAGATGTCTTTCATTGAAGTTGTTTTCACGGTAGGTTAGAACATTTCATTCAATGACAGAAAAGCTGTTTTCTAAACAAGACGAGTGGTTTTTGAAGATTTTAACAATACTGCGTGCCTTGTCCTCTGCCTAGGCTCCTTGTACTTACACTTAAAATAAGCTTCTCCAAATGTATCTTCAATAAATAAATAAACACCCAGACTTGTTTTCTACTTTCTTCTCTCAGAAAGTGGAAGTTTCTGGGGAGTTGGATAAGCCAGTAAGAAACTGAAGTAACAGCAGGATGGAAACAGATTTAGTTTAAACTCCAGGATCTGCTGTTATCTGATGGAAGCTGAATGCTAAGTGAATCACCGTGACTCAGTAAATAGGATAATGGTCTCCCCCTCTGGGATTTCAGTTCCTACTGAGGAGAGAGAAGCCTTGCTAAGCCTGCAGACAAGTGAAGCCCAGCTTGCTCAAGCATGCCTTGCAGGAGGGCAGAACATAGACCTTTTCACTTGCTGCCATGTACAGTAAATCTATCCTGATCTAATACATCCCAGTTTGATCTGAATGGGTCAAGCATATACTGCCCAACCACCCCAGCTACACCATTCTTTGTCTTAATGTATGAGGAGTCTGAAATCCCTGCTCCTGAAGGAGCAGGAACACCATGTGTCACGTACATGATGATAGGGATCCTGTGGTCTTGAGGTTTCTTTAGAGGAAACAATTTTACTCTGAAGCATATCTTCTGCTCCCCTACTGTCTCGTTTTCTAGACACTAAATCTCCCTGGTGAAAACTGCAGAAAATAGCAACCTGCTTCTGTACATACTTGTGTTGTACTTCTTTAAAGCGTGTAGAATCACAGATTTGGAAGAGAGCCAGAAAGTGGAGTAGGTGAGATGTGGGCTGGCTTAAGAGACTGAGAGACAAAGAGAGCACTCATGCAGTGGGGAGAAACCAAAAACCAATTTTGATCAGCCAGAGCTGTAAAAACACAGCTCACAGCATGCTCAGTGCTGAAGAGAAAAGAGCAGGGGATGTTCACCTGGAGCAGTGGTGACAAGTCTGCCTGGACCAGTAATGCAGCTTGAGTCACCTCCGAAGGCTGGGACTACTCCAGAATGGACACAGTTTGTGTGATGCTGCGCCTCATGTGCACTCCTGTTCCATTTGTTGTAGGAAGATGCATCTTCATTTGCCCTGCAAGAAGAGGGTTATGTCAGTTGTTTATGTCTAAGAAGTGTTCCCTATCCCTTGCTTTCCCTGGGTGATCAGGTACACAGATAAAGCAGCATCTGTGTGTGGTTATGCATTTGTGGGATGCGAGAAGCCTACCATCAAGTGGGCTCGAAACCCAGCTGCAGTGGTGTTGATTTTCTTATTTATATTTGGTGAAATTTTGCTTGCTGGTCTCTGCCCTCTGGATGTCACTGTTGTTCTCACTTAGATTCCTCTTATTCACAGGCCTGGCTTATCTTTCCTCCACTATGTGACTAAAAAAGCTTTTAAGAAGTTAGTTTCCATTCTTCATTGGCCTGTCAGGGTGTCTTGGCTGGAAAATGGGAAAAAGTGTTTGTCCAGATCATATCATGGAAATCATTTGAAAGGGTGATTCCCCTCAGAGGAATTAAAGCTTAAAGGCACCAAAGGCAAGCACAGCACCATCTGCTCCAGTCAGAACATCCTTGGGTTGTCAGAGACAGAGTCATCTTGTAGATGTTTCCCCAAGGTTTCCTGCTTTAGGTCTTCTCTGAACAAGTCCTTGCTCCTTCCAGACAAAGAGATGATATTATGAGAGAGAACAGTGGTTGCAATATCTCTCTGTGGTTTTAATTTTACTTTTTTGTCCCCTCCTAAGAAGTGTCCCAGTTGTACAGCTACAGAATTGTGTGCAGTGTCAAAACCCTGGACTGCAGTAGTTTCTACAGTGGGCAGTAGAAATCTCATCTTGATGCAAGTCTCTAAGAGCAGGTAGGGTAGGGAAAAAGGCCAAAATCCTGCTCTTCTGAGAGACCTAAGCTTACTGCAGCAGAGCCCTTCACATTTTGCTTTTGTGCTGGAGAAACCAAGCCCCAAGGACAGGTATGGTGTTGCAGCTGGGGAGGCAAATTAAAGATCAGGCAAAGTGGGAGACAGTGATGGTTGACACCTTGATGGGACAGTGATCAATACAAAGGGAGATTTAGTGTCTAGAAAACTAGACAGCAGGGGAGCAGAAAATACATTTCAAATCTGTGATTCAAAGTCAAGACCTGTCATGGCAGGGAACTCATTCAATTTCTTTTTTCTTTCTCTCTCTTTATAAAACACTTCATCACTGAAATTCTTTCCCTGGCCAGATTTTCTGCACTGTTGGAGGAGGCTGTGTTTGTAGGAGCCTTTAGTTTGATTACTGCTTTTCTATTTGTGATTTACCATTTTATCCATAGATCACTGTGGTTTCTTTAAGATTTTTCTTATTGATCCACATCTTCCCTTTCTCACTCTTCCTGCTAAACCTTTCAGGACTTCTGCTCACAGGAATAGGAATCCTCTGGTCTTCATATGTACAAACGGGCATTTTGGCGTGATGAAGCAGGACAGTGATAACTTTTAGGAAAGTAAAAGCTTCTCACAGAATGTGCAGATTCTCACCACTTCTTGTTGTTGTTGTGTGAGGTGCAGTGATGTGAAAGGAACCTATAATTAGGTGCTCTTAAAGTCTACTTTGTAGGAAAACTGTCTCTTTCCCTAGGTAGCTGCTGTGCATGTCAGCCTGCAAGGGATGTGCCTTGCATCCTGAGGAAAAACAAGCAAAAGAATGATTCTCCTGCCAGGGCATGGTTTGGTGGCTCCATGGGGGCTGGAAAAGACAGTTGCCATGATAGCTGGAACCACTAACTTCTTTTCCCATGTTTTCCACCTGGCCTTGTCCTAGCTTTGGGTCCCCTTTCACTGTACAACGAAGGCATGGTTTTAGTTCTGGTGGGGTGGGAGAAGCCTTAGAGACAGATGGGGGCCGCTGCTTATGGCTGCTGGATAAATGTTGCCTTTCAAGGAGAAAAAAAAAAGAGGTTCATCCATCCTCAGGTTCAGAGGTTATTCTTTCCTTGAAACATTTGCTATCAGGCTCTGTATGACATGATGTTATTTTTTACTTTTGAGTACCTGGAAGAAGCACTCTGTGAAAAGTGTTGTTTACCCTGCCAGTGTAGAGCTGCTGCCTACCTACGGACACAGTCTCAGCAGAGGCAGTGTGGAAGTAAAGTCCTGTCCCCAGAAAGACCCTGCTGGTCTCTCCTGGTGTAGTCTTTACATCTGACTCTTAAAATGCACTGCTGGAATTCAAGGTACCATACTAATATGAAAGAAAACATATCTGGGAAGTATGATGGATAATCAAACCAGGCCATATAAGGACTATTATAATTTAGAATGGACACCTATGAATAAATCCATTGTGTTCTAACATTGTCCCATATGCAGAGATGATTACCCCAGTGAGCAGTCCATGTTAGGTGGGGTTTGTTTGTTCTCTCTTGATTATTTAACAGGCTTGCAATTATCTCAGATTTACTCTATTTCAGCTGCTTGTACAAAGTAACATTTTGTTGCTCTCTAGTGTATCAGTGTGTTGTCTTTTTGTTTTACTGGGCTTTAAACTTCTGTATTCTTCAGAGCTTATACCTCCAGTTTCTTCTGCTCTGCTACACTGCCCTTGACCTGTTGCCTCCTTTCTCTCAATGTATCTGAAACATTTCAATTTTACATTCTCCAAATCCTCACTGCTAGGCTCAAATGAAGTATCAGCCAATTAGCCCTTCCCACCAACTACCTGATCAATAAATGCGTGAGACTGTCTTGGAGCTGTGTTTGTTCTACTCAGATCCTTTTATGTTGAGACCAAGAGGTCTCACGTTTTTGTGCCTTTTTTTGCATCCTCCTCTACTCCTGGTTTGGTTTTCTTTCTTGACTCAATGTAAGCATGATGTGTACTTTCTTTTTGTCTGCTCAGAGGCATATTAAAAGATTATTTAAAGGCTCAAAATAAGACAGGCAACAGAACAAGAACATATTGCAAATAAAGGCCACAGGTATAATTCTCTTCCGTTGCAAATACATATTCATTTTATGCAGGGGGTTTTATTTCAGTTTCACTAACTGTGGTTGCAACCAGAAATAATGATGGGTTACCTATAATGGTTCTGAGACCATTTTATACTTTGCATCCAAGTGGATTCTCATTAAAAGTTTTCTGAGCCCTAAAACTTGGGTTTTCTTTGTCCAGCCTTTATCACAGACATTATAACAGGATTAGAAATCTTATAAAGGTCAGAAATTCTCTTTTTCAAATGACTAGCAGGTGCTGATACAATTATTAATTACACTGTATGATATTCTGGTCATTAGCTGCAGTGATCAATGGTTTCCTCAGAGACAGTTGCTCTATTAAAAATACATCAGTAATAAATGACCTTCTCCGAGGTTCCTGCTGTAGGAGGTACCTAGCAGCTCCGAGAAGAACCATTTCAATAACAAATGTGAGCTGTTACATTTGAAGCTTGAGAAGAGGACCTTATCTTCATGTGGATACCAGGGCTGGTGATGAGCTGCTGCCACTGAATTTGAGAGTGTACCTTGAGCCCTGTGCTCTGTTCCAGGACCACCGCCTGTTCACAAGGACACCTATCATGGCAAGGACCATTTGCCATTCTCCATCTCTGTGAGTGTTCTCTCTGGAGTCCTAGTACAATCCAAGCAGTGAATGCACATCCTACAGTCAGGTGGCCAATGTGCAAGACGGGTGAGGATGACCATCTCTCCTGCACCCAAAAAGGCTGTAGTCTTCATCTCCCTCTCCAAAAATAATGATGTGATGCCAGGGTTTTGACTAGCATGAAACACCACTGTCTGTGGCATCACTCAGCACTTTCCTTCCCTCCTCTCTGACCAATTGCTTATTCTTGACAGACTCTGGCCACCAAGGGGAAAAAGGAAGCTCTGTGGCTGGATGATACATGGATTATAAAGTGTTGACAACTTTGACATT